>OX246744.1:31719975-31782986 GCA_945910005.1 Isoperla grammatica
TAATATGTCTTTGTTGCCGGCTAGCCAGGCCTGACACAACCACCTCCTCAACCTCTTCCTCAATCACTTCTTCCGTTACCAGAAAGCTGTTAAGTAGTTCCCTCCATCTCTCACGGTTTTCCCATAGTCTTTCTGCTTCAACTTCGTTCCATGATCTTCCTCTATTCTCCACACTGTCTTTAATCTGATTCATCCACTTGTCTCTTGGTCTGCCTACTTTCTTCTTATGCCCTTCTTCTACTTTGGGGACATGTAAGTTGATAAGAAATAAAATAACGATCAGTACCTAACTGTATCGGTAGAGCCCTACAGAAATAGTTTTTTCTCCAAATTTTGTTTTTCAGAATGTAAATTTCGTATTTTGGCGGTGCTATTTGGCACAACAAGGCATAACTAGCAAAAACAAAAAACGTTATAATCTAGGAATACCACTCATATAAAGACGAGGCATTCGTGTGTATAAATGGTACTTCCTATCTATTTTCTTTATATTTTAAATTCTACTTTGCATTTTTTCGTACAAAAACACTTATTTGTTGCCAATATCGAACACTTTTTTTAATTTCGGTTTTATTTCGCAAATACACTGATATTTCGTGGATTTCATGGTTAAAGCTCCAAACCACGCTATTTCGCGTTTAAAATTTGTATAATTAGCATGCTGACACGACGTCTCGTCCACAATTATCATATTTAGGGGTACAGCTATGATGTGTGCTTTACTCACTTGCATTCTGTACAGCTATATTGTTTGACAATGGTTGAAAGTTAATAAGTGTTAAATAGTTCAGCAGTGGGTAACACAGCGCACATGGGAAGATTGATTTGAAGCCCCATGAATAAGGTTGTACATGAAATGTGATAATATTTTCATTGTCAATAATCTGTTGTTTAAGCTAAATGTAGAGTGTCTTGTCTGATGAATAGTGATGAAGATAGTTTCAACTATCAACATTAAATATAGGTATAGAAATTGAATTTCACCTTTTTTCATGTGTATTTGTCGGTCTGTTGGCAAGATTGATGTCCATTAGATCACTTTTATTTTTGTTAATCTATGCTTAATGATGACTGCCATAACAGTAACACTAACATTAGCTATTGTTCCTATGTGGCTAACAGCTATAATTACCATTAATGACCCCTAAAAGTACTATGAAGTAGTACTAATTGGGCTTATTTGTAACGTAAATATAAACAAGTAGAATTATCTATGAATATGACAGGCTTTTATACAACCTATTTTAACACGGTCGAGAAGACATGCAACCTCCTCAGATTTGTACATTTTAAACCCACATTTCTGAGAATGCTACAAAATGCTACATGTATATCAAGTAACGAATGGTAAACGTACCTTAACTCTAGTGATCTCTCCTCGTAGGAGGAAGGAGAGCCGGGGAAACCTCTTCTGAAGTTGGTGCTCCGCTTCAGTCCCAGCGAGACTGTCCCCGACGCTGTGGCTCCACCCCGCAACTTGTAAGTATCCAACTTGATCAAAAGCTCAACTTCCTCGTTTGACCTATGTAAGTAAAAGTTCAAGTTCACTCAAATGTAGGGTGTCCATTCATCTCGGTGTCCCCTCAACTGTTCACGGGGACGCTGCTTTGCCCCAATTTGTTGTATATCTACAGATCTCACGCCAATTCATGACTGTGAATCACAATAAATAAATTAACATTCAAATTTGAACATAGATAGATATATCAATAGATTGCTTGATTGATTGATTGATTGATTGATTGATTGATTGATTGATTGATTTATTTATTCGAACAAGTTGGTTCACAAATACCAAATATTACACATCAGTTAACGAGTACAAGCCAGCAGGTACATACATAAATTAGTTTCAAAGATTTAGTATGGAAACAAGGCGTTAAATATTATGAGGCAGGACAAATAAAATGGATATAACAAGGAATGATCTTCTTACTTAACAAATAACGTGTTTGTGGTGCCACAGTGCGATAGATATAGATAGACAGATACGTAGATAGATAGATAGATAGATAGATAGATAGATAGATAGATAGATAGATAGATAGATAGATAGATAGGGGGAAGATATTTGAAATAAAACTCGTTTGAGATGCCAGTAGGTCTACATTTTCCATGTCAAATTTGCAAAAAAAAACTTAAAACCTTTTTTTTTTAATAGTTATTTTTATTGATTTTGTTACCTGAACCTAAGGAGTACTAGTACCAGCAAACCCCTAAAATATTACATACTAGGCAATATTGAAAAAAATGTGTTGTCTTTTCATTGGACGAAAAAACTCCACTTAAAATAGGCCTACGTCATAACCCGACCCAACCCGAAACCTGAAGTTATTTGTAGTACTACCCGTTCCGGACCCGAATTTAAAAAGTGCTACCCGCAGACCCATCCCTACTTCCTTGCTTCCTCATATCGTTGTAAATGCTGTTTTGAATATAGTAATAGCCCAACAGATGTTCACCTCCGACAGCTGTGACTCTGCCACAGACCCCTTACAGCCCACAACCACATTTAATTTAAAATGTAACATACAAATTAACGATCCATTCATTATTTTAATTTGAGCAATGGTAATACAATAGTATTCCCATAATAGTTAATAGTTGACTGTTAAGAGCCTCTCATGGATATATCAGATCAGGTAGAAGGTCAGTTTCCGCGAGGTTAGTTTGCTCCTTTACCGACGCAGGCGAAGAGGTTTCTAAATTAGGGGAAGGTAGGCTCTCTCTCTCACACCCCCCGCCTCCCGACCAACCTGTCGAACGCGAACCTGTCAGTGCAGCAGTCGTGCTCGGCAGGTGTTTCGCACAAAAGCGCTGACAAGTCTTTCTCGAATTAAAAAGCAAGGACGGTTTACTATCGCGAATACAATGTTGATATTGATATAATAATATCTATAATATAAAGAGTTATTGGGTGACATGAAACGCTGCATTTCTTGCAAGTATGACGTAACATAAAGTAGTCCTACATATTATGCCATAGCTGACAGATGGCATATACAAGCGTAGTTATTAATTTATTATGCTCTAATTCATAGACACTAGTGCGATTATGACTAGTAAAGCAATACTTATTGAGGTATCTCCCGAGCTTTTTCTCTGTCAGCAGGCAAATGCAGGGAATGAGATATAATCAAGTCCTCGGACACTCCTGCCTAACTATAACTATGCAATATGCATTTGGGATGACGAAACCCGACTTTTTTACGACCCGGGTACCCGTTCAATGGTTGTGTGCTTTGGAGGGAGTGAGTGGGGAAGGGGGGTGGGGGGGGGTAGCAGCAGTTCATGCTAAAAGATTGCCGGCAGGTGGGCTTACATGAACAGGTAATCGGGCGGCATGAACAAAAGAAACTATCAAAGTAGACAGTTTATTTATAGACGCGATTCTTTTTCTAAGGGAAATACCGCCAAGCACCAAAATAAAATACGTAATTACGGATGAATCAGTTCAAATTCAAAACATTTAGCTAATTAGCGGTTTTACAATAGGGAACTTGCACTTAACTTTCTAATGTGATTTTTAAAATCTGTACACGATATTAACTGATATTATGTCTTTACAATTTAAAAATCGAGTCATTCGACCCCTCAAAATAATAGTTTTAGTAGCGTACACTTTTTTGGCGCGAAAAAACGGCCGCCGCCATGATGAATCGCTAGTGACGTTACATGATAGTAGTCTGCCGGTGTCGCGCAGTCGACTGCACGCGTTCGCCCACACCGCTCATCGAACATTGTGCACTATGGAGACTAAAACATCTTCTGGCGCTTATAAGTGGTGCATAGTACCCATGTGTACTAACACAAGTGTAAAGACTCCAGAGAAGATATTTGTGTGTGTGCCAAAAAACAATAAACGACGAAGACAGTGGTTGGAAGCAGCGAGACGAGATAGTTTATATATGCATATTGTCACCTAGTTTTGCAACTAATGTATAACAGGACTTGCTGGCAAAGACCGTTGGTAGGCCTACATATTTATATTGTTTTGAGAAGAACGTTGTAGGCTTATCAACAACAGCGCTCACAGCATGAACCTGTGTTAGATATGGCATTAGGAGTATGATATTATTTTTAGGGGTGTGCGAGATCTCGAAATTTCGAGAACGAGATCGAGAAATCGATTTCTCGTTCTCGATCACGAGAATTTTTTCTTCCCGAAAATAATCGAGATAACGTAAAATCTCGGGAAATTTGAATTCCCGCCTTATTAGTTCGAGAACAGTTGGCCTGATTCCTGCTAGATGGCAGCGCTACTACAGTGTCGGTAGAGAAGTAAAACTTCCTTATCGAGGATTGAGCGCACCGCATTGTGACTCACTCTGCCGGCGACTTTTCGCACCGCGTCGTGATCATTCATTCTCGTTCAATAATAATCGATCTTTTACGGGGCCCGCATCATGAAATGCTGTATCTACATACATATGAACATTTAACAAGATTTATTTTGAATATTCTCATGTGATATATAGGATCTTTTATAAGTTAATATTTTGGACATTCATGGCTTTTAAGCTAAATTTTTGTCTTCAACTTCAAATACTAACTAGCAGTTAGTAATTACCCTAATTATTAGTATCAATAACCTTTATTTGCATTAATAGCAGCCTAATTTAAATCATTTTTAAAGGAATACAATTGTGGTCTTAGTTGCATTCAAAGTCAATAAAGTTGTCTAATTAATGTGATTTCTACACATTACACAACGTAAGAATTTTATTCACCCGAAAATTTCTCGATCTCGTCTCGATTCTCGAATTTAATGTAAACAAATTCTCGTTCTCGTCTCGAGCCTGAAAAATCCCTTTTCGCACACCCCTAATCATTTTCGTCCATTAAGCTTGAAGACGATATGGAGAACTGGACGAGATATAATTTAATGGGTGGCCGACTAAAATGTAAAAACGACGTAATTCCCCATATATTCGATTGTCAAGGACGGAGATTTGCTTCTACGCCAAACGAAAGGTCTGCAGTCAAAAAAAGAAAGATTGCCAGCTCTGTTCAAGAGGCTCGCATAGTTACATTTTTATTTTATTTTATATCAGATAATGAACTCAGTCTAGGGATTGGAAGGATAAACGTTTAAGCGTGTAGTGGTGGGTTAGAGGTTATTAAATTTGTCACAGGGTAAACAACTGTAATTCAAGTTTTAAATACATAAAGAGGAATATAATAAAAATTGTGATTTAACATCTGCTTGATCCATTAACTAAGTATTGTTTACATTCACAATGTTTTGGGTGGGCATCTGTAGGGAGGGGGGAGGGGGAAGTGTCCATTACCCTCATTCATCCAAGCTCTCGAGTATCAACAAGACTTCAAGTGTCTTCTTTGCAGCTGTGAGGGAGTACAAGGTCAAGGGATCATTTAAGAAGTGTTGGGACTACTACTACTACTACCTGGCATTCTTCACACCCCGTAACTCCGCTCAAGTGAACTGATCATTTCCCGCAAAGAAATTCGCCACCTTAAAACCATCTATCTGCGGTAAATTTGTGCTGTTTGCCTTTGTAAAGCCTCCGTCTGTCATTTTA
The DNA here is from genome assembly GCA_945910005.1 of Isoperla grammatica. Classification (NCBI taxonomy): domain Eukaryota; kingdom Metazoa; phylum Arthropoda; class Insecta; order Plecoptera; family Perlodidae; genus Isoperla; species Isoperla grammatica. The sequence goes on from OX246744.1 coordinate 31,725,519, forward strand.
GTTCATGCAATACGAGCTACTGATAACAACACGACGTTGGGCGTGAATGATCGCTCATCGTGCACTGAAACACAGCTGTAGCAGTCGCGCGCTCGCAGGCCAAACCATCATACTGCGTCACAGAGGCCGCCGACCAATCAGCGCGCGTTTCTTCGCGGCAAGAGGAAATTCAAATAAATGTGATATTTAATTCATTATTAGACCCGTTCAATAATAATTTTTAAAAAAACTTTTGCAAATGCAATTGTTGAACACCAGACTATAAAACTAAGTACTTGTTGCACTAAAAAAAATCGTATGCATGTTCCCTATTTAAGGAACCGGGTTTTGTCAGGTAAATGGGTAGAGAAAACACAAACCCGTACCCGACTTCATTGGGCGGGTATCGGGTACCCGTCGTACTTCCCTAGTATGCATATACCTATCTATCGCAATACACAAGTGGGCGTAGATGACCTGGTCAACTTTTCTATGAAATATTATTACAACATTGCACACATATGTATAGTGTAAGCCTAAAAGGTCTTGCCAAGGTCTATGAAATATCGATACAAAAAGTAACATAAAATTTCTATCGATTTCGGATAAAGTGTTGTTTTTTTTCATTACTATACTGTACGTCAATACAGTATTTTTATTATAACACTGGAGCTCTTCAGTTTTGAAATCGTAGCCGTCCATATCAAGAACGACTGACTGAGCAATGAATAACGTCTAATACTTGCGTACAAAGATGATTATTGTTGATTTGAATAAATACCGTTTATTCAGGCCCTTGCCCGTCAGATGATCACTCTAATACCGATAGAGGTGTCTGAGTGGTAACATGCGAGACGAACTCGGACGGTCGCCAGTCCGATTCGAGTCACCGGCAATCTTGACGGAAGATTTTTCCGATGGTTTCCTCAGTCATAAGCATAATCCTGGGATTGATGCTTACAGACAGTGTTCTCTTACATGCCTTCCCAACTATCGAAACACCCTATGCCTAACAAGGGGCACACCATATAAACCTGGCGTGCACTCCATAATGAACAATTAGTAGGTATTACTCAAAAAAGTGTTTTGATTGACATTATTAGAGAACTATTCAACGTATCCAGGAGAGCCTTTACTGTATTCTCGTCGCCCAAACGGTTCGTAACAAGGCGGCATACACCCATCAAGATGAGATATAGATCCCTTCTTGAAGCATATACGAAGATACTTATTGTTTTTAGGCCTATAATTATTCCAAAACGGTAGTTTTATATCGTTATAAATAATAATAATAATAATTGTTATTATTATTATTATTATTATTATTATTATTATAAAATTTGGAAAGTACAAACACGACAAGTTCCATAAAAAAAACTTTTTAGATTGAAATAACCACTAAAAAACATAAGAATTAGCTACTCGTCCGCTTATTGGTAATCTCGTCAAAGTATGTGGCTTATATCGGGTATAAGAGCAGAAGAGCAGAAGAGCAGTTTTGCAAAGTAAAGATAGGGTATACATATATCCCCTTCAAACAAAAGATAATGCCGAAGTCGCAGTGAACATAAACATAACAAACGCTTCATAACATAGAACCCGTAACCCAAGGCAGGAACCACGGTTTATTAGACCAAGCCAATCAACCACGGCTACGCTGCCGGGTTGTTTTGTCACTCCATAGGAGCAGTTCACGTGTCATCTCATAACGTAAAGCACAACACGTTATAATGTTGGTCTAGTCATCCATCTGTCATAGAGGGTTTACTCCTGCTTCCAATGCAGATGCTACAGGGTTCGGTTTGAGGTTCGGCAGGGTGTTTTTACTTAATTTATGTGATATTGGTGTACGTATATACGGTGACAATGATGCCGCTACAGCAAAGAAACACATCAGAAACTGTATAAATGTCCCCCACTCTAAATCAGTTCTTGTAGGGCTGAGACTATAAAATCAATACAAAATGCATTTATTTTATTTATTACTAGCAAACCCGGCTTGCGTTGCAATGTCATCTGAAAGAAATAAAGTGTTTGTGTTTTAATTATGTTTATTGAAGTGCTTTTTGACACACAATATTATATTTTTCCGTCTGGTGGTATACAAGGGGTGGTAGGGTTGGGGGGGGGGGGGCGGTTTTACTCATTCAGAAACCTTCGCGAGCGTGCGCACAATAACTCACCAAAGTTTTATTTAATCAACTTCTGATTGTATGTGTAGTGTCGGCATTTTATGTTTAATCCTATGGTTTAATCTATTATATACAATGTTTTCTGGACTGTACTATGTACCATGTATGTCTGTTATTGGGTTAATAATAAATAATAATAATAATAATAATAATAATAATAATAAAAATATAATGCATTATTGCATGTTGGTGTCTCTCAGTGTGGGGGGGCTGTAATTATTCAGAAACCTTAGCGGGCGTGCATACACTAACTCACCAAAATGTTATCGCAATTGGATGAATGGTTTAGAAAAGCATTATTGCATGTTGGTGTCTCAGTGGGGGTAGAACCTTAGCGGGCGTGCATACACTAACTCACCAAAAGTGTTATCGCAATCGGATGAATGGTGTAGTAATGCATATAGGACAAACAGACATTCACACATACACACATACATTCGTTTTTATATATATAGATAGAAGATAATGCACACCATTTGTCTTCAACGTCTGTATTATATATAGGTACTATAGGTATTACAATGCTAGCAACAATTAAACACCCGTCAAGGGTGATTCTGCCAGTCGTAGGAGGCGACAAAAGGAGACCCTGTCCCTTTCCTCCCATGGTCATCTTAAAATTCGCCTTTCCACTTGTCCCTGCCCTCCCTTGCCGGACTCCCCTTACGACGACCCTGGCGATGTCTAATTGATCTGATTCGGAAGACGTTATATGACCAAAGTTGTCGACTACGTCGTTAAACACCAAAAATCAATCGATCAATCAACCATCCATCCAAAATTAATAAATAACACAATTAAGTTTGTAAATCAGTTAACATAATGTTATTATTAATAAGTCAACAGAACATGGACTTATTAAAGTAACTGCGTCCATGAACAAAATAAGCTGATACTCGTTTCACAACACCTCGATCGCCTTGTCGAAGTACACTGGTACTGACGTATCGAACATCATAGTTTTGCGTTATTTAAACTAAATTATTTTTACCGTTATTAATGCAATACTGTAAATAATATTAACATTCATGTTGATCTGCTATCGTCTCGATTACACTCGTCCTTCCGTGACCACTATTATTTTCTTTGTTAATTATTGTCTAAACAGTAATACTGATTGTCCTAGCAATACAATGCACAACTATCAATCAACAACAAATTGCAACAACATGTTTAATTATAGTGTCAACAAAATTGGTGTGTTGCATATATTATTTCTTCATGCTTATCATTCACCTAAGGAAAAAACATAATCATTTGAATCATACACACATTCGTGATATTTCTTGAGAAACGACCAGAGCTGAAATGCGGAGTCTACCCCGGCCTACTGACAATAGACGTATTACTAGGTAGAGTCGTCGTACAATAACTTCGGTAATGCTTTCGTCATCAATCAATGATGTGTTTTTGGTTTCGGCCAACCCGAGCAGGTATTTGAATTAGCCACGGTCGCTGGTTGGCTACCGCTTACCCACCCGTGACGAAAGCATTACCAAAGTTGTACGACAAGTTTACTCAGGTCTCGGCAACAAACAGCCGGCTAACGATGGTCGGCCGAGCCACGACGGAGCCAAAACTTCCCCTCCAACTGCGTTCACTACGTGGTTCACTCACTGGCCGCGCTGTCCAACAAAGCGCTAGTAGTACACACTGTGAACCAAATGCAGGCGCTTCACCCATGTTGTATTATCACATGTTTTAATTGATTACTTTTGATACAAATATTATTTGTTCTTACCTGATGATTAAGCAAGATGTGGTCTATTTGCCAACGTTCGTAAAAAATGAATATCATTGTTCAGTCGTCTACAAGTAACCATTGAAAAATGTACCACATTTGTTGCACATGTGCACATTTGTTATTTTTTTTCCAGATCACATAACGATAATGAAAATTGTTTTAAAGTTGGAATATAGTTCAATCCAAGTAGTAGACCCTGTTTTTTTTTCCAAAGGCCTAACTTGAAAATTAAGACAACAAACTATGTGATAGTTAAGGCCCGGCGCACGGTAGGGAAAAGGCTGTCTGGTGAAGACTCTTAAAATAAGCAGTTGGTATCCATCCTAACATTCTACTTTTCCAGAATATGTAGTGTTGCGAGTTTTACCAGCCATTGTGCATATCATTATTGAAACGACAATTATTGCAAACTGGTCTTTTGGATGCAGTAAGTAGAGTAGGTACTTTTATACAACTTATCAAAGCTAACTGTAATGGGTTAGTTTACTAAATGTAGGAAAGGAAATCTTGTGTCTTGTCAAATAATACAAAAGGAGCTTACGAGCGAGTCTTTTATGAACCAGTCGCAAATTGCAAAATATAGATATTATGTTTGCATTTTTGTGTCGTACAGATCGCTGACTTCCAAGCTTTGCTGTTAATTTAGCTACGTAATAGAAATATGCATACTTTTCAAACGTTTAAAAGTTTGTATAAATAATTAACATTTTCAAGTAATACTAATAGCTCATACTTGCCGAAACTGAATGCGTTCATTCAAAACATTTTCATAATTCATTGTAACTTTAAAAGTTTCTTCGCCAATTGCGGTCGTGACCAATCGCAACCAATACAGTATATATATATCATATACAGTAAATTAAATTTGCACTAGTGGGACCTCGGTCCTGTTACAGATATAGGGTGAATAATAATACTCTAACACACCTCTAGGTATAGGACCACAACTAGTAGGCCTAAAGAATCAAGCTGGGATCCAGTCCACGTGACAGTGCAGTGTTTACATGACAGTTTTGAAAACTTTTCAAGTCAACCCTGTTTTATAATCGTTAATACATGGAAGTTTGAAATCTAAAAACGATTTCACAACTATTTCAACCGGGATGCAAACGTCGGTCTAGTAAGCCTGTAAGCTACATAACGTGTTCGAGTCCTGGCCGAGGCAGTGATGTCATGTTGGGCTTTTACATGGTCATGATCACTTATCATCTCCATTAGCAGCGTTGCCAAAATATGCTTCACAAAGTCCGAATATTATCGCCATTCTCTTCTTAAATGTACCTCGAGTTTAGTGCCCGACCGCATCTACGTAGTTTCCGCTAACGCACTCTATTAGGACTTCAGGCACCGCCTTCCGCTACACATATGGCCATCACTTGGACTCCTTACCATTTTGGGCCCGTGACAGATGAATTCATTGTTGCATTTGGAAGAAGAAAACAGATCATAACTTCTAATTAAATTGACCACCATTATGGGAGACCGTATGACAGCAGCGCTGTGAGCGATCCCACCCACACAAATTTCAGTATGCCCCTCAAATTGATCCATACAATTATGATGTCGAGAAATACAGAGGGCTGTGGGACGGCTTTAACCGCACGCGAAGAGTGTGTTAGACTGTGTTATTCCATCAACCATTTTACAAGGTTTCACTTGTTTTTTGGATTCTTCAGCTGATTTTGATTTAATTACATAATACTCATTAATAATTAAGTTTTTTAAGTGCTTAAATATGTCAATAATAAAAATTACTTTAAATAATATATAAAGCATATAAGATTTGGAGCACTTAACTGAAGCTGAGCTAGATATAATAGGCAAACTAAACGTCATCGCTCACAGCGCACTCTACCTGTCATACGGTCTCCCATATATTAATTCCGCATTGTCCATTTTCCTACTCGCTAGCCCAAAATGGCATCCGAATTGAATATTGATGACCGTACGAGTAGCGGAGGGCGGTGCCCTAAGTCACGATAGAGTGCGTTAATTTCCACCTCCTTACGAAAAGTAACTTACTTATCGACCAGTTCGTTCATGTTGCAGGATGGTCCGACCATCTGAGAAGAGAGAGGCCGAAAGTTCGAGCTCGTCCAAGTCAGACATGTATACAACGAAACCATCCCGAGCACAAACGTCCACGCCGAACGATTTCCAGCGGGAAGAATCGCAGAGCAGCTCATCCGAGGAAGACGAGTCAAGCCACACGGATGAAGCAGCCCCGGCCTCTCCCGAGAGATCGGCCAAGCGCAAGCGGACGTTGACCTCCAAGGGAAAACTCTACTCGATACAGAGGGGGAAGTAATCTCGGTGACCGTGTTACTCGACCTTTCACCCACCCCCCAGTATTAACGCCAGTTTAGAACAATACGTGTGCATACTTTGGTCTACGTCTTGTTACTCTATTTAATTGTTGAGCAAGGGAAAGTAATCCCGCATGGCTTTTGTTAAATCGTTATTCCGTCCTGTAGGTGCTAACGTGCTGATAATAGTTGAGTAACGATATATGTGTGTCTGCGTACTAGTATCTTGATAGTAAAACCTCTAGTCTAGTTGTTGCACAAGAAGAGATCGTATCACGTACCGCATTACTCTGTACCTTGTGTTTGTGCGCCCAGAATGTGATTCACGTTGACGAAAGTTGAATGGCGCGTGAACCTGTCTTTAGTCACTCACAAGTGTATACGTCTGTTTCCGACGTAGCCTAAGTCAGGTCAGGGGATGTGGAGAGTCACGTGTATTCTTGGGCGTACAGAGTTTATTAGCGTCGGCTGGCCAGACCCATCTTGTTCTATTCTTCCATTTCGTCTTCTTTCCCGCTTCTTCCAACTACAGTACTTCACTCACATCTTTCTCTGTCTCGCTAGAGTCCTCCTGCTTCTATTTCTTCACACTCTCCTCTAAATTATTTTCTAGTTGGTACTGCCACTTTTCTCTTGGTCTACAGCCCTTCTACTGGTATGGCTTACGTTTCTTTTTCAAATTCTGGCTTTAATATTAATTGATAAATACTGTGAACTAATAATAAGAGCCTAATCATACTTATACCTGGGTGTATGAAATTTCACCAACTATTGAAGTCTCCGCTTACTTGTTTATATACCATGAGAACCACCAATCACAAGTTATAAGTCAAATCAGCTGACAACCAAAATATTTCGTTGAAACACATAAGACCGGGCGTTGGTTGATAATCTAAAATTATATTGCCAGGTTTATGTACATAAAAACTATAAATAAATTGTTAAGTATATTGGGTACTGTTTCCTTTCAACTCTGCAGCCCAGCATTTGAAGTCTCCTTATAGTTTTATTGCAATAAAATGGAGGTTACTCGGTCATAGTTTGACTACCTGAGTTGAAACTCTTCTGTGCGCACTGGGACGTTGGGGCTATCTTGACCGGGGTAAAGTTTATCTACACAACTTTTAAGACATAAATTAATCTTTTTTTGCGTGTCTTACGTAGGTGCCAAATATCTTGTATATTTATTCAATATGACTTGTAAGTTTGGCATCGTTGAACGATCACTTTTTTACATAAACTTTAAATTTCAGGTTTCTGTTTGATATACAGTAAACCACCAGTTATACGATGCTCAGTTGTACGATATTTGTACATATACGATGAAAACGATTGGTCCCCACCAACTTGCTTAGTGTATTTATGAATAAAACAATCAGTTATACGATATCGGATTATACGATATTTGGGTTTATACGATGTATTTTTAGCTCCAGGCAAGTATGGAACTCTCAGTAATACGATATCTCGTTTGACAAAAGCGGTCTGGACCGCCGTGCGCTAATGAGTCATCTGGCAGGCCATTCTGCTGGCTTGATCTTATATTGTTGCCGACGAAACTTGTGAGCCCCCCCCCCCCCCCTCAACCCTAGCACCGTTTCCGACCACAGACTACTGCAGGCTTGTAAAGTATGAATGAAAACGAATGACGGCTTTATTGGTTGTAGATTTATGGTAGGTATCGAGCGCTGTCAGCGGCTGGTGTTCACAGACTGGGCGGGTGAGTGATTTGAGGGGGGGGGGGGAGGATGTTCTGTATAGCCCCCCCCCCCCCCATTCATGCGCCAGCCGAACCGAACCCAACTCAACCCACAATAAAGCAGGTAGCGGGTGGATGAAGCAAGGCAGAACAGCTGTCTTTGTGTCATCGTATTGACATTCCAGTGCCACGCGAATCCTTGTTTGTCTAAAGAGTTGCTCTAAATTAACTTTCAATTTAAATTAGGACAAAAAAACGCAAAACAAAATAATCTTGTTTTATTCTGAAAGAATTCCTAACTTATCTGCTAAAGTTATCTGTTCCCTGATACGAGCGGTGAGTGACACGGCAACGTAGCGTATGCGTGACTCACGGGTCGCTTTCACTCGCCGCGTTCGCGCGCTACGTGTTGGCGGCTGATGCAGCATCAGTAGCCGGGAGCCGTGTTTCCCGCTGCCCGGGCTTCTGTACGATACGTGATCCGTGATCCACGATATTATGAGTTCTTCTTGTAGGCCATTTATAAGCGTGCATGAATTCATTATAGCAGTCAACCATTTTTTATTAAATTAATAGATTTACCACGATTAGTTTAATGTGTCAATATTATTATGTTAATTGCTAAAAACAATAAAAGATAAAGGTTTCTTATAATCAATAAATTCAATCATTAACTGATGTGACTAGTTTATGGCCTAACCCCTAACCCCCCCCCCCCCCCCCCGACCACAACATACCACTACCCATAATTTGTTTTATAGCTGCCACATGTTCTTTGGCTGTAAATATCAATAATCAGTTGTACGATATTTTGAGTTATACGATGGCATTAGCCAGACCCTCGACGATCGTATAACTGGTCGTTTACTGTACAATCATCACCGATGATCGGCGGCCTGAAATCGATTAACAGATGTATGCTAAAATAACCAGATCAAATGGGGAAAAATCCAAAACACGTAAATTAATGCAAATAACACGGAATGTTTAACTATAGGGTGTGTTTTAATCATTATTAATGGTTAATAGTGATGATGATTAAAAAGTTCTTAATCATGTGGGCATACGGTAAGTGCCATGCGGGTTCAGTAATTAAACCATGTGGGTATACTGTGGGTGCCATGTGGGATCAGTAATTAAACTATGTGGGTATACTGTGGGTTTCTAAGGGTTCAGTAATTAAACCATGTGGGCATACTGTGGGTGCCATGCAGGTTCAGTAATTAAACCATGTGGGCATACTGTGGGTGCCATGCAGGTTCAGTAATTAAACCATGTGGGCATACTGTGTGTGCCATGCAGGTTCAGTAATTAAACCATGTGGGTATACTGTGGGTGCCATGCGGGTTCAGTAATTATTCCATGTGGGTATACAGTGGTTGCCTTGCGGGCTCAGTAACTAAACCATGTGGGAATACTGTGGGTGCCATGCAGGTTCAGTAATTAAACCATGTGGGCATACTGTGGGTGCCTTGCGGGTTCAGTAATTAAACCATGTGGGTATACTGTGGGTGCCATGCAGGTTCAGTAATTAAACCATGTGGGCATACTGTGTGTGCCATGCAGGTTCAGTAGTTAAACCATGTAGGTATACTGTGTGTGCCATGCAGGTTCAGTAATTAAACCATGTGGGTATACTGTGGGTGCCATGTGGGTTCAGTAATTAAACCATGTGGGCATACTGTGGGTGTCATGCAGGTTCAGTAATTAAACCATGTGGGCATACTGTGTGTGCCATGCAGGTTCAGTAGTTAAACCATGTAGGTATACTGTGTGTGCCATGCAGGTTCAGTAATTAAACCATGTGGGTATACTGTGTGTGCCATGCAGGTTCAGTAATTAAACCATGTGGGCATACTGTGTGTGCCATGCAGGTTCAGTAGTTAAACCATGTGGGCATACTTTGTGTGCCATGCAGGTTCAGTAATTAAACCATGTGGGTATACTGTGTGTGCCATGCAGGTTCAGTAATTAAACCATGTGGGTATACTGTGTGTGCCATGCAGGTTCAGTAATTAAACCATGTGGGTATACTGTGTGTGCCATGCAGGTTCAGTAATTAAACCATGTGGGTATACTGTGGGTGCCATGCGGGTTCAGTAATTATTCCATGTGGGTATACTGTGGTTGCCTTGCGGGCTCAGTAACTAAACCATGTGGGAATACTGTGGGTGCCATGCAGGTTCAGTAATTAAACCATGTGGGCATACTGTGGGTGTCATGCAGGTTCAGTAATTAAACCATGTGGGTATACTTTGTGTGCCATGCAGGTTCAGTAATTAAACCATGTGGGCATACTGTGAGTGCCATGCAGGTTCAGTAATTAAACCATGTGGGCATACTGTGGGTGCCATGCAGGTTCAGTAATTAAACCATGTTGACATACTGTGGGTGTCATGCAGGTTCAGTAATTAAACCATGTGGGCATACTGTGGGTGCTATGCGGGTTCAGTAATTAAACCATGTGGGCATACTGTGGGTGTCATGCAGGTTCAGTAATTAAACCATGTTGACATACTGTGGGTGCCATGCGGGTTCAGTAATTATTCCATGTGGGTATACTGTGGTTGCCTTGCAGGCTCAGTAACTAAACCATGTGGGAATACTGTGGGTGCCTTGCGGGCTCAGTAACTAAACCATGTGGGAATACTGTGGGTGCCATGCAGGTTCAGTAATTAAACCATGTGGGTATACTGTGGGTGCTTTGCGGGTTCAGTAATTAAACCATGTGGACATACTGTGGGTGTCATGCAGGTTCAGTAATTAAACCATGTGGGTATACTTTGTGTGCCATGCAGGTTCAGTAATTAAACCATGTGGGTATACTGTGTGTGCCATGCAGGTTCAGTAATTAAACCATGTGGGCATACTGTGGGTGCCATGCGGGTTCAGTAATTAAACCATGTTGACATACTGTGGGTGCCATGCGGGTTCAGTAATTATTCCATGTGGGTATACTGTGGTTGCCTTGCGGGCTCAGTAATTAAACCATGTGGGCATACTGTGGGTGCCTTGCGGGCTCAGTAACTAAACCATGTGGGAATACTGTGGGTGCCATGCAGGTTCAGTAATTAAACCATGTGGGTATACTGTGGGTGCCTTGCGGGTTCAGTAATTAAACCATGTGGACATACTGTGGGTGTCATGCAGGTTCAGTAATTAAACCATGTGGGTATACTGTGGGTGCCTTGCGGGTTCAGTAATTAAACCATGTGGACATACTGTGGGTGCCTTGCGGGTTCAGTAATTAAACCATGTGGACATACTGTGGGTGCCTTGCGGGTTCAGTAATTAAACCATGTGGACATACTGTGGGTGTCATGCAGGTTCAGTAATTAAACCATGTGGGTATACTGTGTGTGCCATGCAGGTTCAGTAATTATTCCATGTGGGCATACTGTGGGTTTCATGCAGGTTCAGTAATTAAACCATGTGGGCATACTGTGGGTTTCATGCAGGTTCAGTAATTAAACCATGTGGGCATACTGTGGGTGCTATGCAGGTTCAGTAATTAAACCATGTGGGCATACTGTGGGTGCCATGCAGGTTCAGTGCATACTGTGGGTGCCATGCAGGTTCAGTAATTAAACCATGTGGGCATACTGTGGGTGCCTTGCGGGTTAAGTAACTAAACCATGTGGGCATACTGTGAGTGCTATGCAGGTTCAGTAACTAAACCATGTGGGCATACTGTGGGTGCCATGCGGGTTCAGTAATTAAACCATGTGGGTATACTGTGGGTGCCATGCGGGTTCAGTAATTAAAGCATGTGGGTATACTGTGGGTGCCATGCAGGTTCAGTAATTAAACCATGTGGGCATACGGTGGGTGCCATGCAGGTTCAGTAATTAAACCATGTGGGTATACTGTGTGTGCCATGCATGTTCAGTAATTAAACCATGTGGGCATACTGTGGGTGCCATGCGAGTTCAGTAGCAGAAAAACACTTACAGCGAGCGTTCTTCGCGCTTAGAATCTATTGTGCAGTACGAGATGAGATTGCCATCGCACAGTACTCGCCGTCACCATTTTGGGTTGGACTGGGTGACGTTTAAAGATGTCTGCTAAAATATGTTCTGATTGGTGACGTTCAAAATCTATGCTGAGTCTTGTTAATTAATATTAAGATTTGTGACAACAATGAACAAATTTTAGTCGAAAATAGTATATATTTTATAAAATGTTACATGTACAACAACATTTTTTATTCTTTTTTTTATTCTTTTTTGTTCCAACGATGGGATCGTTGTGCCACTCTGCGCCGATGCTGTTTTCACTTGCACAGAGCTCCAATACAGGACTCGTAGTACTTTCACTGCCTAGCAAATGTAAGTCGCTTTGCTGGCCGGAGCCATCACCAATAACTCCTAATTGAACCGTCTCAGGTGGATTGTTGGAACCTTGAGAATGAACATCGTTATTCTGGATGCCGATCTGAGCTTCTTTGTCAGGTGCCCGAATAGTGGCGGCACTCACCGAATGCAACAGGTGCAAGTCTTGTTTCCATCTTCCAATCGGTATCGCTTTCTGAAAAGAAAGAAGAAAAAACAATAGAAAACAAACAAGAGAATCGGAAGAGTAGGTGGGGAACAGAAGCGGAGAGGAGCAAGGAGAGCAAAGTTAAAAGGAAGAAGACTATAAGTAGAATGAAAATTATACTCTCTGTAGAGAATTCCTAGCTCGATGGAAAAAATGTATCAGTATTAGGTCATTAACGAAAGCTTAGCGGATATAGGTACACGTGTATACAAGTAAGCATGGGTGGCGTGGTATAGTTAAATGATTTAGTGAAAACAAAAAAGTGTCTCTTTTCCTTCCACGTGCACTCTGGCTCCGTGCCAGAATGAATGTAACTAATCTGTGTTCTTATTTAAAACATGAATTACCTGTGAATTCATAAGAAACACTATCAGGAAGTCTTTAAGCAATTGTCTGCCGTCCTCTCCCAGTTTGCTCCGTCCCAATCTTCGCAGTATCTCCTCGTTGGCGAACTGTGCTGTGCACTTTATGAAACATTGGTCGTGGACAGTGTAATCGTTAATGAATATATGTGGTCTCCAAAAATATCTTCCACAAAGAATACAATAGTATGAGATCTTGTTTTTTCTTATAAATGCGTATTTGGTCGTTATCTTCGGCACATTTCGGTCGTTAATGTTGGTCTTTCTTCGACCTCTGTCTGGATTGTTGTTGATTTTCTTCCTCTTGATAAATAGCGGAGTGTGTCTGGCGGTTGTCAGTACAGACGTCATCTCAACGCGGGGCGCCTCACCACCGCTTTGGTACTGTTTAGCTTTGTATCAAGTCTTGTTTAAGGATCACTGGGAAATAATAAGTCGATGCTTCCATAGTTAATAGATATGTATTGATCACAACATACATGCACCAAGGTTTTCAGCCCACTGACTAGCCTAGGCCTGATCGATACTCATGTCGGTCTTCCCGACCTTCTAGGCGGACGTGACGTATGCTACACGTGACATATGCTACACCTCCCCACTTAAGTTTCAATCGTGGGTGCACACAAATTAAAGAAATTAGCACTGCATCATATTACAGCCCATATACATATTACAGCTCATATTACATTTTTTAACATATTGTAAATTAATTAACAAAGAAATTGACACTAGCATGTATGTTCCTTATACTGTGCTTAAATGATACATGTTATACATAGATTACATAGATATAGGTTATACACTATTATACAATACAAAATGACACAGATTTATCATGTAAATGACTTACTCAAAGTCATTATACTTATTAGGTTTAATTACAACTCTACCACTTCGTGTCATTAGTGGTGCGTTTAATGCCTTAGTGCCACCCTGACTCTCACGATGGGCAATTGTAACCTCTGGTGAAGGTGACGGATTGGTAGGATTGGTTTCTATTATGGGATTAACAAATGGCGGTGGATTAGCGGATTCAGTAAGAGAGCGTCTGTTACGACGTAGAAGTGTATTGTTTTGATCTCTTATGATGTATGATCTAGGAGAGGGGTGGATGCTCGTTACTTGAGCAGGTTCCCAAATTTTTCCTTTCCTGACCAGTACACTAGCACCTGGTTCTAGTGATTTTAATGGTTTAGCATTAACATCATAATACTTTTTTTGCATCATTTGCCTGAGCACCAGTTTAGATTTTATATCGGGATGTGGATCTGGATTTAACAGATGTGATAAAGTTGGGAGCTTAGTTTTGATATTATGATTTAGCAAGAGTTGAGCTGGAGAGAGACCTATACCTTTAATAGGAGTACTACGGTATTCCAACAATGCTATGTATACATCCTTTCCCTCAGCTTTCATTTTCTTTAACATGTTTTTTGTTATTGACACTGCTTTTTCCGCCAGTCCATTTGACTGCGGGTACAAGGGACTTGATGTTATTAGATGGAAATCCCATTCCTTAGCGAATGTTCGGAATTCGCAGCTGCCAAAAGGCATGTTGTCGGATACAAATTCATCAGGAATTCCGAAACGAGAGAAGATTGATTTCAATTTAGTTACAACTTCAAGCGTAGTCTTATTCTGTAATTGGGTAAGCTCTATCCATTTGCTAAAATAATCCATTACAACAAGATAACTACTACCTCCGTATTCTAAGATATCGGAAGCTATTTTAGACCATGCCCTATCTGGCACCTCATGTGGTATCATAGGCTCCTTTTGATTGGCCTTTCGAAATCTTTCACATATTAAACATTTTGTAACCATAGTAGCAATATCACAGCTCATACCTGGCCAGTAAAGAGTGCTCCTAGCCCTAGCTTTACATTTTTCTATACCAGAGTGGCCCTCATGTATGAGATGTAACATGCTTTTACGAAGCTCAACTGGTACAATGAGTCTATCACCAAGGAATAATAGTTCTTCAGTTACATGTATTTCATCTTTCATGTTCCAGTAAAACCTGGCCTCAAGTGGTACATTTTGTTTATGTTTAGGCCAGCCATTAGCACATAATTTGGCAAGAGATTGTAAAACTACATCATTCCGGGTTGCGATTTTGAATTCAGTTTTACGTTCCTCAGTCATAGGTAGGTGCTTTACTAGTGAATGAATTATATATTTCATCTCAAGATCATCTTTAACCGGATCGTTTAGATAAGCACGTGATAGTGTGTCTGCCAGGTATAGGTATTTACCTGGTACATACGTGACTGTGATTTGATATTTTAGTAGTCTAAGCATCATCCTTTGTAATCTAGCGGAAACCTTATCAAAACTTTTAAGACAAATCGATTCGAGTGGTTTATGGTCTGTATGGACCGTAACTTTACAACCGTAAGTGAATTGGTGGAATCGTTCCAGACCAAACACTATTGCGGCTAGCTCTTTCTCGATCTGTGCCCAGCGCTGTTCATTTGGTGTTAAACTACGTGATGCGTAGGCCAATGGATGTCCATTCTGCATCAGGCAGGCGCCTAGACCATCTTTCGACGCATCTGTCTGAAGCGTTAGCGGTTTGCTACTATTAAAAATGGCTAGAACAGGGGGTTTGACTAAATGAGTTTTGATTTTTTGCAACGCAACATCATGTTCTGGGTGCCATTGCCACGGAATATCGTTTCTGGTAAGCTGACGTAATGGTGCACTGATTTGGGATAAGCCTGGAATAAATGGTGCTAGATGCTTGGCCATGCCGAGTAAACGCATTAATTCGGTCTTATTGGTAGGCGTCTCCATCTCTATTATAGGCCTAGTATGACGGGGATCAGCTTCTACGCCCTTGGCAGAGATTACTCGGCCAACGTACCTGACTTCTGATACTCTGAATTGAAACTTGAGTTCATTAAATTTTATTCCGAGCTCTCGAGCTCGCTCAAACACGCAATTCAAGGCCTCATCATGTTCCTCCACTGTCTTGCCTGAGATTATAAAATCATCTATGTAAATGTCAACATTCTTTATATCACCAAATAGTTGTTCTAGTGTTTTTTGGAATACTTCAGGGGCAGAACATATACCATACGGTAAGCGAAGGAATCGATACCTTCCAAAGGGTGTATTGAAGGTACACAAGTTAGCACTTTCGTCTGAGATAGCTAACTGCCAGAAGCCTTCCTTAAGATCTAGTACTGAGAAAACACCCTTCCCACTTAACTTAGCTATTATGTCTTCAGTCTTTGGGATCAAATGATGTTCTCGTTTAATAACCCTGTTAAGATCACGCGGGTCAAGGCAAAGTCTAAGCTCACCATCCTGCTTCTCAACTACGACTAAGTTATTGACCCAGTCGGTGGGTTTGTTAACCTTTTCAACGATTTTACGGGATTCTAACCTTTCCAGCGTTTCTTTGAGTTTTCCATGCAGACTTAGGGGAACTCTTTTTTGTGACTGAACTACAGGAATGGCTCCTTCCTTGATTTCGATTACATGGGTACCTGGAAGGCTACCTAGACCTGTAAACAAGTCTCTATTTGCTTTAATTACAGTTTCTTTCGTGTGACTGACCTGTATCTTATCTATACGCCTAATCAAGTCAAGTTTAATGCAGGCTTCTAGACCTAGCAATGGTTTAGTTTTGGTATCTACAATTATAAATTCTACAGGTGTTGTAGTAACTCTCTTTACCTGACAGTCTAAGGTTATTACACCTAATGGTTTAACCTTAAAGTTATTATTACCATAGGCAACTAAAACTGCATTAGTTTTTCTCAAAAGAGCTTCTGGATTGATTTCCTTTAACTTATGTATGGGCAAAACACTAGCCTCTGCGCCACTGTCTAATTTAAAGTCAACAAGGCATTTATTAATCAAGATGGTCTCATTCCAGGACCTTGTTCCTGGGGTAGGCACAGGCTTAGATTTAATGGTTCTACAAAAGTCTACCTCAGCAGTTTTAATGGTCTTTGGTTTTTTACCTTTCTCTGGCACTTTGTTCAGTGCGTAAACATAGAGTTCTTCTAGGTTATGTGGATCTTCTCCGGTTTCACTTTCTTCTTCTTCTTCATTGAAGTCTTCATCTTCTTGTTTTAGCGCGTGCATTTTCTTTGGCCTGTTACGTTTCGGGCAGCCTTTCGCGAAATGATTTTTTTCGTTGCACAGCACACACGTTTTACCATAAGCCGGACAGTTCCTAGCTTTATGAGTATAACAACACTTTTTACACAAATATTCTTCATTTTCTTCCTTCGGCTTATTCTTCTTAAACGAACTGAAGCGTGATTTTCCCATGGAGTAATTTTTCTTCATTACGGCATCTATTGGTGTGTGTTCTTGAACTGCTTTCGCATGGCGTTTGCTTTCTTCCGAGGTGCGGCAATGATCTGCAGCTTTCTGTAGTGTTAGGTTGGGCTCTCGTAGAAGTCGTTCCTGAATAGTTTTATCTGATATTGCCAGAACTATTCGATCGCGAATTATGCTTTCTTCTTGCGTTTCGAACTCACACGACTTAGCAGCAATTTTTAATTCTGTTAAAAACTGTTCAAAGGGCTGTCCATCCTTCTGGGTAATGGAAAAGAATTTAAATCTCTCGTAAACTATATTCTTGCGCGGGGAGCAATACTGTTCGAATTTGTCAAGGACTGGTTGGAGCTTGTCTTCATCTCCGGTTGGAAACGAAAACGTGTTGAATACGTCCAGAGCTTCGTCCCCAATAAAGCTCAACAGTTTTGAAACTTGCACAGATTCGTCCTTACTTTTATCTCCGCCACTCGCTTTCATGAATATACGAAAGCGTTGTTTGAATTTACGCCAGTTCTCTGACACGTTACCATTAAGGTTTAGCTCACCCGGCGGCTTATACAGCTGGGCTTCGGCCATTGTTCGTTTCTTCCAAGTTGTTTCGTCCGCACATTTAGGCGTTATCACTTAAGTGAAGGTTTATTACAACTTGTTGAATACTTCTGACACCATGTTTAGCTTTGTATCAAGTCTTGTTTAAGGATCACTGGGAAATAATAAGTCGATGCTTCCATAGTTAATAGATATGTATTGATCACAACATACATGCACCAAGGTTTTCAGCCCACTGACTAGCCTAGGCCTGATCGATACTCATGTCGGTCTTCCCGACCTTCTAGGCGGACGTGACGTATGCTACACGTGACATATGCTACAGGTACTCCTTCAAGAACCCCTCGAGGACTGGTCTCAGGTTCTTCCCGCTGCCCGCGTCTCTACGCAGTATCTCGTCGTAGCCAAACTTTGCGACGCAATACTGCCAACACTGGCGATGCACCTTCTTCCCGAAGATGACTTGGTGTTGGTCCTCCAACACGTTGTTACAATAAATACAAGTTTGTTTCAAATATTCCATAATTATTCCCACGAGAATGAACGAAAGAGCGGTCGACCTACGCAGTGCGCCGTACACAGGCAAGGCTATCTATCCCCACTGGGGCGCCAAGTCCAGGGTTAAGGGCCTACTAATGACCACACAGTACTCCGGTGGCCTACTGCGACTCATCGGCATAGGCCCGAACCTTAAGTATAGAGGGTTTAAAGTTTTCCTTCTTAGGGATCGGCCAATCAAGGCAAGTCCCCACCCGGTTCTTAGTTCAGCCGGCGTAAGGATTTGGGGGATCATGTGCACTAGCCAGCAATCACCCCCGCCTCCCTCGTTGTCGACCTTAGCAGCCGCACCACGTGAAGGTGAACCATAGGCTAGGAGGGTAAGATGCATCGTTAAGGCAGAATGACTTCCGAGATCTGCCCGCAGGGGCGCCCTCCCCTCTTCAGGGTTGGAACTCCCCCGCCGGACAGAGCCCGGGGCCACGCTAACCCCCGTAGCTCCCCCTCCTGACCGAGAACTAGCTCAGTCGCGACCGTTTGGAGAGAGGGTGTGAAGAATGTTGTACTTCAACTGGAAGAAACAGCAAACAGCACTGCAGGACCCATAAAATGGAGATATCAGCATCCAAAATCAAATGTATGATGGTCAAAGAGAAGTTTTCCCAAAATAGACGCTCTAACATAACAGTGAATAGTCAAGTTATTGGCTTTGTAAAGTCCTACATGTTTTTGGGGATTATTCTGGATAGCAAATTAAACTTCTTGTCCCAGTTAAATTACTTAAAAACAAAGTTCATGAACACGTTTGCCAAAAACAAAGGCATAATGAGGAGGAACTGGTGCTTGAATCATACCACGATGAAGATGTTATACGAACGTGTTTCTGTTCCAGTAATAAATAACTTGCCAAGAGTCGGCGTTGATGGAAGTGGTAGAGAAGACGAAGCAACAACAATATTATCATCGAGCATGTAGGACGGTTCGGACCCATGCCTTGCAGATAATAGCTGGAAGAATATCACTGGATCTACAGGGGTTCCAGTATTTTGTAAAGAACAATATCGCTAAGACAACCACAGGTATAACTAACAATACCACTGAGCAGCTCACCAAAGAAAAGCTGGTGTTTATCAGGTGTGAAAATAGAAGAATGTGGCAAAACGATCGGGACGAGTCGGATAAGGTTAGAATTACAAGAAGCTTTCTCCAATCTATTGAAGATAGACTTGTATGTGATGACTTGTTCGCATCTGGACTACTAGCAGGTCATTATCCCTTGTGGGCCAATCTTAAAAGACTGGGGCTCGAAGAACACTATGTTTGTCGTTGCTGCGACTGCAAGTGTGATAATATATATGGCTCGTGCTAGCAGGATGCAATGTTACTCGGACTTCAGGCAGGAATATCTGGATGTGGAAAGTTTGGAAAAGGCACAACAACATGGAGATCTAGGAACTATGCTTATAAGCAAGGACACATCAAAGCCTAGAAGAGTGTTCCATAGAGTATAGACTCGGCATCAACAAGAGCTAGAAGAAGATAAGGAAGAAGCTGAAGAGGAAATTGGAGGTTACACTTCAATGCAGAAGGGAATAACCTTAGATAGAAGTAAGAAAAGAAACTCAAGGAGGGGAGAATACTTAGGAATTGATGATGAAGATTGGACCTAAAGGAATCGAGATGAAAAGCATACAAGCTCAAGACATCCTAAGAGTACCTCAACAAGCATTTAGAAGAAAGGAAAATTAGTTTTAACCTGGACAAGAAGCTAACCAGACAAGAGAGGCCCAAGAAGAGAAACCTAGAAGAAAAAGAAGGCAGACAAGGAAGATAAGAATGAGTGCAAACAGCAAAGAAAATTCGAAGGCACGTTTCAACATTGAAAGGAAGGGTTCTGGATCAGACAGGAGGAATACAGGAAGAAAAGGAAACGTAGAAGATTATGAAGAAGAAGCGAGAGCGGTCGAAAATCTTTTAATGAAGGGCCAGAGTTCTTTTATGCACTTTGTCATGGGTAGTTAGTTTATAACTTTCCTCCCGTCGACTGCCTTGCAAACATCGTCTTTGCATTCCTCCACATCCACCGCCTCTTTGATGATATCTTCCACGAAGATACGTAGTCCCTCGAGCGTGTTCGTGACGCTAATAGTAAGCAACTGTTGTCATATATCCTTCAAGTACGTCTCTTCGTAGGGATCGTACGTCTTTTCGCTACAAATACTTCCGCCCTTATTAACCACCCTGCACTGGTTCGTGTTGTCAACACTCTTGAATCCGTTGGTGCTCGCGATGTTCGGCAATGACGCGTGTTTCTCGTTGGACACAACCTTGTTGATAATATCAAAACAGAACATAGTAAAACAGGTGTGGGATTAATGACAGACTGTTATTGGACTATACACTGTTCATCGTCAAATGTATTATAAAGCGCAATATCTCGAATGCTCTTCAGCACTCTCGACAGGCAGTCAAATACTATTTGACTTTTGACCTTTTCATATTAACTTTTGACAATTAACAGTCTTTAGTCCAATAATGGTTCACGCTCCTCCTCGCCCTTCTTCCCACTGACACTCCTCGACGCCTATCTTCTCCGTGCTCAACTTCTCGTCCCAGTCGCAGCCCGCGTATCTACGCTGCCCTGCAGTACTGCCAACACTCTCGGCCCATGCATGCGCGCGCTTCTGCCATCCGGGCCTGGCGGGAACAAGCATGCAACCAACACAAACTATTTAATATAGGCCTACATTTTTATTTTATTTAAATATGTATAACATACAAAAGTTTAACTTTGGAAATTGAAACATTAACCTCGGAAAGTACCAAACTTATTTTTTTCTTAAATAAATAAATAAATAAATAAATAAAATAAACTCACATTTAGAGTCTATCCACTCAGTAACTAAACTGATTTGCAGTGGGGGACTTTAATTTAAAGTGACTAAACCAACCCTGTAGGCTTCGAACACCATCGACGAGTGAGCGTAAAATACGTTATTGTGAACAACAAAGATCGATATTTCAAATATGAAACATATGAATCAGGGCAGTGGTTGTATACATTCAAATTTTGATTATTTCTATATACTAACTAAAAAAGCTTCTAGATTGTCGTGATTACATATTGATATTAATTATTGCATACACCTAAATATATGTACTTACTTTAGAAACTGCGAGCTATAAAGGTGTAAGCGCACACACTGCATTATGAAAAGTGCTCGTTGCCTAGCGTTTGACAGCCTAGCATGGAACAACAGAGAGCGTGGGTGCAATGCAGATGACAATGAAGGTGTGATTTTTACACACTGACTATTCTAAGGATCAAGGAACAGTAGTGCATCCTAGTGTCTGAACCACATGGGTAGAGACAGAGTCGATAAAGAAGTTGGCTCTCTTTGGAGGAGAACTTCTTTATCGACGCAATTTGTGGAAAATAAATAGGTTTGTTCGACCGACGTACTCTACTTGATCCGGCTGCTCTAGATCACGGAAATGCGTTCGTTCGTGCCACATTCCTACTCGAGTTGTGTTCGCCCGACCAGAGTAAAGTGATCGGAGCAACTTCGATCAGATATTTTTACTCTCGTTTTGAAGTCAGATCAAGCTAGAGTAAGTTACTCGCGCACGAAGATGGCCGATGAAGTGTTCTGTGTAAACATGGAAGAAAGTGTCGACGGATGTTTCCTGTACAGGACAGTTGATAAGAAAGTTGTTAGTTGCCGTAAGTTATTATTATTATATGCCTAGTTAGTTTGTTTACTCTCGGCACTGGAAATGCGTTCGTCCGTAATCAGTGCTCGGAGTTGCTCTGAAGTTTCAGAAGCCTTCTCTCGGTTGCTCGGGTCTGATTGAAGTAAAGCAGGGAGTAAGTTAGAGTACGTCGGGCGAACAAACCTATTGTCTCTTCCTCTACTAGAGTTGATAAAGAAGTTCTCCTCAAAGAGGAAACTTCGTTATTGGCTCTTGGGGAGATTAAATAAAAGAAGAGTTATTTTGTGTATTGCTACTTGAAGTTTCAGAAGGAAAGTTCAGTTAACCCTCCAAAAATAAACTTTATATAAAAGTTCAATTCATTTTTGAAAATTCTGCATTTCAAGTTCAAGTTCACTTCAAGAAATGAACTTTCTTTTTAAAAGTTCGTTTTCGTTTTGACATATAGGCCTATTCGGAAAAAATAATGAATTGTCCATTGCACATTGAATTTAAAATGTAATAAAATAAATCCGCAGACTGCCTACGAGTATGCTCATGCAAAAACATATTAGGCTATGCACTACGCAGCATGCCCATACGTCCAGTAGGCAGCTTGCCAGCTACCGTTTGATTAACCTACACCTTCTACACTCCCGGCACTGTGCCATATGCTCTACCATGGGGAGAGAGTGAAAAAGATGCAATAAGTGTATTTGTAAATCATACATTCTTCGATCAGATTCTACATGGAAGGTTCGCTCAATCTCATTGGTGCTCAGTGATTTCCCGGGTAAACTACGAACCAATCGTAGATTTTGAGCACAATGTTGATAATATGTTTGCGTATTTGTGTTCTACAGACTGCCAAAAGAACACAAATATAATAACCGTTTTCAAGTAAACGTTCATACTTGCCAAAAATAAATGCGATCGTTCAAAAGTTCATCATGATTCGAATGCATTTATTTTAAAAGTTTCTTCCCCAAGTATGCCTCTATTTTATGATTGGTAGATTGCTATCATCTGAATAGTGACATCATACCAAATACTGTAAAATACAACCTATCCGTTTTTTTGAAAATCCGTTCAAAGTTATTGAAATTTCACTATTATTGTGTTCATAGAATCCTAA
The DNA here is from genome assembly GCA_945910005.1 of Isoperla grammatica. NCBI lineage: Eukaryota > Metazoa > Arthropoda > Insecta > Plecoptera > Perlodidae > Isoperla > Isoperla grammatica. The sequence goes on from OX246744.1 coordinate 31,748,514, forward strand.
TCTAGTAAAATTATAAAAATAATGTACAATCTACCATTTAGGTACTGGTGTTAACTTTTAAATGACGCTTAACAAGAACTACGTTTACATATTAGTGCTTGTTGTCCTACCTTGTTTCTGCCACACCCACCCACAATAGACTCCGAACATGCTTAATGGTCGCCGGTCCCCGTATCTTGGCTATTCCTTCTCTGGAGGGGTTTGGCCCTGTGGAAAGATAGAGACAAATGTACAGTATGGTTATGCAAAGTAATACAGTAATAGTTTCATACTTGGTTTTGTCCTTTCGAACTGGGATTTTTAGGGCCCCGTTGTGTTTGAATCGAAGTGCGACTACTGCGTACGCTAAGACGCTGGACATAAACATAGCAACGTGGTCAACCAGCAACTGCGTAAGCTATGACGCTGGACCTAAACATAGCAACGTGGTCAACCAACAACTGTGTAAGCTATGACGCCGGACATAAACATAGCAACGTGGTCAACCAACAACTGCGTAAGCTATGACGCCGGACATAAACATAGCTACGTGGTCAACTAGCAACTGCGTAAGCTATGACGCCGGACATAAACATAGCAACGTGGTCAACCAACAACTGCGTAAGCTATGACGCCGGACATAAACATAGCAACGTGGTCAACCAGCAACTGCGTAAGCTATGACGCCGGACATAAACATAGCAACGTGGTCAACCAACAACTGCGTAAGCTATGACGCTGGACATAAACATAGCAACGTGGTCAACCAGCAACTGCGTAAGCTATGACGCCGGACATAAACATAGCAACGTGGTCAACCAGCAACTGCGTAAGCTATGACGCCGGACATAAACATAGCAACGTGGTCAACCAACAACTGCGTAAGCTATGACGCCGGACATAAACATAGCAACGTGGTTAACCAGCAACTGCGTAAGCTATGACGCCGGACATAAACATAGCAACGTGGTCAACCAACAACTGTGTAAGCTATGACGCCGGACATAAACATAGCAACGTGGTCAACCAACAACTGCGTAAGCTATGACGCTGGACATAAACATAGCAACGTGGTCAACCAGCAACTGCGTAAGCTATGACGCCGGACATAAACATAGCAACGTGGTCAACCAACAACTGCGTAAGCTATGACGCTGGACATAAACATAGCAACGTGGTCAACCAGCAACTGCGTAAGCTATGACGCCGGACATAAACATAGCAACGTGGTCAACCAACAACTGTGTAAGCTATGACGCCGTACATAAACATAGCAACGTGGTCAACCAACAACTGCGTAAGCTATGACGCCGGACATAAACATAGCAACGTGGTCAACCAACAACTGCGTAAGCTATGACGCCGGACATAAACATAGCAATGTGGTCAACCAACTACTGCGTAAGCTATGACGCTGGACATAAACATAGCAACGTGGTCAACCAACAACTGTGTAAGCTATGACGCCGGACATAAACATAGCAACATGGTCAACCAACAACTGCGTAAGCTATGACGCCGGACATTAACATAGCAACGTGGTCAACCAGCAACTGCGTAAGCTATGACGCCGGACCTAAACATAGCAACGTGGTCAACCAACAACTGTGCTGCTTTGGGAACATTTGGAAACAACATTGAATAACTTGAATTGGTAGATGTGTAAGAGTGTTTAGCGAGTGGGCATAGTTAGTAAAGTAATGATCAGCCCAACATACGACAGCTTGAAGCAAACTGATAGCTTCCTAGATTTCATTTATTTAAGAAGGTTTTGTACCAAACATAAACATTTATTTACCTTCCGTATTTATCATCAAGCCTACACATTTATTATTACTTGTTTTTCATGGCGTACTCGACAGCTAGATCTTACAACGTTAGCCTTGGAGTCATCTGTTAGGACTTGCAGGGGTATTATAAGTTATTAATTGTGGTACAGTGAAACCTCTTTATAGCAAACTCTCAGGGACCAGAGTATTTTTTGTTGTAAATAATATTTCTTTATAAGGATCTTACATTCTTATGTATAAGAACCCTCTGGGACCTTAGAGCAGCCTTGACTTCAAAAACAGTTTGTTATACTGATCTTTGTCTTATAAAGATAAAGACGTTTGTTATAAAGAAGTTATACTATATTATGAAGTACTCAACACCTAGCTTATACAATGTTGACCATTTAGGCTCCTCGTATGACAGGTAGAACTACCCTGGATTCATTCTACCCTGGAACCAGTCGGGAGTTTACCTTACATAGCCTAGTGGTGTATTGTATATTACACTCTAATAGGCAGTATCTAAAATACATATATTTAAAAAACACATTTGAGATACTTTTGTAAATCAAATATTGTGTTGCAAAGTATTTGTATCTTGTGTTTTTTTTTTTTTTTTATATTTTTTTTTAAATATTTGTATTTTATTATATATATATTTTTTTCAATATTTTTAATATTTTAAGAATAGTTTTTTTTTACACATTCACACCTCCTTGCACCAAATCACCCAATAGTCCTAAATGCACCAACGTCGTTATTAGTGTGTTTGGTTTCAGCTTTCAACAAACATCACATTAAAAAAGCATGGCATGTTTGTTTGTCGAGAATCTCGGCTTACCAGTAACCAGAGTTTAAAAAGTTGGTGAAACCTGCCCAAAGAGTGAGTATTTTTATTTTTTCAAGTACTTAAGTAAATTATGTTGAAATACATATTTATTGATTTACAGCCTCATGCACAAAGCCACTTGCAGACGCAACTTTTGCCTTGCACCCGCAAATCAATGAAACCGAATGCACAAAGGATTTACCGACGCAAATATTTGCGTGAGCTCGTTAAAGTTGCGGCTGCCTCGACCGTCCCACAAATAGATAAAATGGCGGCCCTGTCAAATACGGTGGACAGCAGGCTCCCGCGATCTCGTGTTTTAGAGATTGCACCAACGTATTGGAAGTTCCGGATTACACTTTTAATACTAGTTATTGTCTGCCGAAACATTTGTCTCAACTTTTAGTCGAAAATCTTCGTGTAGATTCAAGAATGTGCGATAAGAAAAAGTTACGGTACCTTCCAGTTGACGTTCAGATAAGTTTCCTTTTAATATTGGCCTAGGCACGCATACTTGTAAACCATGTGTTAGTGCAGAGTGCCTAGCTACACGCCATAACAAATCTAAATGTGTGTAAAACCCAGAAAGTATAACTAAGGCCTCAGCTCAGCCCTAGGCCTGGGCTATAAGCAGGCGTATCGTGAGGCCCTAGGCCTAGCTAGCCCTAGTCCTACAGCACAGGCTTCTAGGGCTTAGCAACTTGTGGTATTGACAGCTTCAGTTCAGTCGTAGACGAAAAATAAATAAACACTTTCTGTGTAAACAGCTAGGTAGGCATAGGTCTAGGCTTAAGACGCCTAGGCCTAGGCCTACCCTACGCCGCGTAGGCTGTGTAGGCCTAGGATCCGGCATACGAAACCTCGCAAAAACCTGGGGATACCGCCGTAAATCGTAGCGTAGAGAGAATACAAATACAATTATATTCTTGGCCGTAGGCCTAAACCTAAAGGATTGGTGTAGTAACAGTAAACCTAAATTATAGTTTAGCCTAGACCAACGTATAGGCCTACCAGTACATACCAAGTACTAGGCCACTAGGCTTAAGCTCAGACCACCTATTATGAAAATAGCCCTGACCATTCTGGATTTCCATACCATTACCTACACTAGGCTAGGTCTAGGCCCGCGTAAGAACCATGAGCTAGATATAGACCCAAGCCCTAATGGGAATACACTAGATTATAGGCTGATTTATGTCGATGCCCGTACGTTCTATGTCTCATGTGTCAACAGGGAATAAAATAAAATGTCATTATTACAAGGATGAATATCACTCCCCCCCCCCCCCCCCCCCCCAACAAAAACAGGAAATAAAATAACATGTCATTATAACAGGCCTGAATCACAGACAAAAGCCATCATTTAGGTGACTTCGTGTGTTTATTTTAATAATCCCCCCCCCCCCCCCACCAAACAACAACAACAACAACAACAACAACAGGGAATAAAATAACATGTCATTATAACAGGCCTGAATCACAGACAAAAGCCATCATTTAGGTGGCTTCGTGTGTTTATTTGTTTATCCCCCCCCCTCCCCAACAACAACAACAACAACAGGGAATAAAATAAAATTTCATTATATCAGACCTGAATCATGTAGGCCATAAGCATTTATAAAAAGGCTTGGTTGTGCGTTTATAATTATTTCCCACCTGCCCCCCGCCCCCACAAAATGACAAAAATGTCAAATGTCAAAACGTTTTCTGCACAGTGCTTACAAATGTTCGAAATCGTTGTCTGGTTTAAATCTCGTCATGCGTTCCGAGATCCTAGACCCGTGATTGGTTCGGGTAAAGTCGGCCACGTCGGTAAAAGAAGTATTGGATCTTGCAGCGGTAAATTAAACGAGCATCATGGCGGACTTGCGTGAACGCTTTGTGCATTCGGATTTCCGCAAATTTATCTGCGTCTGCAAGTCCGCCATTTTTAACGAGCGGTAACTTTGCGTCTGCAAATCTTTGTGCATGAGGCTCTTACTAGTTTAGCTTGGAACTATGCTTTTCAGCAATATGTATTTTGCATTTTGAGTATTTTCAAAATACATTTGTATTTTTATACGGATTTGAAATACAAAATTGCCAATGTATTAGTATCTTGTATTGCTAAACGTTGTGTTCTACAGTATTTTGTATTTCAAATAAATTTTGTTTCACGTCTGTGATTACATTTGCTACCATAAACCATAAACGAATGTAAAAAAGCAATCTATGAGAGCTGCTTATGATCTATTACGTTTGATCTCTATTTTCAAAGGAAACGTGTAAAATGGTGGCTTGTAACGACATCGTTAACCGTTAGTATAGTATCACATGATCAATATGTAAATGTTATACTTAAATAATAACTCAAGTTGTAGCGAGATGCATTTTGGCAACTTTGGGTCTCAAGCGTCAGGAAAAAAATGTGATATTTCACAGAAGGCCGTGACCACTTTGCATTGTTACTTGAATTTCTTTTTATTTCTTTGTTGTTTAGTATCTTTTAATTTTTAAGGCTGGTCCACACAGATTTTTGAAACATAATGCATCAGGTTTTAAGACGTTGTTTTAAAAACAACAATGAAAACAACGTCTTAAAACTAAAACTTTGTGTGAACGCCAGTACGTGTTTCCTATGATCCAACTTTATTACTACGCGTTAAACCTTAAATCGTATGTCTTAAAAATCTGTGTGGACCAGCCTTAATGTTATCTAATATAATACCTTAGTATACAACTTATCATTTTTGATGTTAAGGCTGGTCCACACAGATTTTTAAGACATACGATTTAAGGTTTAACGCATAGTCGTAAAGTTGGATCATAGGAAACACGTAGGCCTACTGGCGTTCACACAAAGTTTTAGTTTTAAGACGTTTTCATTGTTGTTTTTAAAACAACGTCTTAAAACCTTATGCATTATGTCTTCAAAATCTGTGTGGACCAGCCCTTATGTTCTTTTGTTAAACTCGGTTAACATACATATTTAAGGTTTCAGGTTTTATTTTCTTGTTTTACTTAGGATCGCTGCCATTGGCCGGATTTATAACACGACGCCTCTCATTGGCTGGGCTAAGAATTCTTGGTATAAGAGCTAGCATTGCTATGGTTTCCTTAAATCCTAAACCATAGAAAAGTGTGTAAATGCCATTATGCTTTTGGCTTGATTTGATTTGATTTTGTTAAATCTTAAATGTTAAATAAGTGTGTAGTAATTGTAATAATATACGTGATTGTCAGTGGCGTAGCGGAAGGGCCCACAAACCCCGCAAGGCGGGGGCCCCCGATGATATAGATCGTATATTATGAAAATTTCAAATCAGACAACAAATCAATTAAAATGTATTTTAAATAAAATTACAAAATACGCGCCCTCCCCCCCCCCCCCCAAAAAAAATTTAAAAAAATGCGGAAAATGTTGTATCAGCCAGGAAATCAGTCACAGGTCTCAAGAATATTCACACATTCTGTCAATTTGAATAGTATCATATTCATTATAAAGAAGACAAGACACCATTGAATTCTCTAGACAACCAACAATTCCTTTTTTGACAGCGAAATATTTAGATGCTATAGCGAGCCAAGTCATAAACGGATGGCTGCAGCTAAAAGGGTGATTGTGAGGGGATCGGTAGTGGGTAGCCATTTGGCATTTGGTCTGTGTTGGGTTGTATGCGAAATACATGCTTATGAATAAAATTAATATTTAGTTCCAACATGTTGAATGGTCTGTCTTTAACCACTACGGGCGGTGTGCTCCCTAAATTACACGATGCAAGAAATATGACAGCAATGACTGTAAAGTGTAAACATTCGAGGACGGGACAGGGCCAGTCTTGCTCTCAAATTCTAAATTTTTGGGATCGTTCACGATTTTATACCGGATGTATGGGTTAGCGTAATGCACTTGTGTGGTAAAACTAACAGTCTGATGTCACCGACAATGCCAATGAACCTTAAATTTTACCCTTACCCCCACCAACAATAAACTTTGTTTTGTAGCTAGTTTTCACCCTTTACACAAAATTATTTCAGAGGTCAGTTTTCTCTCGGACTCCCTCACTGATAGAGGCATATCTCAGCGTGGGAGTGAGACTGTAGGTGATACGATTAATAAAGTGGTGTCAAATATGGTGCTGGATCGGATGTGTTGATAACAGTGCGCAAAGTTTACATTCTTATTGTGAATTGAGTGAAATCGTAGTAGTTTTGTGAATATGTGTTGAATGTTCTCTTCTGTGTGGAGTCACGAAGTGTTATGTTAGGTGTTTCTATTTTATTATTCTCTTACTATGTTATTTGTTAATATATATATATAGTATTATTTACAATGAGTGGTAGTACTTATGAAAGTGCCCGTGACTGCAGCGGGTGCCGAAAGATCTTTTTCTAAATTAAAATTAATTTAAAACTACTATTTGCAAAGCTCAATGAGTGAGAATCGACTCAGTGGTTTGGCATTGCTCAGTATCGAGGGTGAAAGAACACGAAAGTTAAACATAGATACATTGTTCGACGAGTTCGCGGACGCTAACGCACGCTGAAAAGCTCGATTTGCCAGACAATAATACACTAAAAGCCTAAACGGCTAGGCAACGTTCCAGAATTGCAGTTGGAGGATCAAAACGTAGGTTAGTTGATTTATCAATACTTAAAATTTATCATAATTGTTGTTGTTGTGGATGGTATAATAATTATTATGGTTTTAGTAGATAAATGTATATATTGTTACTACGTCGCGTGGAAGTGGTGGATATGGGGGGGGGGGGGGGGTTGAAAATAAGATCAAACGTTAATATGTTGCCATGTCAGCTGTGAATTGTAACTCGACATGACGACAAAACAAATTGACGCACACAAACTACATTGTTTCAGTATTACATTCAGCCCACCACTTTTTCCTAAAACGCACCAAATGCACTCTAAAAACGTGCTTTCAAAATTTTTCGCCTGCGGCGCTTTTCATGGGCTCCGCCCCCCATACCCCCCCGTGCTTGATCCTACCATGTCAAATGGCCAATGTCGCGGGGGGGCCCCCGACTTCTGCGCTACGCCACTGGTGATTGTAATAATATAATGTTAACAATGTAATAGTTTTAATTTAATTTAATGACAAATCAAAATTCTAAATACTGTAATGTATTGATAGATTGTTAAAGATGCTAATAAAAAATGAAAATAGCCCATACCAACAAACCGATGAGCGAACCAAGTCAGTAGGGGAAGAAACGCATCAACATGCAGCGTTTATCCAGTATTATTAGTTTTATTACTCTATGATGAAATGATCTGTTTAACATTTAATTTGTTGAAATTTATAATTATATTATTTTATTCAATGTATTTCCTTATCAGAGTCAAAACTGATTGGAAAAAGGGGTATTTATGGAGTGTTCTGTTACACTTTGAAGGTTGAACTTAACATGTGAAGAAGGTGGCATTCATTTTTGTGTTGTATGATTACATATAACACTACAAATGAATGACACCTTTATGTATCAATGCTATGAATCAAATCCATTATTTTGAAGTTCGCAAAGAATCCCAGTCCATTTAGCATGTGTGTCAAGGCTGTGAAATGGAGATTTGGAGGAACTTCGACAGCCAAATTAATTTTGATGACCAAAAATAGTTAAAATTGTTCATAAACATTTACTAAATGCTGAAACATAAGAAAAGTGGGTTTTCGGTGTATTTCTTGGAAGAAATGAGTTCAAAAAGTGTAACAGCACACTCCATAAATACCAAAAAAGGAGATAACAATAGAACTAATGCCTTCAATGCTGCTAAATGCATGAAATGAAAAGATATTGCCATATAAAAAAGTTAAACAAAGTCAAATTGAAATGCTGCCCTTTGCATTGATTTTCTACAATAAATAAAATAAATAAATTCACATTTAGAGTCTTCCCACTCAGTAATTAAACTGATTTGCAGTGAGGGACTTTAATTTAAAGTGGCTAAACCAACCCTGTAGGCTCCAAACACCATCGACGAGTGAGCGATAACCAATCAAAGATCGATATTTAAAATATGAAACATATGAATCAGTGATTGGACAGTGCGAACACCTGCGGACAAATGCCAGAATCAACAAGGCTGATTCAGAACAACTTCGAATTTATTGAGTGCTTCGTTGCTCGGACGGCTCCAAAGTCACCGTTTACTTATTCTTAAGCCAAGAAGTAATGGAATTGAATCCACATTAGAAGATAAAAAACTTCTGCCTGAAGCGGGATTTGAACCCGGGACCTTCTGCATTGGAAGCAGGGATGCTAACCACTGAACCAACGAGCCACCTAATAATAATAATTATAATTATTATAACTTTACATATTTACCTACTTTCTTTGGAAACTGCGAGCTTAAAAATATGACACGCGTACTCGAACTCCACTCACTGCATTATAAGAAGTGCACGTTGCCTAGCGTTAGACAGCCTAGCATGGGACAACAGAGAAGGGTCGGTACAATGCAGATAACAATGAAGGTGTGATTATTATACAGTGATTATTGGGAGAAACAGGGAACAGTAGTGCATCCAAGTGTCCAAATCAGAAACTGTTGATGATTGATGTTATTGATGATAAGAAACACAACTTTGGCGTTTTTCTACAAAAAAAAGTGAGTTCAAAACCTGATCACCTATACGCAAGCGTTACCCAATTTGTTTTTCGTAAATTGCGATAACCCGAAAATCTATATTTTAAGTCGAGCTGCTCGTATTTATAGTTTTCTCAACAGGAGAGTTTCTCTATGCTTTTTTACAATAATGGAAGTATGCGATTTCTTTTTACATTGACAATCACGCCTAGTTTGCTAAATTAACCACAAAAACATAAACCTCGAATAACGATGATGTTATAAATTCTCGTGATCTTTCCTATGGTGAAACGCCATACGTTGTGCCCTATAATTACCTTATTTATAATGTATTTACTAGGCCTAGTATTTGCAAGGAAGACAGACTTTATGTTTTTTCTAATAAAATGTCTACAAAGATCACTGTTTATGTTACCTGTAATTGTAACTTTTCAATTTTGTAGGTGCATGCTTCAAATAGTACGTAATAATGCTTTAAACCACTTTAAATGTGTTATTTTCGCTACGGCCATGCACGGATTAGGCTTCCATCCTTCTTTGCACAGCCTGTACATGTCTCAAGCATGAGAATCAATGGCGTGCGGTCCATAGAAGCAAGGAAGGGAAACAGTTTCCCTTTTTAAGGCTTAAAAATTGTACCTTGTCATGCGAAATAGCATTTACATGTAAGTATACTGCTACTCTTCTATGATCTTAATACTAATAGATATTATTTAAGACATGGGTGACCAGTAATCATGAACCTGTGAGGTTTTAGAATCATCATAGATTTCATAGTTTCATTGTGGATAGATCTTGCCGGTTTTTTCTCGTCACTCCACATAGTGTTCATTACGGAAAACACACGCTCGACGGCCGCATTCGTTCCGGACAAAGCGAGTCAAAATTTAACAACTTCTTTTATATTTCCACACAAGATATATAACCTATAGACGGGTGCACACGTCTGATCTAAGTTGCCCAACTTATTTCCAAATAGCATTGCATGATAGGATTTCTAAAACCCACCAACTTTGTGGACAACTTTATTGGTTTCGTTACATTAACCTACACCTGCAATTATAATTTTCTTAATTACATAATTTAAGAAGTGCAATTATTTAGGGACTATGAACATTAATAAAACTCAAAGTAATACTCCACAGGTAAGGTTGTTTTTGACGAAGTTGGTCTAATCGAGTTGGCCAACTCAGTTTAGTTGTGTGCATCCGTCTTGATGAAGTTATTCCACCCCATACATTAATAAAGAAAGGGATGTGAAATAGTACGCGTGAAGTTTGGAAAATCCAAAATTTGTGTTTTTGAATTTTCGAAAAAGCGAGACAAAGGTACACCCTAAGCAACTTCCCTTCTTTCAAATCTCGCGAAACGTAGGAACAGTCGATTACGTAGAGAAGATTCGATAGGTCGAAAAAAGTTCCGAACTCTGCCGCTTGGCGCGCCACTACCCGTGGAGGCCATCACAATGTTGGTAGTACGACTATTTTACCGACATGATTGCCGGGTTGGTTGTAACAAATATTGAAGCCCTTTTCACAGGCGTTGTTCGGCTTCCTTCTGAAGTTCCGCTCATCAGCGTTTCAAGACAAGTTTTCTCAAGTGCGTTTCTATAACCTACATTTCTAGACTGGAGAAGACGCTCTTCCTCTCTGTTTGATCGTCTCTTGGTGGTTTGGACTTTGGCTGAATATTTGCCTTGGTTTTATGCTGTAAGTTTCTTTCAGGTAATAGTAACATCTGAATGTGACAAGTTTTGCGATAGATTAATAACGCTAGGCCTAGGCCTAGGCTATTTTGTCACGCGTGTTGTTTTGGCGTCCTAGGCCCTAGGCCAATGCCGTAAGGAATATATTAATATTTTTGGCCTAGGCCTAGGCTAACCTAGTCTAGGCCTAACTAGACCTTGCCTAGCCTAGCCACACGACGTGCAAAGGCGTAGGCCTAGGTCTAGGCCCTAACTCTTTCAAACACAACGGTCCTAGGCATAAGCCTAGGCCTACGCCCAGACTTTTAGTGCAGCTAAAGGCTCGACGTACAAACTCTTACGGCCTAGGCCTACACTTTTGTACAACCAGTCTGTGGCTGTCCAGCTTACCTGGCCTAGCCTATGTACAAAAGCCCACGCCTAGCGACTGACTCGGAAGTACAAAGGCGAAGGCTTACCCCCTTGGCCCAACACTAGGGCAAAGGCCTAGCCTAGCCACAAGCTGTACGTACAAATATCTAGGTTTAAGAGTAAATACCTAAAGCGCCCGTTACTGTAGAACGTTTGGGCTGACGCGTCACACGCATCAGGCGCGTTGACCAATCAGATTGCAAGTTTGCCGCTTCAGCTGCGGTGCACGCGAAACGAACCCATGCAACAATGCAAAACGTGTTTATTTCCAGTGTTTTCGATTCGATTTCGAACATCTCTAGTTTAGAAATGGTTATAAATGAACCAATGTGATACCTAATTATAATTACAAATTTATTGAACAATGATAAATAATCAGGACTAGGCCTAGGTACATACACTACATAAAAAATACTACATATATAAGTGGGGTCTAGAGTATTACTGGTAAGTTTAAAAAACAAATAAAACATTCTTTAATATTTGTAGGTAGTTACCTTGGCTAAAGGCAAAATTGGATTGGAAGTATGAAGGTCGTTAAAGTCCTTGTCTTATCTCGGTCACACAGCACATCATTCATACCAAAAAATATTCAATTTCGTGGTTAGGTATTTGATTTAGCTTGATCAGACATCTGCTGGCTAAGAAAAATTGAGTTTTCAAATATCGCTGCACGGAAACTAGTGGGCTTTCAATGACGTCACGGTACGCGCATACCTCGTGATAACCCGAGGGACGGCTTGCGTTACGAAGCGCTCGGCTTTCAACTCCTAATCAGTCGATCAGTTGCAGTTGACTTACAAGTGCATTTCTTCTTCGAGAGGATGTGGAACTCAATATAGGAGTACACTACCTTCCCATATGCATCTTCATTAATGTTCACCCCTACGAAACAGATAATTAGGGTAGTTATAAAATAAAGTGATGGAAATCTGACGACAGCTGTTATTATTTTTCAGGTAGGCCTATTGGCACGCTGTGTTGCTGAACTAGATTCTCCTGCCAGATACGCTAACGCAAATCTCGCGGGGGGCGTTCCACCTGTAAAAATACAGTACGTAACTACATAACCAATAGGCCTACATTTGTATGTCACCTACCTTGTCTCTGTACTCGCCGCATAGATTACCCAGCTATTTCTACTTTAGTTATTCATCGAATGCTTCCCAAAGTTATCAACAACAGTCATTGTTGACAATGTCTTGCTGAACAGAGATAGTTTGTTTTAGTTCTTTGTTCCTATTGGATAGGTCGGTATAATTGTACACAATCAAATGCAATTGGCAAACGTACATAAGCTAGACAATGTTAGACCGGAACACCCCATTAGTGAGACCCTCCCCCCCCCCCCCCCCCCCCTGCGGAATTTTGGAGACCTATATAGGCCTATTATGATAGAGTGATAAATTTGGAATAGAATTTGACTTGTTGGCCGCATGGCCAGTGGTGGGTGTGGCACCTAGGGGTGTCCAAAGGGTGAATTTTGCTGATTTAGTGACCATAAATTATTTTTTTACAGCCAAACCAATAAACAAATTACAAATGAGATTTCAGATTCGTATTTAGAATCACAAAGTTAGTTTTATTAATATTTTTTGAGGCCATGTCCCTAAAATAGCCAAAAATATCCTTTTTCAACAAAATCTTCAATAAGTTAATTAGATACCGTTGTATATTTTAGGTAAAAATTTGGTTTGTTGGCTACTTCTCAAGTCCTGGGTGTGGCACCCAGGGGTGCTCAGAAGTTCAATTTCTCTGTTGATTTAATTATTACAATATTTGTTTACAGCTAAACTAATAAACATATTGCCAATATGATTTCAGATTTATATTTAAAATAACAAAGTTAATTTAACCCATATTTTTTTAACTTCTATATTGCCCGGATATCATTTTGGGGTTATGTCCCTAAAATGGTCAAATATTACCGTTTTACAAAAAATCTTCAATAATTAGATAGCACTATATATTTTATGTAAAAATTAGTTTGTTGGCCACTTCTCAAGTCATGGGTGTGGCACCCAGGGGTGCCCAGGTTGCATTTTTCTGTTTATTTTCTTCCCTATAAACTATTTTTTTAGAGCCCCACGGATAAATGAAACAGGGGTTTGATTCCATATCAGTGTTAAGAATGTCAAATCTAGCTTTATCCGTATTTTTATTTTTTATAGACCTGTTTGAAATGTGCCCGGAAATAAAAATTTTTATAATGAGATAATTGTCTCCAAAATGAACACCAATTGCCGTTTGTACCATAAATCTACAATAAATTGTATACAGTGCCACCAATTGGTAATTATAAATAAATAAACTTGTTAAATTGTCGGTGTGGTTCTTATGGGTGGGTGGCTGAAGGGTGAATTTGGCTGATTTTTTTCACCGGAAAGTTTTTATTTTGTAACCAAACTTATGAGTTTATTTTAATTCTGACTTCGTATTCGTCTAGTGTGACAACTGTGTTTTAAGCAAATTTCATTTTCGAAATTTTCTGCAAAATATTGATTATCCCAAGATCAAAATCAAAATTTTGGAATAATTTCCCCTAGACCTAGTCAAAAAGTTATATGTTTCCTTAGATCTGGCTGGTATAGCTGATATAAAGTACACTTAATTTATAAAAATAATTACAAGTGTGTTAATTGAGTTGTTAAGAGCGGGTGCAGGCGGGGGAGGAGGCAAATGTGAGTTTGTAGATATTTTAGTTATTTATTTATTATTTGATAAATTTGATTTTGTAGATTTGCTTGATTATATTTGTTTGATTTTGTAGTGTATTTGCTTTTATGTAGATAGTCTACGTAAAGTCAAAGGTTGCTTCATGTGTTCAAGACGCTATTTTCCGTTTTGTCTCTTGTTTGTTCTGTCGACGGTAACTTTCTTGCATACTCAAACCGACTGAGACACTCTATCAAATCTAGATTTGAGATTGTTATAAATAGAAGTTTGTATTTTGGTTCGGTTGCAGCATAATCTATACTTTTTTTATTTTACTTGTATATTACTTTGTTACGTGTGTGTGTGGCGGTTGTAAACGTGACCAAAAAACAGGGCCTATCTTATCGCCAGAAATCTGTGAAATGTTTATGGGCGTCCGCGTTTCATTGTCAGCAACATTTCTATCGCAATGTATTATGCAAAATGGGATTCTTACCAACAGTATTTTGTTTGTTTCCCCGTAATGAGTACGTGCCCAATACATTAATAGAGATAACAAGCGTTTCATTTTCTCGTGTATATTCTAAACTATTAAAATGGGCACTAAGATTTTCACAGTGTTCTATCCAACTCGATTTATTTCGATAGTTTTTTAAGCATTGATCCTGATGGCTAACACATTTTCTAGATCACAAACAATTTAATATCGCGTGTACACTAAAAAAAGTAGGCACTCACATCACATCTTGGTATCAAATCGAATTGTTTTGAATGATCCTCGCCATTGTGCTATAAGGAAAATACGCCTACTTAATAACATTCACGTCAAATAAATTTCACCTTTTAATACTCCACACAAATTGCACGCTATGTAGTTAATGATATTTTATTTTAGTTTACAAACAATTTTGAAACTTGCGTATTTTTGTCCTCGTTTTTTATTGTCATAGAAATACACGTTTTGTAATATGATTTCAAATGCACGAGGCATACTTTAAATTATTAATTTGGGTCTCGATTTCATATTTTAGTTACACAAACTTACATCTCAATTTACTATACATCACTTTCAAAATAATTATATTATATTTGTCTTTTGCGTTAATTTAGAACAAGTGAACGGAAATCCAGCACTCTGATAAAGCAAGGTAGTTTACATTATGTTACGTGTTACAGTCACTTCACACCATCATGAACAAAGTTCTACAATTTATGAGAAAACATAAAGCACGACATCTACAATGTTACTTAGTTCTCGAGTAAACCACTAGTCAGTACCGACTGAAAACTGAGAGTACTCTCTACCAAGTAACTAATCATCATGGGCAAACGCATACAATCATTCGCCTGGTAACAAGTAGGGATTTATGAAAGCGTTATGTACGCATTGTGGCATAACCTCAAAGTTAAATCTTGACCCCCAACCAAAAGCTCATAACAGAAAAGTTAACGCGTTTTAAATGTTTATAAAAACTAGGTGTACTTTATGCCAACTTTTGAAGATCTAAGGAAAGTACTACTTTTTGTCTAGTTCTCGATGAAATTATAGCAACATCAAAATTTTAATTTTGATTTTGGAATAATCAATTTGATTTTGAGGCAAATCTCTAAAATACAACTAGATTAAAACTCATGTTGTTCTAAACACGAATATGAAGTCAGAATTAACAAATACTAATCAGTTTTTTAGCTGTAAAAAAGTAGTTTATGATAAAAACAAAATCAGCCAAATTTACCCTTTGGGTACCCCTAAAAACCAAACCGATCATTTAACAAGTTCATTTATTTCTCAACACCAAATGGTGGCACTGTATACAATTTATTGTAGATTTATGGCAATTACGGCCATTGGGTTTCTTATGGAGACAGTTACCGCAAAATCAAAATTCTGATTTCCGGGCACATTTCAAAACTATAAAAATACGGATAAAGCTATATTTGACATTCTTAACACTGATATGGAATCAAAACTCTGTTATATTTATCCACGGGGCTCTAAAAAAAAATAGTTTATAGGAATGAAAATAAACAGAAAAGTGCAAAATCTGGGCACCCCTGGATGCCACACCCACGACTTTAAAAGTAGCCACCAACCTAAATTTTACTTAAAATATATCACGCTACCTAATTATTGAAGATTTTTTGTAAAACGGTAATATTTGACCATTTTAGGGACATAACCCCAAAATCTAAATTTGGATTTCCATGCAATATGGGAGTTCAAAAAATATGGATTAAACTAACTTTGTAATTTTCAATACGAATCTGAAATCATGTTGGCAATATGTTTATTGGTTTAGTTGTTAAAAAATATTGTTATAATTAAATCAACAGAGAAATTGAACTTCTGGGCACCCCTGGGTGCCACACCCAGGACTTGATAAGTGGCCAAAAAACTAATTTTTACTTAAAATATACAACGGTACCTAATTATTTAAGATTTTTGGATAAAGGATATTTTTGACCATTTTAGGGACATGGCCCCAAAATCCAAATTTTGATTTCCGGGCAATATTGGAAATCAAAAAATATGAATAAAACTAACTAAGGCCTATGTGATTCTAAACACGAATCTGAAATCATATTTGTAATTTATTCATTGGTTTGGCTGTAAACAAATAATGTATGGTGACAAAATCAGCAA
Source organism: Isoperla grammatica (assembly GCA_945910005.1). Lineage (NCBI taxonomy): Eukaryota > Metazoa > Arthropoda > Insecta > Plecoptera > Perlodidae > Isoperla > Isoperla grammatica. Next base: position 31,765,094 of record OX246744.1, read on the forward strand.
AATTGACCCTTTGGACACCCCTGGGTGCCACACCCACCACTGGCTATGTGGCCAACAAGTCAAATTCTCCTCCAAATTTATCAATCTGTCATAATATATAGGTCTCCAAACTTCCGCAGGGGGGGGGGGGGGGGGGAGGGTTTCCGTATGCGTGCTCTGGTCTGTTGGGTTTCTTTCACGGAAACATTTTGTAAACAAGGAAATGTTACAATTTTAATCCATTGAAAAAGATAAGTATCATGTTTTGAAAATATGAACATATTATACACGTCAATAAAAAAACGTTATAACATTATTGGGTAATGCGGGTTACAATTACGGTTAACGGATATTATGAATGAAAATACGGTTTTGGTCAAGAAGTAATAACAGTTTTAAAAATTATAAACAATGTCGCAATTAAATTACAACTAAAATTCATGAGACTGCTATTTTGATGTGGGCCTACACATAGATCTACATCAGGTTGTATTTAATTTTCTTTGAGTAACGATATTATGCTTGAATGGTACTCAAATAAGTACCACATTATAATTGAACCCTTTCAAAATATACATTGTAGTTTGCCTAAAAATATACACTAAAACCACGGAGAAAGCGTCATTTGACTTGAATTGTGAAATTCATCTAATTACCTAAGTTTTGTTCTTTTCTCAAGGTGATTCCCCGAGTGCCGAATGACATTATGCAACTTTGTGCCATCCATGCTACCAGTATGGAATATGTACGTAACAACATTTTACTTTCTTTCTACCTCACTTTCGCTATTTCTTATAAGTTATATAGTTATTATAATTTGCATTACCTACAACAATTCTTGAATTTTTGACATTCATGTTAATCATGTTTTCTATTATACTGTAGTTTTATGACATTTGTTTGATTGCCGATTTTCCCATTAGTTGTGTTAGTGATGTCAACATTTTCATTGTTGTAGTTTCTCAATGCTCTTTATTATTTACATGTACTTACTAATGTACATTTGCACAGTGACGTATCCAAGGGAGGTAACCTTAGTACGTTGGCCGAATTTGTGTGACTCATTGGTCTAGTGGTTTATTCCTGCTTACAATGCAGAAGGTCCAGGGTTCGAATCCGGGTTCGGGTATGTGTTTTTTAACTTAAGAATTTGACTTAATTGTTCAATAGATAGGCCTATATATATATATTGGTTCAATATATATTGGTGTAAACAGTGACTTCAGAGCTGTCATAGCAATGAAGCACATAATAAATGGTTCAATCTCCCTCACTGAAAATCAGTTCTTGTAACTGAGTGGGTGGACTATAAATACAATTTTATTTTTTTAAATATTTACACGCAAAATCTGTCGAGGAGTATTTGATTGTTGCGGTACCTTTGCCTGGAAAGCAAGCCTAAGAATGTAATATTTGCAACCCAAATACTGTCTAACATCGTTAGTTGATACAATCCCCGTCAGCACACGCACGAACGAGAGGTCCATCTCTTCCCTGTATACCTGCGAAACTCAACAAGCAGATGTGACTAAGGCTTGTGTCTACTCACAGACATGAACATATCTCACTCTAACTCAATCATACTCAATCGTAAAGTTCAAATATTTTTAGTTTGACAATGACATAGTTTGACGACGCCCCCCCACCCCTTCTCAGTTTCTGAAATATGCATAACATACACCATTTTAGCTTTAGAATGTAATCATTGACTTCTGAAAGTGTGAACATTATTGTTTTCGTACCACCGATAATGCTTCTTTATCCTGCTTTACGCATCTATACAATAAAAAAAATTATTGCGCATTAACACTCTTTGTTGTATGAAATAACTTACAGTATTTTCAGTTCATTATTTTATATTGAGTTTTTTTCATGATTGCGATTACGAGCGCATTGTACCGGAAGATGGAAACAATTTCAATATACATACATACATTTATACATACATACATACATACATACATACATACATACATACATACATACATACATACATGCATACATACATACATACATACATACATACATACATACATACATACATACATACATACATACATACATACATATATCATAAACTGAATACCAATGAACTCAAATAAATACTTCTCGTATAGGTCAAAGTATGTAGTTATAATGCAATACAAATGGTTTGTAGCAGCTTGCATTTTGTGCACGTTTTAAATTTAAAGTTAAAATGTTTTATTTCATCACTGTACATATTTCATAGCACGGAAAGCAGGGGACATTCCCCTTTTCAATATTCATCGCAACGCCCTACGTCGAGACGTCATCAATCACATGAGCTGCCTTATCTTCAACTTTTCTTGAATTTACAACACCTGTTGAAATGTTTCTAATGAACTTTGTATTTTTCACTTCAATAAAAAGCGAACAATTAGGATAAGTTAAAGCTCTTTAAGTTCTGTGATTTATTTTATTCATGGAGCTATAGAGAAACGGTGTTTATATAGACGTTTTGTAATTTAGGTGCACAAAAGATTTCCAACGAAATTAGGTTGGTTAAAAAAAAATGTTGGGGCTAATCTAATCCACAGCCCCCTTTTTGGAATTTCAGGATACGCCACTGTGATTGTACTTACGCCCACGCTGAGATGTACAAACATAAATGCCTGCAATGTGATAATAACTGATAATTAAGGCAATAATAGTTTAACTCGCACATACAACTAAGGATTTTTAATTAACTAATACAGACAATCTAGTTGCATTAATGTCTAAAGGTATGTCCATTTTAATTACGTTTTATTTTTGCTACATTCTCAGACATTTGCCACGGTGTATGCCCTGATGACAAGACGCACCAAGGCAGCATATAGTCTATTGTTCACGGAAGTGAAAAGGATTGCCCCATACATGGCTACACAACGAATGATGAGCGACTACGAGCAGGTGCTCCAACATACCCTTGAAGTTGCTTTTCCGAGAGCCCAGATGAGTGGCTGCTTTTTTCATTATGCGCAGGTAATTTATGTCACATTATTGATATAGAATCTCTGTTTGTTATTACCTATTCCCTTGACTACAATTTAGTATTCAGGCCTATTATTATTTATTGCAAATTTGCAGAAAATACAAAACGTAGCTGAGGTCAATCATAGCAGCAGGACGATATACCAGTGTAAATCTGATTTGTAAGCAATGAAGGGCATATTTGGATCAATAGCATGGTATTTATTTATAAGATCGCCAAGGGTTTACAGCCAGGATTCACGGGTGATAATATTGTTGTAATCGGAATGTGCATGACTGGTATGACCATAACACTAGAAGCTGCAGTAATCTATTTATAGGCAGGAGAGGTAGGGTAAGGACCCAAAATACAATCTTCTATAGAGGGTTTAGTGATAATTTACATATGTACTCGAGGACAGTTTGTTATACATAAGCTTCAAACATTCAACTCATTAATTGTGTAGCCTATAGGCGTAACTACTGGGGGAGGGGAGGGTGTTCGCCACCCCCCCCCCCCCTTAGTTAGGTCAAGAAGGGGAGATTGGGGGGGGGGGGGCAAACTGAAATTTCCAAATTCCGAATGTAGGGTAGGTGCCATAGCACACAAACTCTACAACACACAATTTCATGCACAATTTTAAAAGTGTTTCCGGAGGGGTCGTAAGACCCAAAATATATATTTTTAATGTCCATTGACAGAACGGGCGACAACGCCCAAACCCCACAACACACAATCGCAATTAATGTAAAAGTTTGCCCCAACTGGTCATACAATTTACAACTGATGCAATTACATGGTATATCACTGTCCATATTACCAGCTAGCTAGAGTAACTAATAGTAGGCTCTTTCATTTCTCAAATTCAATATTCGTCATCACACATTGTAAAATTATGATTGTAACCCATAGAAACTCGCTGCTTGTATGGATGACATTTTTTAAATCTTCAATTTAACTATACTTTAAAAGTGTAATAGTCCCGACGAACCTAGTTCGTATATTGCAATACAACGTCTTATTGCCAATGTTGTGTTATATTGAGTAATTGTATTTCAAACGATTCCTTGCAATCCTCCCATCGTTCTTCTTCTAGTCTAGTATTTACTTGTATTATTGTGAGTTACAGGATTTCATGTAGAGTATACGTTTTTAAATTCATTATTACTGAGTGAGCAATCGTATTTAATTATATTACTATTGAGAATGCTCTTCTATCGAGGTAATATGTGTTGTGTTGTGTAGAGAGAGCTACAACGGGAAGCGAGTGAGCGACAATCGCCCGAACCCCTTCTGTGTAACTTATGTAAACCTCCCCCCGTAGCCGTCATGCTGGTTGCATAGCGGTCAGGGGCGTTTCATGTTATTGCTTTAGGATGTTTCCAACTGTATATTTGTATCACTGTGTATCGTTTGTGACTTGTACGTCTTGTGTGTTTATTTGAGTGCATATATTTATTATTATTATTTATTCTTGTCACCACCATGCAGATATTTAACATAACAAAACTTAAAAATAAGAAATAAAATATCTCTCTGGCAAGAAAAGGCGTCAACGCTAGCAAACATTTTGCTTAAACACAATATCTTGAGTAATCAAGTGCCGCAAAGAGCCTTACAATAACACAAAAATACAAAAAACAAAATACAAAACTAACGCGTCACGCGTCAAAAGCTTGCCACAAGTGCTCTTTACTGCCTTACACCAGGATGGGAAATGGCTTATCGGACAGTCTTCGCGAGTGGTGGGTAGATGCTTGTATTAGGCTGCAGGGTGTCGTATTGTGGCCCTATCGGCCTTCCCGCCACACCGGGCGGTTACATTTCAATAAAGTAACTAAATACAAAATACCTTTCAATGCTTATGCAGATGCTTATATGGTTTGCCAATATCTCGAGGTACCTAATTTGACTTTAGTATTGTATGATTTCATTTACGCCAGAGAATACGAGTTGACCTATAACATTGGAAGAGGCGGAAAACATTCGATATTTTAGGAAACTTAAAAAGAACAAAATGCGATGCAAAGGTCAAAATAATTAGCCATTGGTCTTTATAACCAGAATAATGGTAAAAAGAGACACATCATTTATTACATAAAATATTAATGGACCAATATCACTGGGCGACGTGGCCACAATCTTGATATTTTATACCACATTCAGAATAACACATGCAGTCAATCGTGAACGCTAACTTCAAAGTTGGCCATTGGCGTTTCAAATTGACGCTTGCTGCATTCCCGCTTTCGTAAATTCTTCCATTGAAATACACAGGTTCTACTTGACGTTGAAGTTGAAGTTACGTTGACGCCAATCGTAAACAAGCCTTTAACGTATAACTTTTTTGAACTTTGAACAAGATTAGTGAAACGTGAGTTTTTGTAACATCAACAGCTTTCTTGAAACCCGCAAACAAACCAGTAAGATGTGATGTTGATCTTGTAGCATGCGCACGATTTATTGCGTCTCGTGATAATTTAGCTAATTTCAATGTGAACAGTTGCATATGAACTGTGTTTGACCAACTTCGTAATCTTCAAAAGTTACGTACGCCAATTGGCTCTGAACGGGCCTTTATACAGTGTGGTCGTAATATAGTTAATAATCTTCATAATCAAGTTCTAGTTCTTTCCATACTTGTGTTTGTAGTTAGCAGTGCTTGTGTTTAAATTTGATGTCTTACTTTGTATGTGGTTACAGTATTTTATAATATTTACACCTTGGTCATGCCTACGAAGCTAATCAGTTTGACAATGTCTTTTGGATCCGGAAACGATCTGTTTAATACTGTTAAGCCTTTCGTACAGTGCACTTGTACACTTATCACGCACTTCGATACTCTCCCACCCTCCTGCTTTCCCCCCGCCCAACCAGAATTATATCGTACAAATCACTGATTGAATATTTTAGGCAATTTGGGGGAGGACACAAAATATAGGTCTGGTCCCCCATTTTGACGAGCACGAGGTTATCAGGAAAACCGTCAAAAAGATCATCGCTCTTCCTCTTCTGCCAGAAGTATCAATAGTTGACGGCCTTGATGGGATTGAGGTAAGTCAGATATTTTTTTTACATATTTCTACAATAGTGAAAACACATATTATTATTTGACATATTGTGTTCTGATTTTTTTTAAGTACCGCAACGGTACCGTCAAATTATATATCTTGAAGCTGTTCATGCCGAAAACTAGTAATGTCTGATTTTAACGGGTTTTACAAGAAGCGTGATAACTATGGGACAATACAAAATTATATAAACAAAACTATGTGCAATATTTCAGTGAAACTGAAGGGAAACCTTGTTACGATATAAGCAGATTTTGGGTTTCATTAATTGTTATTTTATTTAAGAGTTGCGATGAAGCATACATTGATACATTGTTTCATTTTTACCTGAAAAATGCTTGATGTCCTCTTTAAACTAAATAAAACTAATTGGGTTAAACTAATTAATTCAGTAACATTCAATCTGTTCAATTCCGTTGTATTACAATCCATTTTGTATTCATTATGTGTTACAGTGTTTATCGACCTCTCGAATATTTCCCCTATCAACTGGATATATATAGTATGCACCAGTTTCAAGTTTCTAAACCAAAGCAATACGAACTTTCCCCCCTCCCCCCACCCCCTCCCGAATTCATTTGACAATTACAATCTTGGGTTTCACACACGTTCGCCACAAAAACGTATTATAATACGTCTTATTCTGCACTTCTTAGTGTACGATGCCAGATATACAGCCAGACGCTGCCCGAGCCTTGCTACGTGATCTCTGCGCATACGTGAGGCGTTGGTGGATTGGAACCATCGGCGTTGCCCGTCTCTCCGTCCACGGTTTACTTATAGGACCAACAACAACGTGGAATCGTTCCACCGACAACTGCTGCGGAGACTAAAAATAAGCCCCAATATATGGGTTTTTATTGGTATGTATACAACATACACCCTCGCACTTCGATTATGTTTCAACATTTCTCAGTGTTACGAGCGCAATCATTGATTATCATAGGTAGGCTATAAATAATATATTCATAAATTTTCACCAAAAACCCCCCCTGCCCCCCACACACACACTTTAAAAAGAGTTCCTATAACCCTGCTTGCTTAAATATGTTATTGCATGTTGAAAGTAAAAGATACTTAGGACGTGTCTGAATACAATTCTTGATTTCATTCTTATTCTTAGTCTTGTTCTTGGTCTTGTTCTTATTCTCACTCCAGTTGTACGTACTCGGACGAGAGCCGGACATTACTTGATTTAAGTAGGGTTAGGGTCGTAACGCGTCATCAGATCCACATTTTTTTTTTAAATCAACATGTATAACCAAAATGTACGATCAAATATGCATTGTGTTTAATAATAATTACATTGTAGTAACTTTTGAAGGTCACAGGCTTTAAATACTTAACAATTAACTGAGACATGTTCTGACCCCATAGTCCGCCATCTTCCGGAATGAAATCTAGTGTGCACTTTTGATTCTCGTTCTCATTATTATTCTTATGATGTAGTTCACGCCTCGCGACAGTATTCGGACAGTACTAGATACGTCACGGATGAGTGATGACGTAAAATCAAGAATACGAATAAGAATGAACGTCGTTTTGGTACTATTCGGACACGTCCTTAGTCCTAGGAGTAGAATACATTTTATTATATTATATATTAGACATATTATAATAAGCTTGGCTTCGCTTCGCAAGGGCTATGATCTCGAGACCATACATAACTCGAAGAGATATCGGTGTCGAACATATGTTGATTTACTGTGATACTTTTGTATACTAGTAACTTTTGATTTATAATTTATTAGTGCAACTTACCACTATTTACTTATAACTTAATAATGTGGGAGCCTTTTATAAAGGGAACACTACTTGTAGGGGAAAGAATTAAAGTTCGGAGGACCAGCTCTGAGGCAAAATAAATTAATGGACTGTGCCTGTAGGTCTATAACAATAGGTCGGGATCAGTTTATTTGCACACACACAAAATACACTTAAATAAAAGATTATAGTTGCACTTGAGACAATAACTATTTACCACAAGACTCAATTCCCAAAATAGCCGTGTTGGCGTGTTTTGTTTCGAACAAATATCGAACATGCACTAATCAAAGAAAGATACAACAATGCAGTTGCCTGGCAACACATTGTTTGTATGCCTGTGGTGTCCCTACCCCCTCAATTGAGTCTTGTGCTATTGAAAAATGATATGTTGTACCCTAGAAAAACGCTCCGCGTTGCCAGATGAGCGTTTTTTTTTTTTTTAAGTAGGTCAAACAAATCATTTGCACATCATATTACTCTTACAAAAAAAAAATACCATTATAATAAACATGATTTGTTTACAAGATGGTGGTTCAAGGTTAAACCTAAGAATTTGTGTATATTATTTAACGATATGTTGCTAATAATTGCACGAAATATTGTTTAAATCTGTCAAGAAGTTTTCTTTAAATAAATTAAAACCTTCAAGTTGATTTTTCAATGGATTTACGCATAATTTCAATCCACCCTGTTCTCCGCAATAGGCTCTTATTCATAAACTATTAAATTTATCTGTGTATAGAAAGCTGCATAATGTAGATACAGGCTAGACCTAAAAGTGGTATTGTAAAATCATTCAATAACCGCATTTAAATCATAATAAAAGCTATTTAAATCGTCGACAAAGTTCGTTGTTAACTTCTGCATGTTTGTCGTAAAAGTCATCAAACATAGCACGCCATTGTTGCCATTCTATTACAGTTATCGAAATTCCAACTGTTGGTTAAGAAAGGCCTCTTTTTACACGCCATTTTTCATGATAGTATGCGCATATAACTTAAATTGTCCTCAAATGAGAATCATTTAAAGGCCCACTAAACCCTCACATTTCGTTTAAAACGTGTAATTGTAAGCCTAATCTGTAACGGTTAGTGCATGTGTCAAGTTGCCTAGTGTATTCAAACTCTTGAAATCCAAGAAAAAGTGTTTCGCCCCAGGCGTTGTGACGTAGATGTAACTACGAGCTACTCGCTGCATATGGAGCATCGTCTGAGTTTCGAGGCCCGCGCAAATATATCTCGTCGTCCAGATCCATCTAATTCACTTGAGCACAAATCAAACATACCACTGAATTCGTCTTACTTCGGTCTACACGATGAATGTTTAAACAACCTTCTACCATGTATGCAACTTATTCAATACAATGTTAAACATGAAGCAATTACCACATAATTTAGATGAAACACAACCAATTTCAAGCAAAGGTTACGAAGAGCTAGCTTTAAAAATCAGAATTCCAACAAGCCTTTCATGTTATTTGATATATTTAGGTATTACAAGCAGAAAACCAGCAAGAAATTGATGAAAATTTAGCCGATTATCTTATGTATATAATAATGCGTGTTGTCCGTTCACTGCCGCAGAGTACAACTCGGTGAGCGCGGGCAAAGCTGCCGATGGCATGTCAAGCTTTAATAGCTTGGCTGAAAACATAGACGCATTTGTACATTGTACAAAAAAAAATGTTTCAATTATAAACTTATTAGTTGTATGTCTCAATCTATTGCTATCTACACTTTAATATATTAAAAAAAAAACGCATAGATAATTACTTCGAATTCATGAACAAACTATATTTTGAATTTGAAATACAAAATAATACTACAGTAATTAAGAAGAAACAAAAAAGCTTGAACGTGATATTATTATTAATAATATTAGTATTGTGGTTATCAAGATTTGTAATAATTTTAGTTACCGGCAATATTTAGCCACAGAATTTCCATTGATGCCAACAATAAAATAAAGTCGATATATTAATAATACTGTAGTATAAGTTAATAACAAAAGTAATAATACCACCAATAATAACAATAATAATAATGATAATGATGCAAACACGAATAATATGTAAATCACGCACACGCACACAACCAAACCATGACACACTTGACAATTGTAGTTTTGACGTGTTCTTAAGGCCTATTTAATATATTTGTATCAATTATTATTATTATTATTATTTCCAGGCCTGACTGGTAGAAATCCCACGTAGTTTCATGATTCCTCGGAAAATTAGTTGAGTTTGAGAGCACTCATTGAGATACGACACACTGACTCTACTTAACATATACAACGCAAGAGAAATCAATACAATGTTTTTATAGTCGATAGTAAAGACTAGTAGTTTGATTGATCTCGATCTACGCAGCTCACTGGATATATTCGCGGACGTATCAGGCAATAGGCCGCAACACGCGTTGTGATATACACACGATCATCGGCTAAATTTCCATCAATTTCTTGCTGGTTTTCTGTTTGTAATATCTTAACATTTTAGTTAACATGATAGGCTGGTTGGAATCCTGATTTTTAAAGCTAGCTCCTCATCACATTTGCTTGAAATTGGTTGTGTTTTCATCTAAATTATGTAGTTATTCCTTCATATTTAACATTTTATAAAATAAGTTGCATAAATGGTAGAAGGTTGTTTAAACATTCATCGTGTAGACCGAAGTAAGACGAATTCAGTGGTGTGTTTGATTTGTGCTCAAGTGAATTAGATGGATCTGGACGACGAGATATATTTGCGCGGGCGTTGAAACACAGAAGATGCTCCATATGCAGCGAGCAGCGTGGGGTTTTGTAGACGTCACAACGCCTGGGGCGAAACACTTTTTCTTGGATTTCAAGAGTTTGAATACACTAGGCAACTTGACACATGCACTAACCGTTACAGATAAGGCTTACAATTACACGTTTTAAACGAAATGTGAGGGTTTAGTGGGCCTTTAAGGGTACATTTACGATAGCTAAATGATTAATGAAACAGAAAAAAGAAATCAAATAAGCATTGCAAGCATCAAATACATATTACAATTTACTACATTAAACAATCTACATGCACAGTAAAAGAGAACAATAAGAGCAGTGCAATACATACATACAGTACTTGAATAATAAAATATCATGACAATGTATATTTAAGAGCATTGCTAGCTTTCAATAGAGGCTAAGATCAATAATATTTGTAAAAATAAAAAAACTTACAACCATTGTCTAAATTAAAACAAATTACTAGTTATAATTAGAGTACTTAAAGACTTATGGAACCATGCAACATGTACAGTACACTCTTGGCCAACAGTCTCAAGATTACATCCAGCACAATGATTAAACAGACATAAGGTAGCAATGCAGGAATTCAATCTATGTGAAAAATAAAAAATGACGGTGATATTTTTACAACAAACTCTCATGAATAGAAGGGTGTGCATCAATCGTTTTAATTTTTCTAAAATATGCAATCTATACAAAGCATTAACTTTGAAATTGAACCATTGACTTCAGAAAGTACCCAAAATATTTGTTTCTTATTTTTTTAGGGCCGGTACTGGTACCGTGGGCACATGTCTATCAGCAGATTCAAATAATTAAGCGAGCGAAGCAAGCGTCTCCACGAGACTCTTATGGCACTTCGTTCTGTTTTTTTTTTGTTTTTTTATGTCCGTCGATAGCGGTCGAACAGAAAGTCTGATCAACTTGAAATTTGGACCATCCACAAGCCTCGATGTGTATTGAAGGTGTATAGTTTTGAGGCAGAATCGTTCGAAAAGTTACACCATAGTTACTGCAAAGTATTATTCTGAAACAAAATGGCGGCAAAATGTGAGATAGCCATATTTTTTTAAAGCTTTTTCCGATCACGAATATGTTCATTTTATGGCGATCTGATAAATATTGGCAAAGTTACACAAAAGTTACTCGAAAATATATTTCTGAAACACAGTAACAGCAAAATGTGAGGTGGCTATCTTATAGTAAATTTTTGTCCGGTCACGAATATACTAATGTAAATGCGATTTGAGACATATCAGAGGCATAAATTACATTTCTATTGCTGTCAATAACTGTAAGACCTCGTTCTCATTACTAGCGTTAAACGCGGGTTGGTGGGTTACGTGGGTTAATTTCCCCGTGTGAACGATCGCAGGTTGCTACGATGGTCGCACTTTCAACCCCCGTCCAAACTCCGAGTTACTCGCGTTATTGTGCTACGCTAGTCGGTATAAACACCGCGTGGTCGCCAACCATGGTTCGTCTGACTACATAACCTCGAAACTTTGTAGCTAATTTGTTATGGTCCGACGCTAAGCCTACGTCTGTTTATCGCAGTTTGTTTTTAAGTGAATTAATAACGTCTACATTTTCCGACGAGAAAACGACACTCCTTAGCACAATACTTGGCCAGCCTGAAATTCATACAAAATACGTGTCTTCTACAGCGCTCCATGTGTAAAGGTTGCAAACTACTTACCTTACGACGGTATTACAGTTCAATTAAAACTCAAGTCGGCAACTCGCGTTTAACCCGAGTTGCTTTAACTCGAGTAATGAGAACGAGGTCTTTTAGTAACGGTGGCGGACCGCGGCGAAAACATGACAGCGAAAATTCTTAGCAACGCACATTGCACTGCATCCAACAATGTCGGGAAGTTTAAAAGCTATGGAAATTAGACATTTTTTTGCAATGCGCATTCTTGAATTGTTTTTAATTGTTGTTTGTATTAGCATTGAAATCTTTTCGCCAGAAAGTTCGTAGATATTGACGCGCTCGCTTATCAACGCGTCAAACAGAGCGTTTTCCTAGTCATAAGCCATCTACTGTATGATACAATCTACTGAAAATACTTTATACCAAAGACCAAGTATGTACTGAAGTGAAGGAAGTAATGAAGGAAGGACTTTAACCACAATGTAATTTGTGTATCACCACCACGTATTTCGTGCAGGCAGTAGATTATAATGAAGCAGATTTCAGATTTGCAATATTGGCTGTATAAGTCGCTGGAAAATTATGAAATCACACTTTTGGTACTTTGTGAAGTCAATGTTTCAATTTCAAAGTTAACCTTTTGTACGTGCTGCGTATTTTGGAAAACTGAAATCGGTCAATGCGCACCCTTAAAAAATATTTGTTATAAGAATGGTGCATTTTAATTTATGTTAATAACCCTCTGGAACATAAAAAGCAAGATTATTATGTAGATAATTTTGTAATCAATAAGTTAACTAGAAGAAAAGTTTGACTGAGAAAGCAATGACTAAATTAAACTCTTCGTACTTAATAAGAACACAACCAGGACAATGCAGCCGTGCAATATGTGCACACCTTGTCAATACAGACTCAAGCTTCCATTTCATCTAGCCGAATGATTAAAACAACTATAACTATCAAAACAAAGAATATAGGGCGTTAACCACTAACAATGAACATTTCTTTATAAAGATGGTACATTTATATGGCAGCTAACACGCCGGGTCATCTGTGTTGGAGACTCTCCTGGGGTCAGCAAACACGCACAACTATTTATTGTGCTGATATACGATATATAGAGTGAATTCTTAAACACTTAGCATTAGTATTTAGTTTAAAAAAGGCTACATTTTAGTAATAATTATAATTTGTTTTTATCTGAAATCAGGGTTACAAAATATTAGATGTTATCCAAAAAATGTGATCAAAACATTATTTTTTGATACAGAATGTTTATCAACACTATGGATACAATAAAAACTAAAATAGGGCTAGTAACCAAATGGAAATATAGTGGAACGGAATTACAGAAAATCAACAGAGTGTATTATTTTTGCATTTTTTATGATTGATGCTTAAGCTCGAGAAAGTTCGCCATAATTAGCGTGAATTCGTTTCGCGCTTATCACATAAAATGGGAGTTTTTCGTTTCGTTTGAATTCGCACGAAAAAACTTTTATTAGATGCACAACTCTACCAAAGTTTATGAACTTTTGCAAATAATTACATAGTTAATGCGAATTTCACAGTTGCTTTTAATATACCATATGTTAGGTACATGCATGAAAAAACCAGAGTAAGTAGGTGCAATAATGGAGCTGTAACAACATATAAAAGTGTTTAGGGGTCTCAATGTGATAATATTCTTCAAATCTCAATTAATAAATTATTCATTAAAGTTAAAAGAAGCAAAAAACACTTGATACAAAAGTGAATAACACCTGCGTCTCACTTCCATCCCTAGAGGCATTGGAAGCAGTGTCGGCATTACCAATTGGTAAGCTTTGGAACTATTGAGCACTAAGCAAAGCCTTAATTTCATCAGCGAACCCTGAGGTTCCAACTTCCACAATGTCCACTTTACAAATCAGGCTATCTTGTTGCAACAATGTGTCAAGACATTTCCCCTTCACGCTCAAACAGTTAGATGAACTGAACATGTCTTCGACGCTCTCGATGTCGGAACACAGGTTTCTGTGGTAACTATTGTGCATGTCTTCGGTGAGAAGCGTGAGTTTGAACCTGAACGCGTGCCTGTCCTCGGGCGCGCCCACGTACCTGACGGCCGCCCGGAACGTGCGCCCCTCCCTGTCGTACCCGCGATGTAGGGTGAACACTCTGTGCCGTGCGCCGCGAGCACGTTCGTGAGCAAGAGTCCGCGCCGCTGCACAAACGTGCGTGGCAGGTCGGGCCACGTCCGGTCCGCGTGGGCCGAGAGGGCGTGGCCCAGCATCGCTTCGGGCCGGCCCCTCCAACCGCCGCACGCCAGGGGACAGTCGTAATCGCGGCGGGGACAGACTGCGCCGTGTCCCCCCAGCTCACACGCGGGCATGCGCAGCAGGCATTCCGTGCACGGTAGCCGGATGTCGGCGCTCAGACCCTCTGCGAGAAGATTCCTCACAGTGGAGAACTGTCCGTGACACAGCGGGAAAACTGTGGTTCTTTCATCAGAGCGGCAAGCGTTACACAGGCTGTGCCCCTCAGTGAACTAATGTATCGGTGCGCACATGACCTTGAAGCACACGGGACACTCCAGGGTTCGCATTATGATCTGCTCCAAGTCCGTTATGTCTTCCCCCACCTTTTTATCAGTTCCTGTCCCGCGCTGCGCTGAAGGTGGGACGATTGACGTGACCAACAGTAGTCAATATGTTTCAGCAAAAGCCACCTGTTGAACCACCAGCCCCAGTGACTTCGGCAACAGAGTCGCCACCGAGAGGTTATTCTTCCCCTGACCCAGTTCACCACTTGTTCCTCGGCCACACACAAACACGTCCCCTGCCCGTGTCAACACTGCAGTGTGGTTACATCCAGCGATAACCTGGGAGACAGTCTGGTCCTCGAGGTCAATCATTCTAGTGGGGGCGGATCTCTTGGTTGTGTCACCGGTACCCAAATGACCATCAACATTACGACCCCAAGCCCAGGTCATCCCATCGACTCCGAGGGCCACAGTGTGATCACCACCGCCGGACACGGCAGCCACGGCTGTTGACGGCACCGATACTCGTGTGAAGCTGAACACGCTATCCACTGCACCAAGCCCAAGTTGACCATACTTATTTGACCCAGCCATCAAGAGGACCCCAGAGGCGGAGACAAGAGCTGTATGCCAGCCGCCACACGATATGTCGACGATGGCCTCGGGGAGGTTTGGCACGCGAGTGAATAAGGTTATCTGGTTTGTATCACCAAGGCCTAGTTGGCCCCAGTAGTTCCATCCACACACCCAGACATCACCGCCTGTTGCAAGAACAACCGTGTGCCACCACCCAGCAGCAACCTTCATGATGAGCGGCAGACCGGCAACCAGGACGGGTGTGGGGGTGTCACGGGTGTGACCGAGGCCAAGCTGACCATTCCCATTCTGCCCACACGAATATACCTCACCCTTGTCAGTGAGGAACACGGTGTATTGATATCCACACGCAGCCTGGGTTATCCTAACAGTGCTGAGAGTGTCAACAAGCCTCGGCTCAGCGACCGAGCTTTTATTCACCATTATTCTTGTGTCATCATCTGTGTCATCTGCGTCATCATCTGTGTCTTGTGTTACACATAAGGTGTAGACGCGGCCAGACTCGCAGACAACTGCAGAGTGGTAATCACCGCATGACACCTGAACGACGGTCTCGTCTTGGGAGAACGACACAATGCTCGATCTAGCAGGCCGGCCTCCACCCAACACCAGGACACCAGGCTTGGTTATAACGAGCCGAGCGTCATCCTTCTCAGCCATCCTGCAACCAAATGAGATGTTGGACACAGAAGTGGACAAGTTAGTGGGGGGGATGATTACTAGATAAATAAAAAACTCAAATATCTTTATTCATTTATGAGTTAATTTATATTTAAATTAAATTTTGATTTATGTTTAGAAATTCCATTTATACCATTTCCACCATACCATTTCACTATCAAAAATACAGGAAGTACAAGACCCAATTCACTCTGGAAAGAGAGTCATTCAGATTTTCCTCCATGTTGTAGAAAACATTGCTAATTAGTATTTGTTTCATTTTACTCTTGAAGAGTCCGATTGAAGAGTAATCTTTACTTCGATTGGTAAGAGGTTAAAAAAAGGATAGTTGTATATGGTGCGAATGGAATTGGGACAGTTTTGTGTTAGTTTTTGTGTTATGAATTTGCTTTTATATTTTCTTATTGTTACTATAAGTTTTGTTATTCTCTTAAAAATGTTGTATTATATTTTTAGGAGGTTGCAGGACACTATACGTGGATGGAACGTGGTTTCGCTTTCTGCCTCCTCTCAGCACCAGGCACATGTACTTGTAGTGTTTATACATTATGTAATGCAATGTACTCTGATGTTGAAAAATAAATAATAATATTAATAAAATAATAAATTATTATTCTTATTATTATAAATTGTTATTTCTTCTCACCACAAAACCACACAAGAAAAAAAAAATAAAAAAAATAAAAGTCTCTTTGCAAGAATATAAACATATATTGTGAGTAAAGAGTTAGTATATTGTAGTTTTCCAAAAATAGGTTTACAGTGGTCGCTGGATTTTGCATGGGAAATTGCTAAAATTGCTCTGTATTGAACTAAAAACATTTTTTCGACTTTGATGCATTGCCCTTCAATTCAATATCGAAAGTATTGCCGCTGTTACGGGCACTGACCATTCTGTTATCTAACAGTCTTTGTTGCTACGCTTAGTGTACTATGCAGTAAGCTATTTATAGCTACGACTACAAAGTTCAAATAATGAGAGGTAATATATTTTAATGGTGGATGGGCTAATGGTAAAAGAAAAAAAATTCACAATTAACTTTCATGCATAATTATTGGGGACTAGGTTTAAATGAATGTAGGTTGAAGGGATGGAAGTTGATGCATACCGCTTATGTCGTGGGAATGGAAGGGTAGTTTTAAAAGGCCTAAAGAATAAAAGAACAAATACAGCTGCTGATATGAAAAAATTGGAATTAGGCGTCTAAATCTAGACTGGTAAAATGTTACCTACAAGGGTAACGTTGGGAGGTACCCGCCTGGATTCGTATGACAATGCTTGCCTATTGTTGCCAAACTCTATTATGGAAGTCAATAAACTATAATTTACCCCATACAAATAAACGAATATTAAATACCCAGAAATGTTTGTAAATATGTATTTATAAATAAAATTTAATTCAAAGCTAAAATATTGAGATTAATTATTAATATTTAACATCCCCCTATGTAAAGAGTTTTGAGACTATTACCGTAAACAAATGAAGGTATACATTACAAACCTGCCAGATAAATAAATTACACGAGCCGCTTTCAAACGTTTTTAATGTCAGCTAACGTGCGAACCCTGACAACTGTAGAGCACAAAAGTACATAAGTTATGAGAAAATCCTGTGTCAACGAACGTTTAAATACACCCAGCTAGAATTCGTAAGGGCGTAGGCGTACATGTTATATTTTACTTCGAACAAGCCGAAGTGATTCAAAGAAAAAAAATTGAAAGTTGTATGATTATAGACTATAGAACAATTTATTGTTACACCAAATTGTAGGGGACGTTCTGTGTTTCAGTTCACAATATCGATCGGTCGACCAACAAAACATTATTTAATGTCGTAGTTATTTGTGTCGCATGTGAAGTACAG
>OX246744.1:31783186-31897104 GCA_945910005.1 Isoperla grammatica
AGTGGGTTGGTTCCTTTCTACAAAATACGAAATGTAGAATTTCTTGTGTAGCCTACCGGTAGCATAAAAGAACCAAGAAGGTTGGTTCCTTTCTGCAGAATACGAAATGTTGAATTTTCTTGTGTGGGTTGGTTCTGGTGCGTATAGAAGGCAGCACATATTAAATACTAAGTTGGGAATTAACACATACTTGGAGGCCTCTATTGTCGATGCTTGGAACTATTTTTCTAAAAACAAATATTTGTGGGTTGGTTCCTTTCTGCATAACTACGTCCAATTACATTTTAGTGGCAAGGTCAAATCAATTAATAATTCAAATTAGGCTACTTGGTACTTGTATATCGGATCAGTAGGCGAATATATTAGCTTAATACAGACCAATGGAAACGAGGTAGGCCTAATTGGCTACATTTTCAGCTTTTATCTAACTAGTGCATTTTAAATACATGTTCATGAAAAAGTAGGCCTAACTTCTTAACTCAAGTGATAATATAATACATTCACTTCGTAGCAGCCGATGACATAATTATTGCTCATATTAATATAAAATAGGCCTATATTGAAACTTATCCATTATGTTCACAACACTTCGATCAATGCAATTACTCTATAGTGATCTGGTTATCTGAAATCATCTAGATAACATGGGTGTCTGTATATCTAGATAATTTTCTATTTCATTGATAGTATTGTCTTTATCTAGGGCCTAGGTGACTGTTTCATGTGATTATCTTATCGTATCTACCTTGCTCAACACTGCCCCCATAAAAGATGTTCATTTTGTTTTATTATACGATGACGTGTATGTACACAAAACCACCCCCGACGATCGTTGTAGTAAATCGCTTTTTAGCGTAAGCTTTATTTAAAATCATTCATGGGAAATTAGAGTCAACAGGTTTTACTTGTGTTGTGATAAACACTGCATCTACATAACATATGTATATAGTTGTCGTACAACTTCGGAAATGCTTCCGTCACGGGTGGGTGAGCGGCAGCCAACCACCTAATTCACCGGCTAAATCAAATAGCTGCTCGGGTTGGCCGAGACCGTAAACACGTCATTGATTGATGACGAAAGCGTTCCCGTAGTTGCTGTACGACTACTATACTCGGCCAGGGGTTCCAAACCTTTATCACCTCACGGACCGGCAATATGATATATTTATGCGTAAGGACTGGCGTGCTACAAGGGGTCTGGTGTGTAGCCCCAGACAACGTAAGCGAAAATATTTCCGGTGTACTTATACCCCAAAACGGCCTTTACAGCGATGTGAGCAAATACGGCAGACGAAGGGAAGGGGCAACTTGAAGAATGTCAACACAGATCGTGAATCAGATCAATCATCGTTAATAATATATTAATTAATTAATTACTAATTATGGATTGTAAAACTTTTATGTGTGTTTAGTATAATAACGTACTAGTAAGAATTAAACTTAGGATTGCGCATTTATAAGCGTGGTTGTTTCTAGTCTCGAGTCCTTGCAATCAATGCTCTCAACTATCTGTGTCGGTAGTAGTGGGTGTTTGTATAGTCGGTATTAATTGAATTATAAGCAAGAGTCTCTTTCTAAGCAAATATTGTGAAGAAATGGGGTAGACTGAGCCCCCAAGACAGATGTTGTTGCCTTGATTGGCTTGGGGAGCGTAGCTGATGTTAAGCTACGGGACTCAGTTTTCCCCTAATCTTGACCAGGATCGGGTTTTTTGTGGGTCATGGATCATGCAGGGTGGGCACCATTAAAAGACAGATTCCAAAATACGAGAGTTACGTGTATTGTTCTTAAACCCTTACCCTAGATGGTCATCCCTTTAACTGTTGCACTGTGTGTTCGGCGTGCGTGGGTACAATTTAATTTAAATAAAAAAAATACACAATCTCACGAAACATCATCCTACCCTTTATGTAGGCTTGGAACAGCGACCCTGCCAATCCGCTGGTCCTGGCTCGCCCCTCGGTCGGATCCCCGGTCAAGTCCTCGCTGCCTCCCTTCTACTGTCCGCACCCGCTCCCGACTCTTCTCCGACCAACCAACCTCTCGTTCGAACAGCCAAACCTCTTCTCCCCGTCTCACCGTTGTCCATTTCACAAAACCAAATCTACCTGACTCAGGTGTTCTTCACGATACCCGTTCGTTGCTCGCTCCCGACAAAGTGTTGAAATCCTGACACATGCACATTCCACGGGTACACTCAACTTGTGCATGCGTCTAGTTAGGATTGCAACATATCCGGTAGAGCAGTCAATAACTTGTATCGAAAAGAACAGAAGAAGACCATAAAATGGTCTTCTTCACATGCCCGGCCCCCCAATGAACGATGACCTCATCGTTCGTAGAATCTCTTCATCCCTCGGGCACCATTTCCACCGGATCCCTCGGCATCTCATCAACACAGTAGGTCCATCAGGCATGTATATGGCGTTGACTAGTTTCTTGTATAATCCCAATATGCTTCAAGTATCCTCGTATGATCTCGTTAAAGTTCGTTTCGTAGAGCCTCTTGGTTATCGGTGTCGGTCTTCCGCCTCTGCCGTCTCAGGTAGTTTCGTCGTCGTCCCGGACCAGTATCATAACCCACTCATTGTACCAAGCCTACCCTAAACGCAATACCCTACACCCCGCACTCACAATGCAACAGTTATCTCAGACTCGTACAGGCCGCTAAAATCCTAACTGAAAACAAAGACTCTTCCTATATAAGTTCCACCTGAAGGGCAGAAACCCCAACGGCGACAAATGCCCCTGAAATAGCTAACGAACTTGCACACAGGTGAAAGCAAAGAAAACAACTGAAAAATATCAACACCAAGACCTGTGTGAGAAACCAAAAATATAAAACAATGTATCCTACTTAGTGAGTCTTTGTCCGAACCAATATCAAAATAAATTCATTTTTGTTGTCTTAAATAAAGTTTTCATAGTAGTCTTGATCCAACAGAAACGTAACCCTCGTGATGTACAATTGAGCTCGCCCCGACAATTCTCAGCTGGAGGCTCGTCCGCAGGCATGTACTGCGTCTAGTCAGCATGTTAGTGAACTGTGCCTGTAACAGAAAACAACCTTGCGCCAGTTACGATTCAAGGTTACTTCCACACACTCACATACAGCGAATTCCGCTGACGCCAGACTGAGCCACGAGGATACGCACGTGTTACAACGTAAACACAGCGTGACTGACGGCTGACATTAAGAGACACATGGTAATAGTTGCAAAGAAAACCAATAATTTCAAAACATCAACCAACGACTAAGTAACAAATAATATTATTTAATTTTAATATGTTTATTAACGGGACATTCAAAACAAATCATCTTACTGAGTAAATCTTTAGTAAAATATACTACTATTCAGAACCGCGAGAAAAACAAAATTCAAACGAAACTACATGCCTTTAGTAACAAATATATTATGACAAATTTCTTTACAACTAAAACCATGCATATCCAACGTCCAACGTAATTATAATTCACAGAACCCAAAACAAACTATTTAAAACAATATCTAAACTGTAAACATCTCAACCTCATCATCATCATCATCAATCAAAATCAAAGTCAATCAAAATCATCATCATCATCATCATTGTCATCATTTCAATAGGACAATGCACCGAAAAAACCAGACATGCGTCCTCGTTGCGTCTTTCCACCAGCATTTTAGCAGCATACCTTGTCGGCATTACAGCAAAACAACTTAAGTACGCTGACAATCGAGAGAAAACACCTATACTCCATCTCACGTCACATGAAACACGGATTCCTTGGCCACCTCTATGAAAATAAATCCACACCCTCTCGGAAAACTTCAGTCAACACGTACCGATGGAATGTCCAAATGAACCCTAAATGTACCACTTAACCTAAGTGCCAACCACAGCACATAATAAAGTAACTAAGCAAACTTCTCCCGAGAATACCTCAATCAGGCTGAAGGCCATAAGTCTACCTTAAACGTAAAGTAAATCTAAAATATAATATAACCAACAATGCCATTCCATCGTACCCTCTACGCTGCACAAGCCCAAGATGACATAAACACCTTACACATCATGTCAGGGCAGCCGCCCTAACACAACATATATCCGACCAAAGGAACCGTATAAAACATGCTAGTGTGAACAGAGTATAGACGGTACTCCCTTTTTGCCAACGTCAAGTATCAGCTAGGCAACACCCAAGAATTCGTCAGCATTTTCGCCGACCGCACTATACATGATCATGTTTCTATAACATAAAAACGAACAAAAATCTGCCAACAAGCAGATCCAATTAATCTCCACAAATCATGAGATCACTCATGTCCAAATCAAGCAATCACTTCAAACACAAAAACAATGAGGAATAACAATTTCCCATCAAAAACCACGAAACATCAACTATCAACGACACCACCAATATTGTGACCATAAAGTCACCAAATAAGAGTCAAAAACAACAAATAACTCTCTTTCAACCAAATCGCATAACGACCTCAACATTCAATAACTGTGACCATAAAGTCACCAAATAAGAGTCAATAACTCTCGTTCAACCAAATCGCATAACGACCTCAACATTCAATAACTGTGACCATAAAGTCACCAAGTAAGAGTCAATAACTCTCGTTCAACCAAATCGCATAACGACCTCAACATTCAATAACTGTGACCATAAAGTCACCAAATAACAATTCCATATGTCCATATCACATGACCCCAATAAACAGTTATTGTGACCATAAAGTCACCGAATAAAAGTTACCTCAATAACTGCATCTCAATTTCATACATCCACATAGTATGACCAATAACCAATCATTGTGACCATAAAGTCACCCGAAAAAAGTTATCTCCATAACTGCATCTCAATTTCATACATCAACAACGCGACTATCGCCGCTACATCGGGCGATAACCTCTCATTCAAGCACGCACAATTCACGTAAGAAACGTCGATTCATCACTTCAGTCCGAAGTTCACATCCGTTCGTCTTAGAACGTACTAATCTCGGACACGGACAATTCCACAGTGCATGAACCGACATAATAAAAAAAAAAAATTACAGTACCTAAATAATAAAGTAGTATACAAAATATACAGACAAATAAACAACACTCAAATTAGCATGTATATATAACAATAATAATTACTATCCTATTGCTAAGAATACTTTATAAACTGATCGTACGCCCTCCCTAAACTACCATAGCAAGGCGCTAAAGAGGAAATAAACGGTTGAACTACACAACGTATATACACTACAAGTACACTGCTGCATCCATCCAGGAATCGAACCGACGACCCGACGTTCCCCGTCCACACCTTCCAGGTGATCACACACTGGCCCCAGGAGGCATTCAGGGCGTAAACCCCTACATTCAGTGTACAACACACCCTTTCAGTGTAGACGGAGACCATCATTACATCCTACATCGCCTATAATGCACAACTCACTACAACACCACACGTGTCTTTACACCCCTTCGAGGACATCAAGACACCTTCAACGCAATGCATAGCCTTATCAAAAAAAAAACGTGGCACATAACACATTCACCATAACCAAACCATCACGCCACGTGCTAATTCCTGACCAATAATAATAACATCGCAACCCACGCACCCTCGCAACAGTGTCTGACCCAAAAATGCAACACAACAGTACATTTACCAAAACGCGTAACCCGTTCCTACAACCATAATTTTGAAATCACACCTGCATTAATCCATAATACCTACGGTATTACAACCCTACAAAACCGGCGACCTCCACCATGTGAAGAAATGGGGTAGACTGAGCCCCCAAGACAGATGTTGTTGCCTTGATTGGCTTGGGGAGCGTAGCTGATGTTAAGCTACGGGACTCAGTTTTCCCCTAATCTTGACCAGGATCGGGTTTTTTGTGGGTCATGGATCATGCAGGGTGGGCACCATTAAAAGACAGATTCCAAAATACGAGAGTTACGTGTATTGTTCTTAAACCCTTACCCTAGATGGTCATCCCTTTAACTGTTGCACTGTGTGTTCGGCGTGCGTGGGTACAATTTAATTTAAATAAAAAAAATACACAATCTCACGAAACATCATCCTACCCTTTATGTAGGCTTGGAACAGCGACCCTGCCAATCCGCTGGTCCTGGCTCGCCCCTCGGTCGGATCCCCGGTCAAGTCCTCGCTGCCTCCCTTCTACTTTCCGCACCCGCTCCCGACTCTTCTCCGACCAACCAACCTCTCGTTCGAACAGCCAAACCTCTTCTCCCCGTCTCACCGTTGTCCATTTCACAAAACCAAATCTACCTGACTCAGGTGTTCTTCACGATACCCGTTCGTTGCTCGCTCCCGACAAAGTGTTGAAATCCTGACACATGCACATTCCACGGGTACACTCAACTTGTGCATGCGTCTAGTTAGGATTGCAACATATCCGGTAGAGCAGTCAATAACTTGTATCGAAAAGAACAGAAGAAGACCATAAAATGGTCTTCTTCACAATATCATTTAGCCAAAGTACGCGTAAAATAATGTGTTAACATTTTTTTGGAATGTTTGCATGTTTCTAAAATATAATCATAATTACAAGATAGATAAGATAAGATTGTGTTTATTTAGCTTCACCAGCTATTATTGTCATTCATACATACACTTACACAGTTACACTACTATCTTATTATTACTATCAATTAATATACAATATACTTACAAATTATTGTTACCATCAAATATTATTTTTAATTTTAGGCCTATGTTGTCATGTTTATATTCTTTTTATTGCTTTTAATTGTGTTGTCCCTTGTAAATGAAAGGTGTGATCCTTTTAAAACGTTGGGAATTTTAAATTCATATTTGTTGTTTATATAACGTGGTATTTTATTGAAACAAATTAATAAAATACAAATATGGACCACAAAAATTTACGCCAATATAGAATACATATGTATAGTACCATATTATGGTTATTATATTAGCTAGCATTTCACTCGGTCTCCCGCGACCCGGTATTGAACCCATGGGGACCCGGTTGGGAAACGCTGCTTTACTGCGCTTTCTTATTAAGTGTTTTTTATTCCAGTAAATATTTTCGTTTTGCAAATGTCTTAGTTAGATGTGAAAGACGTCTAGCAACAAAAAATACAAAAAGTAATAATAAACAAATGGTAATAATGATCATCTGAAAAATGGAAATATTGATTGGAACAAAGAAACATTCTTAAGACACTTTTCTATACAGGATGACGTATTTTGATTTACATTTGGGACAGTTTGAACACACTTTAAGCAATTTAAGAGACCAACATCGGGAGTTCCGCAAGCTAGATGAACGTACAGTCTTAAACGTAAAAGAACACAATACGAATGAAAACATTATTTTTGAATTCTTTTTATCAAACATTCATCCAGTCTGTCGGTTTATCTCCCACTCTAACTCAAGTTCCGTTCTGTGTCCAACATCTCGTTTGGTTGCAGGATGGCTGAGAACGATGACGCTCGGTTCGTTATAACCAAGCCTGGTGTCCTGGTGTTGGGTGAAGACCTGCCTGCTGGATCGAGCATTGTGTCGTTCTCCCAACATGAGACCGTCGTTCAGGTGTCTTGCGGTTATGACCACTCTGCAGTTGTCTGCGAGTCTGGCCGCGTCTACACCTTCTGTGTAACACAAGACACAGGACGGATGAAGAACGAAGGCTCGGTCGCTGAGCCGAGGCTTGTTGACACTCTCAGCACTGTTAGGATAACCCAGGCTGCTTGTGGATATCAATACACCATGTTCCTCACTGACAAGGGTGAGGTGTTTTCGTGTAGGCAGAATGACTGCAGTCAGCTTGGCCTCGGTAACACCCGTGACACCCCCACACCCGTCCTGGTCGCCGGTCTGCCGCCCATCAAGCAGGTTGCTGCTGGGTGGTGGCACACGGTGGTTCTTGCAACAGGCGGTGAGGTCTGGGTGTGTGGATGGAACGACTACAGCCAACTAGGACTCGGTCATGCAAACCAGCTAACCTCATTCACTCGCGTGCACAACCTCCCCGAGGCCATCGTTGACATATCGTGTGGTGGGGTTCATACAGCTCTTGTCTCGACCTCTGGGGTCCTCTTGATGGCTGGATCTAATGTCTGTGGTCAACTTGGGCTTGGTGCAGTCATAATTAAGTCCAGCTTCACACGAGTATCGGTGCCGTCAACAGCCGTAGCTGCCGTGTCCTGCGGTTACAACCACACTGTGGCCCTCGGAGTCGATGGGACGACCTGGGCTTGGGGTTATAATGATGAAGGCCAGTTGGGTACCGGTGACACAACCAACAGATCGGCCCCCACTAGAATGATTGGCCTCGAGGACCAGACTGTCTCCCAGGTTATCGCTGGATGTCACCACACTGCGGTGTGGACACGTGCACGGGACGTGTTCGTGTGTGGCCGAGGAACAAGTGGTGAACTGGGTCAGGGGAAGAATAACCTCTCGGTGGCGACTCTGTTGCCGAAGTCACCGGGGCTGAAGGTTCAACAGGTGGCTTTTGCTAAAACATATTCACTACTGTTGGTCACGTCAATCGTCGCACCTTCAGCGCAGTGTGGGATAGGGATTGATGAAAAGTTGAGGGAAGACATAACGGACTTGGAGCAGACTATAATGCTAACACTGGAGTGCCCTGTGTGCTTAAAGGTCATGTGCGCACCGATACACCTGTGCACCGAGGGGCACAGCCTTTGTAACGCTTGCTGGTCTGATGACAGGACCACAGTTTGCCCGCTGTGTCGCGGACAGTTCTCTGCTGGGAGGAATCTTACCTTGGAGGGTCTGAGTATCGACATCCGGCTACCGTGCACGGAATGCCTGCTGCGCATGCCCGCGTGCGAGCTGGGTTGACACGGCGCGGTCTGTCCCCGCCGCGACTACGACTGTCCCCTGGCGTGCGGCGGTTGGAGGGGCCGGCCTGAAGCGATGCTGGGCCACGCCCTCTCGGCCCACGCGGACCGGACGTGGCCCGACCTGCCACGCACGTTTGTGCAGCGGCGCGGACTCTTGCTCACGGACGTGCTCGCGGCGCACGGCAGAGTGTTCACGCTACATCGCGGGTACGACGGGGAGGGGCGCACGTTCCGGGCGGCCGTCAGGTACGTGGGCGCGCCCGAGGACAGGCACGCGTTCAGGTTCAAACTCACGCTTCTCATCAAAGACATGCACAATACTTACCACAGGAAGGTTTGTTCCGACATCGAGAGCGTCGAGGACATGTTCAGTTCTTCCAACTGTGTGAACGTGAAGGGGGAATTTCTTGACGCGTTTCTCCAAAACGGCGATCTGACGTGTCTGGCGGCCATTTTGAAAGTGTGATCCGGGCGGTTGGGTTTCAACTTGTATACCCTTACACCACTTTGCACTCGACGAGTGCAGAGAAAGTAGGGCCTACTAAATTCAGCCATGTATAGTTGGCCCAACACTACCTTACACATGCTTTCGTCACAGGCGACGGGTTCGTAGCCAATCAGCGATCGGTATTTACGCGGTTGAGTCTCGGGCGGTTTGCTGGTTGGCTCACTCCTGTGACGAAAGCATATGTAAGGTAATCTTGGGCCTAGTATACAAGTAAGTGTTCAGTTACGTTATTGGCTCTGTTTTGTGTCCGGGCCAAAGTGGGTGTTCATCAGTTAGGCAGTCTGATAAGCTACCCATTAATATTCTTGTTGAACATGGCTCGCATTGAACAACTATTTACTACTTTCAAATAATCATCTCAATTGTTTGTATATATTGGTATAATCATTCATCTAGATGAAATGTAAACTGGAGTCTGTGTTGTCAAGGTGTGCGTGCATGTATTGCACAGTTGCATTGTTCTTATTGTGTTCTCATTAAGTGTGTGAAATGCTAATTTTAGGTTATTTACCATATTTCTTTATCTTGACAGTTAATAGAAATTGAATGTATTCAATTGAAATCATTCTGCTAGATTCAACGTATTTTTGAGACCATTGACCAAGAAGAGTGCATGTATTGCATAGTTCCCATTGTATTTGCGTTAGCCTTAGTAACATGTTGACCTTTTTTGTGTGCAACTATGGTAATTTCTTTACTTTTACAACTTATATTTTAAGCTTTCAATGCTATTTTTTATACATGTTATCATCTTTTCACTCTGTTTAGGAATTGTGAATGCATTGGTTTATTGTTAATTTCTATGTAGATTGTAAATTTTACATTTTAGCTAACTGAGTTGGGCCCAATATTGAATGTTTTCAACGCGTGTTGATTAATATTTTATATAATAATTGTGATACCTTAAATGTAACCTTCAAATAATGTCTTAAGCAAGTAAAGTGTACATGACACGAATGACATTGTTGCATTCTCCTTCACACCACCTGTTTCATGTAGAATCCCGTTCTTGCCATCCCGTTAACATGCTCTTGGGTTGTTCTCCTTGAAGGGTAATTAATTGTAGCCCTGCCTGGCCTATTCTGGTCTGTCTGGAAGAATTGTGATGTACATGTTTTTCTGTCCTTTTTGATAGTAAAAAAGTTGACTGAAGTACGAGGTGAACTACTAAGGTACTAAGGTGAGTACTAAGTGAAGTGGGCAAGTGGACCCTGGCTGGCTTCTAGTTTAGGGCCTCCCTAGCCGGCCGGACAGGTCGAGGGGGAGGAGCCAGACAAAATCCTCCTTTTCTTCTTTTCTTTCTCTTTACGTCCCTATCCTTCAACACCTATCCCCTCCCCCTCCCATCATATGCAGTGTTAAATTCAGCTATGTTCCCGGGGGGAATTGACATTTGCCTCCCCCCCCCCCCCCTGGTGGGACTTTATTAGTGGGATATTCTGGCTTGTTTGGGTTGTTTGAAAAATTGAAGTGGTAATTTTTTTAGCACTTTGTAATTGGGTGTTTGTGCGACTTATTTGTCTCCCTCAGGACTGTCTAAAGTTGGTTGAGAAGCCAGGAGGCAGCGGTGAACGGTGGCTTGTTGTGGGCGTGGACAAGGTCTTGTTAAAATGTGTCCTGGATTTCTTGCCTGGTTCTTTTAAATTATTCCTTTAAAAACGTTTACCCCCCCCCCCCCCCTCCCCCACCATCCGGGCCAAACGCACAGTTTTGTTGTTTCGTCTGCCTGCCTATCAGCCACCCACCCCCCACCCCTTCCAAGATCCCCGCTTACTTTGGGACTGGGTAGAGGGTCTGGTCACTTGGCATTTACACCTGTCAATGTTATGACAAGATGTTCCTTCCCTGCCCCCCCCCCCCCCCCCCCGGAAATAAATTGACTTCAAGCTCTATAATCTATATATTACTTAATTTTGAACTGACACGAAAATATTGCATTCAATGTCTTAGTTATGGCTTATGTTAGCACCTCTAATGATAGGCAGACCCTGCGAAAAGAGAGTATGTGACAGCTCACGAGGACTCTTAATGTTTGCACCTGTAATGATAGGCAGACCCTGCGATAAGAGACTATGTGACAGCTCACGAGGACTCTTAATGTTTGCACCTGTAATGATAAGCAGACCCTGCGAAAAGAGAGTATGTGACAGCTCACGAGGACTCTTAATGTTTGCAACTGTAATGATAGGCAGACCCTGCGAAAAGAGAGTATGTGACAGCTCACGAGAACTCTTAATGTTTGCACCTGTAATGATAGGCAGACCCTGCGATAAGAGAGTATGTGACAGCTCACGAGGACTCTTAATGTTTGCACCTGTAATGATAGGCAGACCCTGCGAAAAGAGAGTATGTGACAGCTCACGAGGACTCTTAATGTTTGCACCTGTAATGATAAGCAGACCCTGCGAAAAGAGAGTATGTGACAGCTCACGAGGACTCTTAATGTTTGCAACTGTAATGATAGGCAGACCCTGCGAAAAGAGAGTATGTGACAGCTCACGAGAACTCTTAATGTTTGCACCTGTAATGATAGGCAGACCCTGCGAAAAGAGAGTATGTGACAGCTCACGAGAACTCTTAATGTTTGCACCTGTAATGATAGGCAGACCCTGCGATAAGAGAGTATGTTACAGCTCACGAGGACTCTTAATGTTTGCACCTGTAATGATAGGCAGACCCTGCGAAAAGAGAGTATGTGACAGCTCACGAGGACTCCTGCTACGGCTTGGCCAGGAACTCGATATGTGAATGAATGGCGATTGCTGGTGCTCGAACATCAAACTCTGAGATATCTGATAGCATTTACGGTATTGTATTTTACCCCTCGACTCTTCACAATGAGTAATAACATATTTTTGGAAACAATTAATGCTCCAACCTTATCATATACAGACAGTTATAGACAGACACGAGATTAATTCTAGTGTGGACGATGCACATGCGTCAATATTGACAGCGTCTCGTGTGTGAGGGGGGGTGTCTAAGGAATAAACAAATATTCTAACCGTTTTGGAAATTTACTTTATTTTATTTCCTGAGCGTTGGACGTGAGTTGACAAATTATACTGTGTAGGTGTTTTTCCCTTTGATATGGTTTAAAATGTCATCACAAAGTAAAAACATACTGGTGTATTTCTTAAAGTATTACCATCGATCTCTTCTAAACGATGTATTGGACAAGGGGGCGGGGCAGATGAAATCCAGATGCTAGACAGAAAGGAAGTACATTTTTAGTAGAAGTAAATTGAAAGTACGTACATAAAGCTTTCTGTGTGTCACAAAAGTAAGTGACAAGAGAGCTGAAACAAGCAAATACAAAAGCAGAGAAGGGACAGGCTTATCTAAACTCTGTAACGTGCCATGCAACGGACGTTACAGTGCACAGGAACGCAACATGTGTTTATCCAGCCCCAGTCAGCGACTCATCACCCGTGTGTGACGTATGATTGTGGTGATAAGAGACGGAGGGGAGTAGAAACCACGGGACGACCATGATGTCACCTGTGGCCCCATTGGCCCACGATGACGCTATGCGAGGTTTGTTGTTCTTGACGGGGAGGGAGAGAAAGTTTTTTTGTTTCGAATTTGTGCAAGGTGAAGAGTACACGCCTTCACACTGGTGTGATTTTGACCATAATTTTTCTGTACATTTGTCGTTATATTTGGGGGGGATATAAGGTTCTCATATACACTTACAACAACTTGACATTATAAATAGCGGGCGTGCCGTGTCCAACTTGGTTTCACGACAACTAGAGTACCCCAGTTGACAGGGAAACGGTGCTCGGTGATGAGTATTGTCTGAGTGACGTTTGAGAGAGTGTTTACCCCAAACCCTGGACAGTCCAGTGTTGATGCGTGATCCCAGACTGTGGACTGTGTATGGTGACTATGGTGTTATGATTTATGGGAACTTAAAACCATGCAGATATAGGAAATTTAAATATCGGGAAAATCGTCAAGTGGGACGCAGTTTGGATAGAGTACCGTGCCGATATATACTTCCTACATTGTCTAAAACTTCTTGAACATTCCGTGAGACAGTGCACGTCAGTTTTATAATCGTCGCGAGAGTACTACATACTGGGCGGCGTCTCACGTCCCGGCCGGAGCAGCGTCAGGTTAGCTGACTACGAGATCGTCATCCGTGCATGCCAGTGGCGCGCAACCCAGGCACTATCGTCCCGATCCTGGAGCAGCGTGGTGGGGTCAAAGCCGGAGCCGTGATCGACAAGTGGAACCCATAGGTGTCAGATGAGTACCCACGAACTTTAGAATCAAAGATTTTTTTAACTAAGCTCCATACACCCCGGCGGGAAATTTTTGATAATTTGTCTACGCCGCAATTCAACTACGGCCGACAACCCAACACCGATTTTGGATTTGACAGGGGTTCATGAATGTGTTATTGATTGTTAATATATATATACTTTAATAATAGGTTGGTGATTGAATATTGTGGGCTAATTCATAATAGCCAATATTGTTGTAGCGTTAGACTCACGCTGTCTCATGTGGTAGGTTGGTACACGGGATTGTACTGGGGATTAATTTAGTTAATCTCATGGTTCACTATTACTTAAATTTAATCATTGTTATTTCTTATATATATATATACATTCTTGGAGATTGAACATCCCGGACACGTTTCCTTAGAGCCCCGGTGCTGGGCTAATTGTAGGAGTCAGGCCCACGACTCATACTTTGTATTTCCTCCGAGGTATGTTCAATGTCTAAAAGTATGGTTATAGTACGAGATAGATTGTGCCATTTCTTTCACTGTATCACACAGTACATCATAACCTTTTAGTTTATAATCATTGTATAAGTACTCCCTGTATTGCCTCAGGGGACCGATATATACATTATTACCTGGTAATTTTTCATATTGTATAGCCTGTGCTTGCCTCTTTGTAATTGTATTATATATTATATTTATATCCAAGCATTCAAATGATAATTTTTATGTCTTCATACGACAAAACCCCCCACAATTGCAGTACCCCATAGGAGGTTCCTGCTTGCTCCTTAATCCCAAGCAGGTGGCGCCCAACAACTTAACAGACTGTCTCCTCAACGCGACGTGGATCGCCGACCTCACCACCCCCTTACCCACGAAACTCTCGCTGAAATTCCCTAGCCAGAGCCTCCCACCACGACACCTTGGGGAGGTGGGTTGCCAGTTCTATGGTAAGGCACATAGTAGTGGAGAGATTGTCACAAGAGTTTGCTCTGAATGTGTAATGGACGTGTACAGTTGAGCTCGCTCATAAGGCCGCTTTTAAGGTAGTTGGATCTATTTCCCTCTTAAAAGTGAAAGCACAAATATTCAAAGCAAAGGATAACTCTACGTCAAAAACCGCAGAAAATTGTAATTTTTTAATTATATCTCAAGATTGCAACACAAAATCGAAAATCTCATTCAACAGCGCAATGTGTTTCAGTAAGCCCTACAAACTGAAGGAAATATTATAACCATTAGCGTAGTTATTTCGATTATTAAATCGATAATTAATAATAAAATTAATTCGAAATAAAAACCATACTGATTATAATGTAAGACACAATTTAGGGCTTTCAGTATGTAAGGCTTACCAAACTACAGTGCGATGTTGATTCAAATTTTCGATTTCGAACCCCATTCTTGAGATATAATTTTAAATGAAAATTATGTGTGGTTTTTGGCGTAGAGGTATCCTTCCCTGTTTACCCATATATATAATATATCTATTAGGACGTTTGGTTCTAATTCAACCTCTTCTTGAGCACGCCCGTATATGGGCGTTCAAGATTCAAGTCTTTTAAAGTCCATTTAAAACAAAACCTACCCTGACAGTGTTGCAGGTCTACACTGAAACTGAGAATCAACTCCCGAAGAGATTAACAAAGTAGTTTCGAATCCGCTTCAGTTTCGTTAAAAGTGGGCTTGACTAGTATAATTTATTCTTGATCTAATACCAGTTTGTGCAATTCAAGTCGTAGAACCGTTCGAATCTAGTGTAATGTATTGAAGTTAGTAGCGCGCAATTTTATTGAGTGAGAAACAAAAGTATTGTTGCAAAGCCACTCTTCGAGAGGCGGGTGGTAAACGCGAGGAAGATTTCAATCAACCCCAGGTTTGTGACGCGAACCTCCGGGTACGGTCGTCAACGCGATGCGCGTTTCGCTCGAGTTATTTACGCGCGAGACAAAACGGTGCTCGTCAAGTCGTAACCTCGATGAAACCGTCTCTCCTTCCCGTTGTAGAATGTGGAGCCATGTTCTGTCCATCCTTTGTATTGTACTCGACTTGTTACATGTAGCCTACGTGTTATATATAGATACTGCAATGGTTCTAGTTTTTAGTGTTGTGTATTGAATGTATTATAGATTTATAGTGGTAACCAAGGTTCGTCGATCCCCTCGCGGAGGTTCGGTAAACGTCAAAGTTGGGTCTTCTCGTGGGCACGAGAATCGTCGTTCTCTTGCTTACCACAAAAACTGGTTCGTTACGAAAATTTATCATGTAAAATTTGATTTCAGAATGTTTTATTAAAAACGTAGATAGAATACAAATAAAATAAAACTATTTCAATTCGATAGGTAACGCGGCTACGAACCAGGATTGGTTTTTGACGGATCAGTTCGTTTGTTTTGCCGGATTATTCTCACGTTTGAATAACGTGTGACTTTAAACATTGTGTAAACGGATGGGACGACCCAACTTGGGAGGTGGACGAGCCCCCGCCAGGGGATTTACGGACCTTGGACTGGTATCAAGAGCGGCCGGGCATAACTAGTGGGCTCGAGTCTCAACACTGTGGACAACTCTCAATGCTATTTAGGGTGGAAGTTTAGGGGCGACTGTAAGACTGCCCACTTAAATTTGATACTAATCAATATTTATATTTCGTAACTGTATTGGTGTCGGGGAGTGTACAAGTCAAAAGTCGAAAATAAACGTACTGCACGTTTTGCTCTTTTTATCAATTGTATCGTCTTCGTCTTTGTTAAGGCTAGGCTCGACCGTAACCGACGGCATCGTGATTGTAATCGTAATCCGGAAATCGTGAAATAGTTGACGTACTTGGTTCTTGTGGCGCCGCTCACGACGAAACCGTAACGTCGTAATGGATTGTAATGGTATAAATCATATTTCTGCAATTGCGATCCCGATTGCAACTACGATGCTGTCAATAATTGTGGTTGGGCCTTTATCTATCCTCTTCGCCTCTGTTCCCGTCTCGAACCTAAACGGAAACCTCCCATCTAAGAGTGTTGCACGATTGTGGACACTGTTTCGGGCGCGGTTCTACGGAGCCCCAGGAGATAATTCACCGATAAATCTTTCGTGACCTCTGAAATTTGACTTGACCAAATGAAATCATGTTGAATCCTTAAACATACTCATGGGATCGATTTAAAACTAAGATATTCGTGACGGGACAAACATTTAGGTCTACCACGAAACAGCCAACTCATATATTGCCGCCATTTCGTAAATATCTTAATTATATAAATACATATATATGTATATTCTTTCTCCAGTCGGGGTTGGTTCTTTTATTTCTGCTTTAATTCATTATATTATATACTGTACATATGTATGTTGAAAACCTAAAATTACAAAAAACAAGCCCGTCTGGGACCCGAACCCAGGTCTCCCACTTGCCGGGTGGGCCCCTTGACCCCCGGGACTGGCAATTTAATGTCTGGATATTGTGCATTATAACATCTATGTGGCGGTGGACCAACACTTCAACATTTCAATTACACTTGAGTTGACCAGCCACTTAACGCCGGCTTGAGCGGGGAGTTTATTTAAATGGATATTTTTTCTAGAAAACCTCTTGTGGGGGGATTTATGAAGAAAACCAGAAATTATCAACCAACCTCGAATGGGAACCGCCACATAGCCGTTATAACGCTTTATATCCAGACATTGAATTGACAGTCCCGATGGTCTAGTGGTCAATGCGCCCACCCGGCAAGTGGGGTTCGATTCCCAGTCGGGGTTGGTTTTTTATTTGTGGTTTTCTTCATGTCCACCCACAAAAGGTTTTCTTGAAATAATATCCATTTAAATATGTATATAGAAATCCAGAAACTAAAAAACCACCCCCGACTGGGAACCGAACCCAGGTCTCCCACGTGCCAGGTGGAGCAAGAAGAGAGAGAGAGAGAGAGAGAGAGAGAGAGAGAGAGAGAGAGAGAGAGAGAGAGAGAGAGAGAGACAGAGACAGACAGAAAGAAGACCCGCTTAACTTTAGAGAATCGGGATTTCACTTTTTCACTTGTTAGAGGACAAACATAAATGGGAGCTGGAGAAGATTTATCAATGTATTACAATACAGCAGTTTATTATATTTTTTCTTTATTTCAACGGTAAACATATATTTGTCTATCATTATATATAAATGAGACTAGCAGATCTTGGATCTGAAGCATTTCTGCTCAAAACAAACACGCATAAAATTGAAATATCAAATCATTTCAACTTTCTTAATCTTAAAATTATTATTATTTAAATGTTTGAAGTACAAAGAATTGGTTTGATCAAAAAAAGTATAAACACATTCTATGAATTAGACTCCTACCCTGCAGCTCGCACCCTTAGCCTTGCGCTCTCTGCAGCTGCAGCAGACTTTCACTGCGTCGAGCTCGCTCGAATTCTAGTTCCTCTTCGGCGTTGATGCGCCAGGCTTCATCGGCCTTAGCCCGGTCTCGAGCCCCCTCGACCCCTAATTGGGCCGCAGTTGCATCAGACGCCTCTTTCTGGGCTCGATAAGCCTCATATCTGGCGCTTGACTGGGCCGCCTCTAGGGTGACCTTGGCTAAGGAAGCATTTGACGCCGCCTCAGCCTTTGCCGCCTCTAGAGTGACCTTGGCTAAGGAAGCATTTGACGCCGCCTCAGCCTTGGCCGCCTCTAGAGTGACCTTGGCCGTCTCAAGGGTGACCTTGGCTAAGGAAGCATTTGACGCCGCCTCAGCCTTGGCCGCCTCTAGAGTGACCTTGGCCGTCTCAAGGGTGACCTTGGCTAAGGAAGCATTTGACGCCGCCTCAGCCTTGGCCGCCTCTAGAGTGACCTTGGCCGTCTCAAGGGTGACCTTGGCCGCCTCTAGGGTGACCTTGGCTAAGGAAGCATTTGACGCCGCCTCAGCCTTTGCCGCCTCTAGGGTGACGTTCGCGTGTTCCTCTGCCAGCTCCGCAGTCCTAGCCGCAGCCCCGGCCTCTCGAACACGGAGCTCGTACACCTCGTCCCGGGGACAAGAGGCGTTGTGAAGCCCCTTGTACTCCTGGCAGACACGACCCAGCATGCTTGCAGCCGGGCAGGAGGGGTCTAGGGCGATGCTAGGGTCACGTGTTGTAGTGAGGGCCGCTCCAGGTGTAGCGCTGCTGACTGCAAGCGGCGTAGTTGCACTTACTGCTTCTGAAACTAAAGCAAATGTGTTATGTATGATATTTTTGGGGAACCGTATAGCATATCGTGGACAAATAATGCTGCAACTTCAAACTACTACTGCTACTGATGTTGAAAGAGAGACATCACACAATTTGTTTAACACTTAACAGCTGAGTTTGTATAAGTCTGATGTTTATTTGACCAGATTTTTCAGTGCAATTTAGTCTAGATTGTCATCATCATCATCATTTCACGTGGCAATTTTGGACTAAGTTCAGAAGATATACACCTCTTTTCTACACTATGTGAAGAAATCACCTTGATAATGACAATGACTGCACTGTTATTGTTTATTTATACCCTCTACAGTATTTATTGGTCGATCGGACATCAAGGTCGATCGATAGACTCGAAATGTTGGCATCGAGCTTAGATTAGCCAGGGAACCTAGGGACCCCTTAAAGAAAATAATCTGTGCGACGAACTAGACTTAGCATTCATCAATCAACAGAAATAACAAAATTACTACTTCAATGTCATAATCGGTTTAATAGGTACGAATTTTACATCTTCGACGAAGCTCATTGGGAGGAAGGTGTGAAGTGAGAAGATATCTTTAGTTAGACATAGTTTGAAGCTCTACCCCGTTGTAACGTACCCAAGACCCAAGCATAACAAACATGACTGATTATAAATAATATAATATTACGTGTGTGTAAATATGATGTGATTGTCGGGTTGTAACGGGGGTAAGCGGTGGTCACATAGCGGTGGAGGGAAACAGCATCAAACTGAGAAAATAACAGTTCTACACAACATGTATACAAACATAACTTACCAGTGAATGAGATCGTCTCCATCGCCTCCAACGGCCGAGCTAAGGCCACATGAGATACAACACACTTAAGGACCTTGCCGTTGTCCTTAGTCTGCAGGGTGAGTGTAAGTCTCTGCATGACAGATCCCTTCATCCAGGGCCACCTCCACGCGTCCTGAGGGTTGCCTAGAAAGTCCACCACTGCGTCCTGGCGGATTACGTGTTCTCCCAGGATCCAGGATATGTGGGCGACAGGACGAGCCCCGGTCACCTCACAGGTGGCCGTGACGCTGGCCTCCGTGTAGACAACACTCAGGGTTGGTGCGCTGGGGGGACCTGAAGCATGACATAGCATCACTGAGACATACAATCACCTAGCCTCGTGCAGCTCACAGGTGGCCGTGTAGACAACACTCAGGGTTGGTGCGCTGGGGGGACCTGAAGCATGACATAGCATCACTGAGACATACAATCACCTAGCCTCGTGCAGCTCACAGGAGGTCGTGTAGACAACACTCAGGGTTGGTGCGCTGGGGGGGACCTGAAGCATGACATAGCAACACTGAGACAAACAATCACCTAGCCTCGTGCAGCTCACAGGTGGCCGTGTAGACAACACTCAGGGTTGTTGCGCTGGGGGCACCTGAAGCATGACATAGCAACACTGAGACAAACAATCACCTAGCCTCGTGCAGCTCACAGGTGGCCGTGACGCTGGCCTCCGTGTAGACAACACTCAGGGTTGTTGCGCTGGGGGGACCTGAAGCATGACATAGCAACACTGAGACAAACAATCATCCTAGCCTCGTGCAGCTCACAGGTGGCCGTGTAGACAACACTCAGGGTTGGTGCGCTGGGGGGACCTGAAGCATGACATAGCAACACTGAGACATACAATCATCTAGCCTCGTGCAGCTCACAGGTGGCCGTGTAGACAACACTCAGGGTTGGTGCGCTGGGGGGACATGAAGCATGACATAGCAACACTGAGACATACAATCATCTAGCCTCGTGCAGCTCACAGGTGGCCGTGTAGACAACACTCAGGGTTGGTGCGCTGGGGGGACCTGAAGCATGACATAGCAACACTGAGACATACAATCATCTAGCCTCGTGCAGCTCACAGGTGGCCGTGTAGACAACACTCAGGGATGGTGCGCTGGGGTGACCTGAAGCATGACATAGCAACACTGAGACATACAATCATCTAGCCTCGTGCAAGCTCACAGGTGGCCGTGTAGATAACACTCAGGGTTGGTGCGCTGGGGGGACATGAAGCATGACATAGCATCACTGAGACATACAATCATCTAGCCTCGTGCAGCTCACAGGTGGCCGTGTAGACAACACTCAGGGTGGGTGCGCTGGGGGGACCTGAAGTATGACATAGCAACACTGAGCCATACAATCATCTAGCCTCGTGCAGCTCACAGGTGGCCGTGTAGACAACACTCAGGGTTGGTGCGCTGGGGGGACCTGAAGCATGACATAGCAACACTGAGACATACAATCATCCAGCCTCGTGCAGCTCACAGGTGGCCGTGTAGACAACACGCAGGGTTGGTGCGCTGGGGGGACATGAAGCATGACATAGCATCACTGAGACATACAATCATCTAGCCTCGTGCAGCTCACAGGTGGCCGTGTAGACAACACGCAGGGTTGGTGCGCTGGGGGGACCTGAAGCATGACATAGCAACACTGATACATACAATCATCTAGCCTCGTGCAGCTCACAGGTGGCCGTGTAGACAACACGCAGGGTTGGTGCGCTGGGGGGACCTGAAGCATGACATAGCAACACTGAGACATACAATTATCTAGCCACGTGCAGCTCACAGGTGGCCGTGTAGACAACACTCAGGGTTGGTGCGGTGGGGGGACCTGAAGCATGACATAGCAACACTGAGACATACAATCATCTAGCCTCGTGCAGCTCACAGGTGGCCGTGTAGACAACACGCAGGGTTGGTGCGCTGGGGGGACCTGAAGCATGACATAGCAACACTGAGACATACAATCATCTAGCCTCGTGCAGCTCACAGGTGGCCGTGTAGACAACACGCAGGGTTGGTGCGCTGGGGGGACCTGAAGCATGACATAGCAACACTGATACATACAATCATCTAGCCTCGTGCAGCTCACAGGTGGCCGTGTAGACAACACGCAGGGTTGGTGCGCTGGGGGGACCTGAAGCATGACATAGCAACACTGAGACATACAATTATCTAGCCACGTGCAGCTCACAGGTGGCCGTGTAGACAACACTCAGGGTTGGTGCGGTGGGGGGACCTGAAGCATGACATAGCAACACTGAGACATACAATCATCTAGCCTCGTGCAGCTCACAGGTGGCCGTGTAGACAACACGCAGGGTTGGTGCGCTGGGGGGACCTGAAGCATGACATAGCAACACTGAGACATACAATTATCTAGCCTCGTGCAGCTCACAGGTGGCCGTGTAGACAACACTCAGGGTTGGTGCGGTGGGGGGACATAAAGCATGACATAGCATCACTGAGACATACAATCATCTAGCCTCGTGCAGCTCACAGGTGGCCGTGTAGACAACACTCAGGGTTGGTGCGCTGAAGGGACCTGAAGCATGACATAGCAACACTGATACATACAATCATCTAGCCTCGTGCAGCTCACAGGTGGCCGTGTAGACACCACTCAGGGTTGGTGCGCTGGGGGGACCTGCAGCATGACATAGCAACACTGAGACATACAATTATCTAGTCTCGTGCAGCTCACAGGTGGCCGTGTAGAAATCACTTGGGGTTGGTCTACTACTATTTACAATACGTGTTAGGCCCCAATGCAACATAAGGGCCCAAATCTCAGCTAGTTATACAGATTGAAGGACGGAAAGTGTTTCAATCGATTAAGACGTATGATTTCGATTTTAAAAATTGCTCACAGATAGGGTCGTTCTACAACTAGTCACAATGTGTGTTAGGAATAATAAACAAATGGCCCATATCTCTGTCAGTTTTTTCAGATAGACGGTCGGAAATGGTTTCAATTGATTTGGGCCTACGATTTCTGTTCTAAAAACACCTTACAGTGGGGGTCTAGTCACAATGTAGGTAAGTGTCATACAATAAAAGGGCTCATATCTCAGTCAGTTTTACAGATAGGAGATCGGAAGTAGTTTAAATAGTTTTTGACGTATGATTACCATTCTTAAAACACCTCACAGTGGAAGTATATTTACCACCAGTCCCAATGTGTGTTTGGTCCTAATACAACAAAAGGGCCCAAATCTCAGCCAGTTTTACAGATAGGAGGTCGGGTATGGTTTCAGACGATTAAGACTTTTGATAACCGTGCTAAAAACACCCCACAAAACGGGAGTTAGCTACAACTAGTCACAATGTGTGTTAAGCCCTTAAACAACAAAAGTGCCCATATCTCAGTCAGTTTGAAATATAGAAGGTCGGATATGGTTTCAGTTGATTTAGACGTACAATTACTATTCTAAAAACACCTCACGGTGGGGGTCTAGCCACAACTAGTCACAATGTGTGTTTGGCCCCAATACAACAAAAGAGCCCATATCTCAGTCAGTTTTATAGATAGGAGGTCGGCAACCATATGGAACCTCTGTAGTAAATTAAGCGTCCATTACAAAAGTAATGAACTTTACATACCAGATCACCTTAGCGACCCCGATAATATCAATGATTACTACATAAAATCAGTCGGTGATATTGTGGCGGATACAGAATTAATTAAGTGGTATAGAAACCATAAACATGAACATGTAACAAGCGAGTTTTCGTTTGAACAGGTTAGCTCACTCACGATTCTAAAACTATGTAAATCAATCAAATCAAATGCTACGGGGATTGATGGAATATCCGGTTATATATTTAAACTGTGTCTTCCATTCTGTATAAATACTTTTACAGGGATTTTAAATAACTGTCTCATTAAGGGAGTCTTCCCTAATGGATGGAAAACATCACTAATCAAACCCCTTCCCAAAATAAGTAACCCAAACCAGCTAAAAGATCTAAGACCTATTAGCATCTTGCCTTATGCGTCAAAGATACTCGAAAATATACTTAATAAGCAGCTTACCAAATTCGTTACAAGCCAGAACCTTATACCTGCATCACAATCAGGGTTCAGGGCTGATCACAGTACCACAACAGCATTAGCCAACATAACAGACGATATCATTAGAGCAAATGACAAGGGGGAGGTTACTACCATGGTGATGCTAGACTACTCGAAGGCTTTCGATACTATCGATCACGAATTATTACTTGCAAAATTATCATATTTTGGTATATCTAAAATGTCACTATCAATATTAAAAGACTTTATTACGAACAGGTCACAGATTGTCAAATCTAATTCCAAATTATCAGGCCCTAAATCAATAGTTAAAGGAGTACCACAAGGAGCAATCTTAAGTCCATTAATGTTCTCACTTTACACCAGTGACTTAATGAAGGACTTCAAAGTTTACAAAGCTCATTATTATGCCGATGACAGTCAACTTTGTCTATCCTACGATCCAAGAGATGTCAAAACCGCAGAACTAGAAATGAATTCAGACCTCAAGTATATTAGTGATACGTCAAAGAAGCATGCCCTTCAATTAAATTCAAGCAAAACCACAGTTATTCATTTTGGAACAAAACACAGCAGAGAAATGTTTAACGTAACCCACCTATTCTACAGATAAACAATGAAACTCTCCCAACTACTGAAACTACAAAAAACCTTGGACTGATTATGGACTCTGAACTAAAATTTACAAATCACATCAGTAAACTCATACAACACACTTTTTCTAAATTGAAACATCTTTACAAATTCTCCAAAATACTGCCACAAAAGGTAAAACAGCTGTTAGTTGAAACACTTATTTTGTCTAAATTCGACTATGCAGATATTGTATATGGTCTTTGTTTAGACACCGTACAAAAGAACCGCGTACAATATGCTCAGAATGCATGCATACGGTATACACGCTTAACATGAGAAAATACGATCACATCTCCTACAAGTATAAAATACTGAAGTTACTAAACATGTCAAATCGCAGGTATCTCCATCTTGCATGTCTTACACACAAAGTCATGAAGAGGGATTTACCTACGTATCTAAGAAACAAACTCCCCCTTAGGAAAGCTTCACACTCGCGTAATCTAAGAAACGTCAATGAAATAACCATATTCCCTCACACGACCACCGGCTTCAGGAAAGCCTTCACCTACAACGCTGCATCAACATACAATAAAATTAAAATTGATTTAAATCTTTCTCATGTACAATTTAAACTAAAACTAAAATCATATCTATTGAATGAACGAACATAAAATAAAATATAGCTAAACCTGATATCACAAACCTTCGTATTTGGTGATGGCCATTAATCTATACTCAAAACTGTTACCTCATTTATGCTACATGTTTTATTTATTTATGTTGTACATACTGTTCTATAAAAATTCAATGTCTCATTACTTGACTATTATCATCAATTAATTATGTTATGAAAACATTTTACTTGTGCTTACTGTAATTCTAAAAATTGAAGTGATATTATGCCTTTATAGATCAAGCCAGCTTATAATAATAAATTAATATGTGAATTAGTCGTAAGATATAGTTTAGTTAGGTTAGTAAAGGTCAATTGTAAGAGAAGCCATCTCGGCTTAAATTCGCCTTTTTCTTCAACTAAGAAAATAAAGACATTATTATTATTATTATTATTATATGTGTTAAGTCGATTTAGACGTATAACAACCGTTCTAAAAACACCTCACATTAGGGGTCTAGCTACAACTAGTCACAATGTGTGTTTGGCCCTAATACAACAAAAGAGCCCATATCTCAGTCAGTTTTATATATAGGAGGTCGGATATGGTTATAATTGACTAAGACGTATAATTACCATTCTAAAACACCTCACATTAGGGGTCTAGCTACAACTAGTCACA
This sequence comes from Isoperla grammatica, assembly GCA_945910005.1. NCBI lineage: Eukaryota > Metazoa > Arthropoda > Insecta > Plecoptera > Perlodidae > Isoperla > Isoperla grammatica. Next base: position 31,808,709 of record OX246744.1, read on the forward strand.
ATGTGTGTTTGGCCCTAATACAACAAAAGAGCCCATATCTCAGTCAGTTTTATATATAGGAGGTCGGATATGGTTATAATTGACTAAGACGTATAATTACCATTCTAAAAACACCTCACAGTGGGGGTCTAGCTACAACTAGTCACAATGTGTGTTAGGCCCTAATACAACAAAAGAGCCCATATCTCAGTCAGTTTTATATATAGGAGGTCGGATATGGTTATAATTGACTAAGACGTATAATTACCATTCTAAAACACCTCACAGTGGGGTCTAGCTACAACTAGTCACAATGTGTGTTACGCCCTAATACAACAAAAGAGCCCATATCTCAGTCAGTTTTATATATAGGAGGTCGGATATGGTTATAATTGACTAAGACGTATAATTACCATTCTAAAAACACCTCACAGTGGGGGTCTAGCTACAACTAGTCACAATGTGTGTTAGGCCCTAATACAACAAAAGAGCCCATATCTCAGTCAGTTTTATATATAGGAGGTCGGATATGGTTATAATTGACTAAGACGTATAATTACCATTCTAAAACACCTCACAGTGGGGGTCTAGCTACAACTAGTCACAATGTGTGTTAGGCCCTAATACAACAAAAGAGCCCATATCTCAGTCAGTTTTATATATAGGAGGTCGGATATGGTTATAATTGACTAAGACGTATAATTACCATTCTAAAACACCTCACAGTGGGGTCTAGCTACAACTAGTCACAATGTGTGTTAGGCCCTAATACAACAAAAGAGCCCATATCTCAGTCAGTTTTATATATAGGAGGTCGGATATGGTTATAATTGACTAAGACGTATAATTACCATTCTAAAAACACCTCACAGTGGGGGTCTAGCTACAACTAGTCACAATGTGTGTTAGGCCCTAATACAACAAAAGAGCCCATATCTCAGTCAGTTTTATATATAGGAGGTCGGATATGGTTATAATTGACTAAGACGTATAATTACCATTCTAAAAACACCTCACAGTGGGGGTCTAGCTACAACTAGTCACAATGTGTGTTAGGCCCTAATACAACAAAAGAGCCCATATCTCAGTCAGTTTTATATATAGGAGGTCGGATATGGTTATAATTGACTAAGACGTATAATTACCATGCTAAAAACACCTCACAGTGGGGTCTAGCTACAACTAGTCACAATGTGTGTTAGAACCTAATATATAAAAAGGGCCCATATCTCAGTCAGTTTTATATATAGGAGGTCGGATATGGTTATAATTGACTAAGACGTATAATTACCATCCTAAAAACACCTCACAGTGGGGTCTAGCTACAACTAGTCACAATGTGTGTTAGGCCCTAATACAACAAAAGAGCCCATATCTCAGTCAGTTTTATATATAGGAGGTCGGATATGGTTATAATTGACTAAGACGTATAATTACCATTCTAAAAACACCTCACAGTGGGGGTCTAGCTACAACTAGTCACAATGTGTGTTAGGCCCTAATACAACAAAAGAGCCCATATCTCAGTCAGTTTTATATATAGGAGGTCGGATATGGTTATAATTGACTAAGACGTATAATTACCATGCTAAAAACACCTCACAGTGGGGTCTAGCTACAACTAGTCACAATGTGTGTTAGAACCTAATATATAAAAAGGGCCCATATCTCAGTCAGTTTTATATATAGGAGGTCGGATATGGTTATAATTGACTAAGACGTATAATTACCATGCTAAAAACACCTCACAGTGGGGTCTAGCTACAACTAGTCACAATGTGTGTTAGAACCTAATATATAAAAAGGGCCCATATCTCAGTCAGTTTTATATATAGGAGGTCGGATATGGTTATAATTGACTAAGACGTATAATTACCATGCTAAAAACACCTCACAGTGGGGTCTAGCTACAACTAGTCACAATGTGTGTTAGAACCTAATATATAAAAAGGGCCCATATCTCAGTCAGTTTTATATATAGGAGGTCGGATATGGTTATAATTGACTAAGACGTATAATTACCGTTCTAAAAACACCTCACAGTGGGGGTCTAGCTACAACTAGTCACAATGTGTGTTAGGCCCCAATACAACAATGGACCCCGTAACATATCTCACACGAGCATTGAAGATGGATAGGTTCTTTCATCGGAGTTATTATTTGGGTAAAATATACTCAAAATATTACAAAACTGTATTCAAGTTTTGTATTATTAAATTTAAAATTTTAAGTGTTATTAATTGAACCATCACAATAAGGGAAACTAGTTTCTAAAACAGATTGTTGTAGCTGCCGTGAGTCTTGACCTTTCATTGACTGAACCGTGGCAAAGAGGTAGCCTTGTTGGTAAACCTACTTGCTACAATGAGAGTCATGAATCTGGTTTCATCCTTGTTCCCGGGCGCGCTGATGTAACACCTGACCGGCCCGTTGTCCTCCTCGCTGACGTTGCTCACAGCCAGACCGCACTCGCCGCTCTGCAGTCCAGCCCCCAGGTAGCGATGCCGGCCGACGCTGTGGGCAGACTCGGATCCCTGGTCGAAGTTAAGACTCTTGCCTGGCGGGATGAAGCGGCACGCGTCCAACGGTCCCTGCGCCTTCAACGCGAACCTCGCCTCCCCGCCCTGGAGAACGACGGCCTCCCTCGGTGTCCGGGTGTGAGAGATGGGGTCCCAGTCTGTAACCAGGGAGCAGATATACAACACTCCTCTAGTGATGTTTGTGTTATAGTCTATACCAACTCAGTTACAATAAATTACTTGCTGATTTCAGTTTATTTTATTGCACTTTTGGTATTTTAATTTTTATGTCATTATTTTTATGTTTAATTTGTGGGCAACGATGAACTCTACAACTAGTTCATACGTTTTAAAGATGGTTTTCCGTAGGACACATTTGTAATGTTATTTTTGTCAATCCTTGCTATGTCGGTTACAAGACCCCGGTTCCGCCTAGACTAGTATAATTTATCTAAGGAAATTCGACTAAACCCAAAAGAAATTGAACAGTAGGTTTCATAGTAGTAGTTAGTAGGTATCATAGTCATCAGAAAATTGAAATCCATAACATTAATAATCTGCTTATATCAGCATGGGGTATTTTTTATTAAAATTAGCTTTCAAGGGAACATCATATAATAGAAAATTGAAAATTTAACAAATGTGAACATATCAACATGAAATTGTGGACACACGTACATCAACACCTTAATGTTACATGTGAATTGTTTTAAAAGTTTGCGACCATATTTCATCACAATCTGTTTTTTTATACAATTTTACCGGGCTCCAATGAGGCTCAAATACAATTTAGAAAGCAAACGGTAAAAAATACAACCATATGGTAATTACAAGCTAACTGCACTGAATGCGTATCCCTTTTGTGTGTTATTAATATTGCACTTATGATCATTTATAAAAAACCAATAGCTTTGAAACTTGGTATTATGAACGCCTCTGACAATTTGAAGAGAATTGTTTAGAAAGTAATGAGTTCTCTTTCAATGAATCTTTCTCCTTGATCTTAAAAAGTGTTAATTTATAATTCAATGGGAAATTAACATTGAAGTTTTCTATCAAAAATAACTTGATGCACAACTGGAATTCATTAGTTACGTTTTTGTGGTCTTTTGCAAATGAAGCCGTCAGATATATATTAAGGACACTCTTTCAATTCAATCTTCTTTTCTTGCCTTAACACTTTTCAAGGTAAGAAGGTAGAGAACTCATTTATTTCTAAACCAAATCTCTTCAAATGTTTGAAATACGTACATAATTTGTAAGTTTTAAAACTGATGAGAGCGGGATTTGTAAATTAAAAATTATGTTTTATATTCATTTTTTTTAACTTAAATTCCTTTCTGTTGACATAAAGAATTTTTTTCACTAAATCGATACGTCTTTGTCAACATTTCCAGATCATTACCATGTCTAACACGCTTTTTTAAATTTCATTTATCGTTTACCTTATGAATGTTAAAAGTCTGTTCAAAGCCCGGTAAAATTGTACTCCAAAACAGAATGTGCTCAAAAAATGGCACCACAATATTTAAAGCTTAATGTGTAATATTAAGGTGCGGATGTACTTGTGTAAGTTATGTCAGGCTGATCGGGTTATATTTGTTAAATTTAAATTGATTTATTATACAAACCCTACTGTCCGCTTAAAAGCTTATTTTCTTAAATTTATCTCATGCGGATTATTGTAATTTTCCTTATATCATACAAGATAACGTCGAGATCCAAAAATTAAAAAACCACCCCGAACTGGGAATCTAGCCCTAGTGCTTCTGCATTGGAATCAGGAATAAACTAAACCCACTAGACCAACGAGCCACACAACGCGCTCGGAACAGTGAAACTCACCGGCAGCATAGAGGTCGGCCCAGGCGTAGCTCCAGCCACCGTTCCCGGCTCGGACTCGACAAGCGACCATCCATCTCTTATAGCCCATCACCTTCAGGGCGACCCCGCAGTCCCCCGCCCCCAGACCCCGGCCGCTGTAGCTGTAGCCGGTGAGCTCAGAGGTCAGATGGACAGAGTTGGCCTGGGACAGAGACCCCTGACTAAGATCCAGCAGTGGACCTTCCTTGCCGTCATTGTCCCACCACGTGAACTGACACCCGGCCAGGGCAACACCAGCAGAGCAGGTGAAGGTAATAGTCTGCGGGGCTTGCGATACCCGCCCGTAGTCCGGGGTTATGCTGAGGTTGTAGGACGCGACCCCTGAGACACAGAACAAACACAATTATGTCGCGTTGCAATACAACTGACACCCGGCCGGGGCTACACCAGTAGAGCAGGTGAAGGTGACAGTCTGCAGGGCTAGGGATACTCGCACGTAGTCCGGGGCCATGGTGAGGCTGTAGGACACGACCCCTGAGACACAGAACAAACACAAGTATGTCGCGTTGCAATACAACTGACACCCGGCCAGGGCTACGTCAGCAGAGCAGGTGAAGGTGACAGTCTGGAGGGCTTGGGATACTCGCCCTTAGTCCGGGGCCATGGTGAGGCTGTAGGACGCGACCCCTGAGACACAGAACAAACACAATTATGTCGCGTTGCAATACAACTGACACCCGGCCAGGGCTACGTCAGCAGAGCAGGTGAAGGTGACAGTCTGGAGGGCTAGGGATACTCGCACGTGGTCCGGGGTCATAGTGAGGTTGTAGGACGCCACCCCTGAGACACAGAACAAACACAATTATGTCGCGTTGCAATACAACTGACACCCGGCCAGGGCTACGTCAGCAGAGCAGGTGAAGGTGACAGTCTGGAGGGCTTGGGATACTCGCCCTTAGTCCGGGGCCATGGTGAGGCTGTAGGACGCGACCCCTGAGACACAGAACAAACACAATTATGTCGCGTTGCAATACAACTGACACCCGGCCAGGGCTACGTCAGCAGAGCAGGTGAAGGTGACAGCCTGGAGGGCTTGGGATACTCGCCCGTAGTCCGGGGCCATGGTGAGGCTGTAGGACGCGTCTCCTGAGACACAGAACAAACACAATTATGTCGCGTTGCAATACAACTGACACCCGGCCAGGGCTACGTCAGCAGAGCAGGTGAAGGTGACAGTCTGGAGGGCTAGGGATACTCGCACGTGGTCCGGGGTCATAGTGAGGTTGTAGGACGCCACCCCTGAGACACAGAACAAACACAATTATGTCGCGTTGCAACACAACTGACACCCGGCCAGGGCTACGCCAGCAGAGCAGGTGAAGGTGACAGTCTGAAGGACTTGTGGGATACTCGCACGTGGTCCGGGGTCATAGTGAGGTTGTAGGACGCCACCCCTGAGACACAGAACAAACACAATTATGTCGCGTTGCAATACAACTGACACCCGGCCAGGGCTACGTCAGCAGAGCAGGTGAAGGTGACAGTCTGGAGGGCTTGGGATACTCGCCCGTAGTCCGGGGCCATGGTGAGGCTGTAGGACGCGTCTCCTGAGACACAGAACAAACACAATTATGTCGCGTTGCAATACAACTGACACCCGGCCAGGGCTACGTCAGCAGAGCAGGTGAAGGTGACAGTCTGGAGGGCTTCGGATACTCGCACGCTTGTTAAAGGACATCGAAACTCTGGGTCTATATATTATAATACCCATTAAATCTATTGATTTATTGTTAAAATTACAGCGAAATTTAATACCCGCATATCCACTCCAGGAATAAACAATACATTATTTTCAAGTTAATAACATTCACTTGAGCGCGGGCATTTTTTTTTCGTGACGTAGGTCTTACTAGTCCCAACCCGCTAGCATCGGCGGGAGACAAGATATGTCGTATGTCATAGCAAACGAACCTTTAGCGGTAGCTGTATGAACTCAAGTGCAAGTTAATCTGACAGGTATTCTCTTCTTAATCGATGCTTTAACGAGAAGAATATCTAATCAATGCGGATAATTGATTTCAAACGCGCTACGTGTGCCGTATTAACTCGCATGTTCCAAAGTCTGGTTAGTATATCTTACGATAACATATTCACCATTAAGGAAGTCGTGACTTAATACGACATGCTCGTAGAATTATGCAAAAAGTACGGTGTTGCAATTTGTGTTAGGATTTGCTTACAGTTCTGTGACATGTATTAACGTTGTATCACTGTTTTCACGCTCGCACTGCACTTCCAGCATTGCAGGTGCGGCTAAGCTATAAATAAAATAAATACATTCGTATTTATAGAGTCTACCCACTCAGTAACACGACTGATTTTCAGTGGGGGACTTTAATTTAAAGCGACTTAACCAACCCTGCAGGCTCCGAACACCATCGACGAGTAAGATCTGTATTTCAAATATGAAACACATGAATCAGTGATTGGACACTGCGAACACCAGCGAACACATACCAGAATCAACAAGGCTGATTCAGAACAACTTAAAATTTATTGAGTCCTTTGTTGCTTTAGTTGAAGTACAATAACTTCGGTATTGCTTCCGTCACGGGTGGGTGAGTGGCAGCCAACCAGCGACCGTGACTAATTCAGATACCTGCTCGGGTTGGCCGAGACCGTAAACACGTCATTGATTGATGACGAAAGCCATACCGAGGTTGTTGTACGACGAGTATATAATATTATATACTGCTCTCTCTGTAACGTACAAGGTGTTGTCGTCACGGATTATGTAATAATTTCCCTTCCCCCTTTCCACCTCCACTCGGTACCGGCTAAGCGTTTACGAGAAAGGTATGCAAGGAGGGTTGCGGTCAGGTCCGTGAAGTTAGCCCGCCCCTTGTTAGCACTAACTCTCGGCTACGTACCAACTGGGCTACGACCAACTGGGCTACGATTCAACTGGGCTACGATTTACTAAAATCGTTCCCAACTGGGCTACGGTTCCAACTGAGCTACGATGCAACTTAGCTACGAGTATTCTTTGATAGTTCCCAACTGGGCTACGATTCTAACAGGGCTGCGATCCAACACAATACCGCGCTTCGCGCGAAATAACCTTCCTTTCGTGGGATGTCAGGTAGCTGGGCACGGTCACTTTCGAGAGATTAGAATCCAACGGATCGTAGCCCAGTTGGGAACTGTCAAAGAATAATCGTAGCCGAGTTGCATCGTAGCTCAGTTGAAACCGTAGCCCAGTTGGGAACGATATTACTAAATCGTAGCCCAGTTGAATCGTAGCCCAGTTGGTCGTAGCCGAGTTGAAACGTTCCCCTAACTCTCAAACCTTCACCAGAGTTAGTGCTGAGCTAGTGCTAATAAGTGCCGTTGGAATTGCAGTTTGTGCTGCACTAATACTGTACTTATTAATAAAAAAACTGTGGGGGGGCGCTAACTTCACGCAGCCCCCCCCCATGTTAGCACTAACTCTCAAACCTTCACCAGAGTTAGTGCTGAGTTAGTGCTAATAAGTGCCATTGGAACTACAGTTTGTGCTGTACTAGTACTGTACTTATTAATAAAAAAAAACTGTGGGGGGGGCTAACTTCACGCAGCCCCCCCCCCCCCCTGTTAGCACTAACTCTCAAACCTTCACCAGAGTTAGTGCTGAGTTAGTGCTAATAAGTGCCATTGGAACTACAGTTTGTGCTGCACTAATACTGTACTTATAAATAAAAAAAACTGTGGGGGGGCGCTAACTTCACGCAGCCCCCCCCCCCATGTTAGCACTAAGTCTCAAACCTTCACCAGAGTTAGTGCTGAGTTAGTGCTAATAAGTGCCATTGGAACTACAGTTTGTGCTGTACTAGTACTGTACTTATTAATAAAAAAAAACTGTGGGGGGGGCTAACTTCACGCAGCCCCCCCCCCCCCTGTTAGCACTAACTTTCAAACCTTCACCAGAGTTAGTGCTGAGTTAGTGCTAATAAGTGCCGTTGGAATTACAATTTGTGCTGTACTTATACTGTACTTATTAATACAAAAATTGTGGGAGGGTAACTTCACGCAGCCCCCCCATGTTAGCACTAATTCTCAAACCTTCGCCAGAGTTAGTGCTGAGTTAGTGCTAATAAGTGCCGTTGGAATTGCAGTTTGTGGTGCACTAATACTGTACTTATTAATAAAAAACTGTGAGGGGGCGCTAACTTGACGCAGCCCCCCCATGTTAGCACTAACTCTCAAACCTTCACCAGAGTTAGTGCTGAGTTAGTGCTAATAAGTGCCATTGGAACTACAGTTTGTGCTGTACTAGTACTGTACTTATTAATAAAAAAAAACTGTGGGGGGGGCTAACTTCACGCAGCCCCCCCCCCCTGTTAGCACTAACTCTCAAACCTTCGCCAGAGTTAGTGCTGAGTTAGTGCTAATAAGTGCCATTGGAACTACAGTTTTTGCTGTACTAGTACTGTACTTATTAATAAAAAAACTGTGGGGGGGCGCTAACTTCACGCAGCCCCCCCATGTTAGCACTAACTCTCAAACCTTCACCAGAGTTAGTGTAAGTGCAGAGTAAGTGCCATTGGAACTACAGTTTTTGCTGTACTAGTACTGTACTTATTAATTTAAAAAAAAACTGTTAGGGGGGGGGCTAACTTCACGCAGCCCCCCCATGTTAGCACTAATTCTCAAACCTTCGCCAGAGTTAGTGCTGAGTTGAGTAAGTGCTAATAAATGCCGTTGGAATTACAGTTTGTGCTGCACTTATACTGGGGGTGAAGACCAATAAGTGTAGCATAACAACACTATTGAACATACGGTCATGTATATATTCTATGATGAAGAATGGAAATAATGTTCTTGTGCAGATCAGTGATGATGAATGCCCATGTTATCCGTGTATCTTATAATGAATTTCGAATCATCTTACGTGAATTATCGTATGCACGGATAACATTATTTATTTTATTTTTTATTTAGTTGCACGCGCGCACACGCACACGCAGACTACCCCCCCCCTCCTCGTCAACATGTATACATGATATATGGATGTACAGTTTAACTATACTCTACTATAAGCCCATTGAAATTACGTATTTAAAAGTACATTTCTGACATCGGTAACCTTTGTATATCATTCATACATAAACCAACTATTTTATCCCGTTTTATTTACCATTCCACGCTCCTGGTCTACTTTATATCTACACGTTATAAATATTAGATATCAAAATGTATGTAATCTGCAGTGTATATAGTGTATTTACATCCTGTTATTACATGCATTGTACTGTTTGTATTGATAGTGGACTTGATGTGTGCTTTGACAATAAAATACGAAATTCGTATTATTGTATATGTCTATGTAAGATAAGATCACAAACCTGTACATTTACAGACTCAGTGTTCCTCACCACAACCGTGGGTATCTAGATTCGAGAGTATGTGTATTTACCATAGTTGTTACAATTTGAAAGTGTATACATTTTAATTTCAAGAAATAGTTTACAGTTTACTCCAAGCGAAAAAGTACTATTTTAGAAGTAAAAACACAACAAATGTTAAAACTAATATAAAAAGGGATGGTAAGATTGTTTATGTATATACATCGTAATAAGTATTAGATATTGTCAAATGTTATGAATAAATAATTTATTCGTATACTGGGCGTTACTGCCTGACCTGGCATACATAATATTATATCACAACAATCTTACCGAACTAGTTATTATCGTATTAATTAAGCGAGCGAAGCGAGCGTTTCCACGAGACTCTTATGGCACTTCGTTCTGTTTTTTTTTTTTTTTTTTTTTTTTTTTATAGCATACTAGACTCTAACGGCACTTCATTCTGTTTGTTTTTTTGTTTTTTTTTTGTTTTTATGTCCGTCGATAGCGGTCGAACGGAAAGTCCGATCAACTTGAAATTTGGACCATCCACAAGCCTCGATGTGGATTGAAGGTGTATAGTTTTGAGGCAAAATCGTTCGAAAAGTTACAAAGTTACACCATAGTTACTGCAAAATATTTTTCTGAAACAAAATGGCGGCAAAATGTGAGATAACCAGATTTTTCTACGGTATTTTCTGGTCACGAATATGTTAATGTTATGGCGATCTGATAAATATTGGCAAAGTTACACGAAAGTTACTCGAAAATATTTTTCTAAAACGCAGTAACGGCAAAATGTGAGGTGGCTATCTTATAGTAAATTTTTGACCGGTCCCGAAAATACTAATGTAAACGCGATCCAATACGTATTAGAGGCAGAAATTACATTTCTATTGCTGTCAATAAGTGTAAGTAACGGTGGCGGACCGTGTTGAAAACATGACCACGAAAATTCTTATCAACGCACATTGCACTGCATACAACAATGTCGGAAAGTATAATAGCCATGGAAATAAGAACAATTTTTGCAATGCGCATTCTTGAATTGTTGTTAATTGTTGTTCGTATTAGCATTGAAAACTTTTCGTCAGAAAGTTCGTAGATATTGACGCGCTCGCTTATCAACGCGTCAAACAGAGCGTTTTCCTAGTGTAACAAATCAAGGTTGTGATAAAGTCATGACGATGAGCAATCAGTAAATACTCCAACAGAAAATGTATGGTAGCATTTGAGTGTGTTGTAATGCTGTATGTATTAGTAACCTTTCCAGAATTTTTTATTTTTTATTTTTAGTGGCTTTAGTTTGCTTTTATACTCAGAAAATATGAAATAAAATTCGTAGATATTTTTACAAATGATTGTGTTTTCTTTACTGTGTATGAGTGTGTTGCATTTAAGCTGTTCATAACGCCAGGTTTGCACTTTAATATCGAAACTTATCAGGGTTTTGGACGGCATGCTACTATTAGAACCGATTCTTAAGATGTGTATTGTAAGTGGATGTGTCATGCAACTTAACCTATTCAATAGTGAGTTATTTCTAATTTACCCATATGCCCTTATAAAATGCCTTGAGGATCGGTTTTCGTAATAAAATCAAACGCGATACGCGAGTAACATTAAAATTATTATCATTAAGTATTAATTAGAATAAAGGTTGACCATTTAAAATATGATTAATTAGTCGACATTTATTTTTGGTCCAAAATCCAAATGTCAATGCGTACTTCAAGTGGCTGTGTGCATACTGCATAACCGTACTGGTGCAGACTGACGTGCATGGTATAATACTAGGCCTGGACCTGGGCGTAACGTTAGTAAAGTGAATTTCACAATGTTGTTGTCTTATATGTGTGTATTACCGTGCGTTTTGATAATGAATTACGTCGATCACTAATATGTTGCCAATCAAAATAAATGCGTTTATCTCCCAGAAAAGCTTCAAATTATAAATCTAGGCTCACATCAACCACAAACTTATACGAATTAGTATAAAACGATCGATAGAGCATGATCTCTTGCAATTATTAAAGGAGTCGCTAAAGGCTTTTGATATTAAATATCTCATAGGCATACCCAGAGGCACAGTTATAATTATGTTACCTACTCGGTACAATAGAGTGCCTAAAACTCGTTAAAGTGCTCCAAACACAATCGAGGAATTAAAAATTTTGCCGGGGCACATATTCGCTAGGGGGCTACTCCCCCCAGACTCCCCAATGATTTATTTAGCGTAGAATTTATTTGCCCCACCTAATTCTGATACCAGGAAACGCCACTGCACTCGCGCGTCACGTTTGACTACTAATAGCAGTCTGGGAAGAAATAAAAAACATAACGCCACATTATTATGTATCATGAAGTAAGTAAGTAACTAAGTAGGTAAGTAAGTAGGTAAGTAAGTAAGTAAGTAAGTAAGTAAGTAAGTAAGAAAGTAAGTTAGTATGTAAGTAAGTAAGTAAGTAAGTTAGTAAGTAAGTAAGTAAGTAATAAGTAAGTTAGTAAGTAACTAAGCTATTTTGCATTATAAACTACAGTAATAGTGCAGCACAAAATGTAATGCCACCGGCAATTATTAGCACTAACTCAGCACTAACTCAGGTGAAGTTTTGAGAACAAGTGCTTACATGGGCTGTAGGGGGGGGGGGGGGGGGCGTGAAGATAGCCATCTTAATGATTTTTTATTATTAACTTAAGTATTAGTGCAGCACAAACTGTAATTCCAACGGCAATTATTAGCACTAATTCAGCACTAACTCTGGTGATGTTTTGAGTATAAGTGCTAACATGGGGAAGGGGGGGCTGCGTGAAGCTGGCCCCCAACAGTTTTTTTATTAATAACTACAGTATTATTATAGCACAAACTGACATTCTAACGGCGCTTATTAGCACTAACTCAGCTCTTACTCAGGTGAAGTTTTGTGAGTAAGTGCTACCATTAATGGCTAACATCACAGGTAACCGGACAATTTGCCAGGCACACTGTGACGTCACTTAGGGGCTAGGACAACTTGCCAGGCTAGTGTATGAGGTCACGGCGGGGCTAGGACTACTTGCCAGGCTACACTGTGACGTCACTTAGGGGCTAGGACTACTTGCCAGGCTAGTGTATGAGGTCACGGCGGGGCTAGGACTACTTGCCAGGCTACACTGTGACGTCACTTAGGGGCTAGGACTACTTGCCAGGCTAGTGTATGAGGTCACGGCGGGGCTAGGACAATATGCCAGGCTACACTGTGACGTCACTTAGGGGCTAGGACTACTTGCCAGGCTAGTGTATGAGGTCACGGCGGGGCTAGGACTACTTGCCAGGCATCATTGATGGGCCAGGACAATATACCAGGCTGGTCTTGACATTGAGGAGTTCACGACCTTACACATATCTACACTGCAGAAAGCGTTGTGTTCTTAATAAGTACCGTATTCGTATAAGATAATCTGCATATTTATTGATTGAACAATATTGTATTATTTACCACTAGGAAAACGCTCTGTTTGACGCGTTGATAAGCGAGCGCGTCCATATCTACGAACTTTGTTCACAACAATTCAAGAATGCGCATTGCAAAATTTTTCCCAATTTCCATAGCTATTATACTTCCCGACATTGTTGGATGCAGTGCAATGTGCGTTGCTAAGAATTTTCGTTGTCCGCCACCGTTACTAACAGTTACTGACAGCAATAGAAATGGCATTTCTGCCTCAAATACGTTTCAGATCGCGTTAACATTAGTATATTCGTAACCGGCCAAAAATTTACTATAAGATAGCCACCTCAAAGTTTGCTGTTACTGTGTTCCAGAAAAATATTTTCGAGTAACTTTTGTGTAACTTTTCCAATATTTATCAGATAGCCATAAAGTGAACATATTCGAGACCGAAAAAATCTGTAACAAGATGTGGCTATCTCACATTTTGCCGCCATTTTGTTTCAGAAAAATATTTTGCAGTAACTATGGTGTAACTTTGTAACTTTTCAAACGATTTTGCATCAAAACTATACACCTTCAATCCACATCGAGGCTTGTAGAAAGTCTCAATTTCAAGTTGATCGGACTTTCCGTTCGACCGCTATCGACAGACATATAAAAAAAAAAAAACAGAACGAAGTGCCATGAGAGTCTCGTAGAGACGCTCGCTTCGTCGCTTAGTTATCTATGAGGTAACTTTTAACCAATCATTATTAAGTAATTAATACCTCTATTTTGTAACTATAGTTTCTGTCAAATGCCAATGGGCCTAATTTATCGTTGAGAATTAAAATAAGAGCTACATTGTTTGATATTATTTATACAATTCAGATATATCTAGATTTATACACATCATTTTACTCAAAATACTAACTCTATGTTAACTACAAAACAGTCTAAAGTATCTTGTATCCGGCAGGTACATAATAGTGTATCTTGTAGTTGTATCTTTACCTAGGTACATTTCTAAAAAGGAATCTGTCTGGGTCTAGGTACATTTCCACCAGAGTATCTCAGCTGTATCTATATCTAGGTAGTTTTAAAGAGTATCGAGTGGCAAACACTGCTTATGGGTCATCCCCCCTTTCCAAATTTCTGGATACGCCACTGCATATTGCATGGTGCATACACGGTGCGAATTGACGGGGAGGGAGGAGGGGGGTTCCCCCTCTGGTTATTTCCTCCCTGGCTCTGTTTTACTGAAAGGTATTCCCACCGGGGATAGCTAAATCCCCACCTCTGGATACCCATCTCATTTATATCATATCAAATGACTTTATCTCATAATATTCATAAATAAGGCGTCAATTTATGGTCGGTCCCCACAAATGTTTAAGGATTTAAGGTTAATGATTTAAGATTCTGTCCTAAGAAACGAATTTCTCTAACTGCTTTAGTAGGATGGCTACAATTGGCCGAATTTATAAAAGGTCACCTCTCATTGGCTGGTCTTAGAATTCCATATCTAAAGTTGAATCTTAGTCAACTTTGTTAAACCTTAAACACTGGCTCTTACAACTAGCACTGGATGTGAATCTTTGATGTGAACGCTAACGTTGTTTTCCTATGAGCGCACTCCCCGGCTGTATTTGCAGTCGTCCACGTTTAGAACCATAACTTCTTAATGATTAGAGCTATTAACTTGAATGTTTTTGCATTATTTAGAAGAAGATTGCCTTTAGTCAGATAAGGTTTTACATTTTTTATATATCACCCCCCATTGGAATAAGATTACTCCAAACATGCAGTCATTTATAATAAAATATATCATTCCAAATAAAAATCGGTGAGCATAACTGTGCCGATGTAATCTTCGTGTATTCAAATATAAAGTATGGTGAAGATACACGCAAAACATCGCCTGTAATCGTTTGAGATGTACGGCTATTCGCAGTCATATTTGGCGTATTTTCTGTGAGTTAGTCGAGTTCGGCTACCGGCTAGTCTCTCGACCTAGCGGCTGCCCGTCCGAGCGGTGAACGAAGCTTGGCGGGGCGGAGCTAGAGACTGTGCCTTCGAGAGTGGTGGGGGGAACACGCGAGCGTGGAACGTGCGAGTGACACATTGCTCGCGATGTATCATCGATTGCGTTACGGAAAAGTGAAAAATTAATCTATTATAATTATTGTGAACTGTGAAGTGTTGAGTGAAGTGTGTGTCTATGCGTAACGATGGAAGCGGCAAGAAAACCAGTAAGGAAAAAAACAGGCTTGTATCTAAGTGCGCATAGGAAACGCCGCAGTGGCAAAAACAATCCTTTCAGAATATACCAGCAACGAAAGTAAGTACTCAATTTGTTGACTATTACATTGATTATAAATCCACTTAGTTCTGTGCTTAAAATCAATATAAAAATGTAAAACGCAATGTAGCACATTGCTAACCTGGAGCTACACAAAAGCAATGCCACACGCTATATTATATCCTACGCAGTTAATTTGTGAATGTATTACCACAGACAACTTATTTGGTATTACTAATTAATAATTATTCATTCTGCAAAACGCAAATGTGTGTGGTAATAGGCTATAATTACCAGCCGTACTCTCCACCGCCAATATTTAGAATTCCAGGAGTATTCCCCCTGTGCAAATTTTGGTATCTCAAGAATCAATCAATCATTCAATCAATCAATCAATCAATCAATCAATCAATCAATCAATTTGGGAAAAGGTTGTTTATTTTATATTTTATTATATTTCATATATCATATTTTATTATTCATTTAAATGGTAACGTATGACGGTAGACTAAAGTCTGCCCATGTCCCTATGGGTGCAACTTATATCGCATAGCGCTCCGACGTCACCAGAGTGCAACAATTGGTTCCCGACCGACCGAATGTCTATGATGTTTTGGGTGCGTGGGCAACTTTATGCCACAATATCTGTCAACAATGTTGTTTTTTCTTTATGTTTCTTACATTTTTAGTTAGCCACTGTATAAATAATTTGATTTGGTGTGTGCCGGGTCCGGGTACATATCCCAATAGACCCCCTACACATAATGTGGTGTTATAACAAAGATAACGCACTGACTGTACATTAGGCGGGTTGTGATAATGGGTTGTTTGTAGATACGCAGACGCTCTTGCCAAAGAATTACATCTGGTCTCCGAGGACTGTTCCACTGTTATGATAAGAACGGGTCGATGACTCGATATTGGTTGTCTTTCAAATGAGGGAGTTTCGAAACCAGTATCTTTGTTCGAACCCTTTATCGGCACGTGCGTATTGCGATCCAAAAGGCAATAAGTTTATTTCTTAAAATAGATTGGCTCCAAATCAAGTAAATATAATCTACTATTGTGACGTATATAGTCTACAGAATACAGACAGATAATCTGTGGTAAGGGTTTGTATGATAAAGCATACTCGATGTTTATATTTTTAGGCCGTTTTCACACATCACGGTTTTTTGCCACATACGGCACGGTTACGGCTCCGTAAAGATCACGATTGTCACCCGTACCATACGGTTTGCCGAGTAACCACGGCCGTACTCAGGGGGGGTTTTGGGGGTTCTACCCCCCCCCCCTTCCGAAATTACTCTTCTGCCAAGAAGACGAGAATAACATATTTCAATATATGCCTTGGCCCTGTCGTATTCCGTTTTATAATAACACTACTCTAACAAAAACAAAAACACCATACTCTACATGCAACTTTCTACACCATACTTACTTAGGTGAGTGAAACACTTGTAATAACTAATATAACAAAACTAGAAAACGGAGTATTGTCGGCCCTTCCGCGCCCCCTCCCGCCAGTAGGGTACTGTACACTAAGTACTGTAGGGTACCGCAACAAATCCAATTTTTAGATTTTTAAATTGTAATCCCCCCCCCCCCCCCCAAATTATTTTCTGCGTACGGCCTTGATGACTACTATATTTTTTTCTTCTCCAGTTTGTGCTGGCAACTAAGAAGCCGACGTCACACTAAATAATGGTTAATGTTTCTGCCTTGATTCATGATTATATAATATGCTGCCGTACATGCAGGCGCGTAGGAACGTCAAAAAGTGGGAGTTTGCCCCTACAGTAAGAGGATTCATCAATCAGTCGCTATCTCAGAATACTAGCCACGTATCATAGTTTACAGAAATGGCGTTTGGGGAAGAGCTGGAGTTGGAAAATATATTTTTATGATCATTTCATCGTAATAGTAAGGAGTCGGTTTGAAAGAATAATGAAAAATAAGTACCGTAAAACGTTAATTTATTAAGTAGGTAAATACAAATCTTATATCTAGCACAAAGTATGATATGCATTGTCGTATAAATTGAAAAGTATAGCAGTAGATAAAAATACCAAATATTTTTTAAATTATGACAACTGTGGATTGAAAATTGAAAACTTGCATACATGGTTTTCAACGCAATGGTTCACCGTTCACCACTCACGTCCACTCTCTGTCAGATAGAAATAACTATGTGCAAATATATTTCAGATGGTCTAGTTGGCGACGACCATATCATGGAAGTCAAATGCCCAATATCTGCGGAAGACTTCCAAACCCCCTTTGAAGCCATCCAAAATAAAAAGTTAAACAATGTTCACATCATCATTATTATTATTATTTTATTGTTGCAATACATACAAACTCGGTCAAAACCGGCATAAACATGTTGTACGGACACAAATGTCAAGTATTTCCATGTGTTTACCTTATTAAAATCTACTTAGAACTACTTAATATATCTTCTTCTTCTTCTTCTTCTTCTTCTTCTTCTTCTTCTTCTTCTTCTTCTTCTTCTTCTGCTTCTCAAATGCCCACATTTGGCTATACTACTTAATATATCATTGTCCACATTATTTTTTCCAAACCGAACTGTGGATGCTATGTACGGTCGTGGCCGATTTGTACTCATCCCAGCATTCGCTCTTTGTACGGTGGAAACCACGAAAACCACCATCGGGATGGAGAACTTCTTGAAGTCTTCATTCTTCTTAGTTCAAAAATTTTCGCACTATCCTACACGTGTTCAAAATAATTGCTTTTTGCATCTCGATGTATATGTTCGGTTGGAGACCAATTAGTTTAATACTGTCATGGAGTTTACGTGGAACAATGCCATTTGCTGATATAATTAACGGTATAACATTTACATTATTCTGCTTCCACAACCTTTTTATTTCAATAGATAATTCCTTATATCTGTTTATCTTTTCCCGCCAAGTTGTCTCTACATTGTGGCATAAAGGGACGGCAACATCAATTAAAATCGTTTCTTGTTTCTTCTTGTCAATAAATATAATATCCGGTCTATTGTGATGTATGGTTTGGTCTGTAATAACTGCCCGGTCGTAATATAATTTGTAGTCTTTACTATCTAATACCTTTTCAGGCTTGTATTTGTAGTACGCAGTGGTTGTGTTTATAAGTTTATACTTCATGGCTAATTTTTGATGTACAATGTTTGCAACTTGGTTATGCCTATGAAGATAATCTGTTCGACAAAGCATTTTGCACCCAGATACGATATGTTCAATTGTTTCGCCGTTCAAATTACATTTTCTACATTTATCTTCCACTGTGACGTCTTTCAGTATGTATTTTTTGTAATTGTTAGTCTTGATTACCTTATCTTGAATAGCGATCATAAATCCCTCTGTTTCGCTGAAAATGTCCCCGGACGTTAACCATTTGTTCGATGCTACCCTATCGACGCTATCCTTAAGAAGTTCTTTATAATGTCTGCTATGTAACGTCTTTATTATTATTATTATTATTATTATTATTATTATTATTATTATTATTATTATTATTATTATTATTATTATTATTATTATTATCATTATTATTATTATTATTATTATTATAATTATTATAATTATTATTATTATTATTATCATTATCATTATTATTATCATTATCATTATTATTATTATTATCATTATCATTATCATTATCATTATCATAATCATTATCATTATCATTATTATTATTATTATTATTATTATTATTATTACTATTATTATTATTATTATTATTATTATTATTATTATTATTATTATTATTATTATTAACTATTGATAAATTGATATATTAATGAAAATTCCAGATACCCTACTGTGACGTGGTTGACGGCAAGCTGACGCTGAAGCAAAACCACTACTTTTATCAAGTGCAGGGTCAGTTGCACGTAACAAAACGAAAGGCCTGTTACTTCGTCGTCTATACCAGGAACTGGATGGTGTACGAGGTAATTAAACGTGACGATGAATTCTGGAGACGTAACATGGCAACTCAACTGCAGACGTACGTAAATATCTTTAACCCTTGACTGGTATGGTGGGGTCTGTGCCGACCCCAGCACGATATAGTTCTATATTTGACCACCAGGAAGTTCTAGCAAGCGGCTGGTAAATTAGGTAATCTCAGTTCCCGCTGAGCCGTTGAAGGTAGTGGTTGTGTGTTTTTGTTGCTCCGAAGCGTTTGGCAGCAATTAATTCGTGGGGTAAAAAAAGACCCCAGGATACCTCTTACGGGACTTTTTCTTTTACAAATTATTTGACAATATGGATGAAAATGACATCGTGACAACTCTTATGGTTAAAAACAAACATAACTTTGCGTATTGTAAACCAGTGTTCACTATAATGGACAAAAGTAAACAATCTGGTTGAATTAACAAGAAACAAAAAATGTACTCATGACATGCAAAACAGACACCCTTGTTGGTTTGCAACACAAACATAATATTTCTGATTTTTTTATTTCAGAGAATGATTTGAATATCTATTAACAATAAATCGACGCGCAAGAAGGAAAATAAAAATTGTATGTTTTAATATACATTTTAAAACATTCACTGTTTTTTTTAGTTTGAAAATTACTTACTTTCAGTAAAAAATGTGTAACTTGCGCTCATTATTGATTAAACATCAATCCATATTGTAAATACAATGAATAAATCTATATTAATTAGTCCTCATCACAATAATTCACATTTGTTGTTATTTAGGCAGTTTAAAAGTAAAATTAAAACTGGGGTCATATTGGACCCCACCATATCAGTTACGTATATGAAAATAAGGATACCAGTCAAGGGTTAAAATCATGATCTTTAGTAGGCTATAATGTTCATTTACGTTGATTTACAAAAATGTTACATACGTGAAATCGTTTTTCCCAGGTTTTATATGGAATGTTTACTGCCGGAGATAGTGCTGCCGGAGATAGTGAACCCGCAGCATTCCAAACGATTGGTCAAATGGGATATTAGAGATCCAAGAAGAATTGTCGAAGCCATTAGACACTTCGAGGACAAAAAGAACAAACATAAGAAAGCAGCAGCAAAAGAAGCCACAACATATAATTCACTAATAATCTGGTACCTGATGCCTACAACAATGCAACAGCTAAATACGTACAATAATTTTTCATAGGAATCCCCGAGTGCACACTGCACACAAGCTTTACCATATACCACTCTTCCGAGAAAAAGGTGTGTTACCGTGTTACGACATGTTTGAATAGTTGGGAAGGAATGTCCGGTGATGTTTCTTGGACACAACCCCATCCGCATTCGCCTTTACGACTGAGGAAACCCTTGGAAAAAACCTTCAGTCAGGATTGCAGATGATTGTAATCGAACCGGGACCTCCCGAATTAGAGCCTCGTGTGTCAACGCTGAGCCACCTCTATCGGTGCTAAAATAGTGTTTTATGTGATACTACTACATAGTATAGTAATGATTCATATTGTAAACAAGTTCATTCATCATTGCAGCTAATCTTAGCCACCTGGCCGTGACGTATCATTTATTACGCATACTTGATGTTTACATATTGTGCAGTGATAGTTTGGGTTCATACACGCGTATCTTCGAAAAGTTGACTAATTCTAATGGGATGTGTGAATTATGTTGATTGCACAGCGCGCGATTAGTGTTTACACAAAGATAGTAATGAAGCCTGCGAGTTGTTATCATTGTCTTACATGCATACTTCCCCTCATTTCCCCTACAGCGGTGGAATCCGCCGAAGTTAGGCGAGCAACTACGAGGACTCGTCAAGGCCAACATCTCGACTCCGCCCACCATGCACTAAAACAGGCAGACTCCTTACCGGCTTCCTTCGCGAAGGAGTTGAGCCGGCCGGGAAGTCCGTTCTTAAATCTTAAACCTTAAACATTTGTGTGAACCGACCATTACACCTATATTCCTAGACTGGTTAAAATAAATATTTGTGTGAACTAGAACTTAGGATACCCGTACCGAAGACTTTCATTTACGTCGCCAAGAACAAGTGGGTGAATGACAGTTACAACATTAATTTACACAAGGAAAACGCTCTGTTTGACGCGTTGATAAACGAGCGCGTCCATATCTACGAACTTTGTGGCGAAAAGTTCTCAAAGCTAATAAAAACAACAATTTACTACAATTCAAGAATGCGCATTGCCAAATTTTTCTAATTTCCATAGTTATTATACTTCCCGACATTGTTGGATGCAGTGCAATGCGCGTTGCTAAGAATTTTCGTCGTTATGTTTTCAACACGGTCCGCCACCGTTACTAATTAGTTTAATTAGTTGTCTAGAACGGTGTTCCGGACACGGAAACGAACGAACTAACAGTTATTGACAGCAATAGAAATGTAATTTCTGCCTCTAATACGTATCGGATCGCGTTTACATTAGTATATTCGTGACCGGACCAAAATTTACTACAAGATAGCAACCTCACATTTTGCCGTTACTGTGTTTTAGAAAAATATTTTCGAGTAACTTTCGGTAACTTTGCCAATACTTATCAGATCGCCATTACATTAACATATTCGTGACTGGAAAAATCTGTAAAAAATAGTTCTATCTCACATTTTGCCGCCATTTTGTTTCAGAAAAATATTTTGCAGTAACTATGGTGTAACTTTGTAACTTTTCAAACGATTTGGCCTCAAAACTATACACCTTCAATCCACATCGAGGCTTGTGAATGGTCCAAATTTCAAATTGATCGGAGTTTCCGTTCAACCGCTATCCGCAGACATAAAAAAAAAAAAAAAAAAAAAAAACAGAACGAAGTGCCATAAGAGTCAAGTGGAGACGCTCGCTTCGCTCGCTTAATAATATAGGAATAGGTTAAAAAAAACTACAAAGAAAATTGGCGAAAGCTTAAAATACGAGAGTAAAATATCTTCAAAATAATACCTCACATTGCTTCTAAGGCCATCTCGAGCGCAATAATACCTCAAAAAAGTTTCCTTTCGGCGGCTATTGCTTCGCCCCAGACCCCTTTCTACCCACATCCCTCTACCAAGATGTCAGTTCGCACCCTGTACACACCAAAGGTATTGTCATATTGGCAACTTCTTAAGTATCGTCAAAAACATAACTTGTATAAGATTGTTCAATGAATAAATGCAAGAAACAAGCAAATACCTAAATAAGTAAATAAAGAAATAATTAATAATTTAATAAGATAATAAATTTATAATTGAATAAATGAATGAATGAATGAATGAATGAATGAATGAATGAATGAATGAATGAATGAATGAATGAATGAGTGAATGAATGAATGAGTGAATGAACGAATGAATGACTGAATGAATGACTGAATGAATGAGTGAATTAATTAATTAATTAATTAAGGGTAAGCAAGTAAATAAAGAATAAGTTCAATAAGTAAAATAAGTAAATAAGCAAATTAAGAATAAGTAAAACAAGTACACAAGTAATCAAGCAAACAAGTAAACAAGTAAATAAGTAAAAAAGTAAATTGCTGAATGACTAAATAAATGAATAACTAAATAAAATGAACAACTGAATGAATAAATGAAGGAAGGAATGAATGAATGAACAAATGAATAGAGATGAATGAATAAATGTCAAATAAATGAATAAATGAATAAATGAATAAATGAATAAATGAATAAATGAATGAATAAATAAATGAATAAATGAATAAATAAATAATTGAAAAAATGAATAATAGAATAAATTAATAAATTAATAAATTAATAAATAAATAAATAAATAATTAAATAAATAAATAAATAAATAAATGAATGAATATATAAAAAATGAATAAATAAATGAATTAATGAATAAATAAATGAATAAATGAATAAATGAATAAATGAATAAATGAATAAATGAATAAATGAATAAATGAATAAATGAATAAATGAATAAATGAATAAATGAATAAAGGAATAAATGAATAAATGAATAAATGAATAAATGAATAAATAAATAAATAAATAAATAAATGAGTACATGAATACACAAATAAATGAATCAATGCATAAATGAATAAATGAATTAATAAATACCCACTCAGTTAGAACAACTGACTTTCAGTGGGGACATTTATAGGCTACTACCTTTAATTATTTGCTTTGTTGTAATGACGGCTCTTAATTCACCGTTTATATATACCGGTACAACAGAACCATATTGATAGATTAAAGTCAAGTTCCAAACTACAGAAACCCATGTCCCGACCGGGATTTGAACCTTATACCTTCTGCATTACATTACACATGGTAGCGCAGCCCTACACAGAAATATTCATCAAAATAGATAATTTTGCATTAAAACTATCAATTAAACAATTAGATTTCAGTTAACACCTTTTTCATTTTAAAATCAATTTTTAATCATAAAATTTACAAAATAATACATTACACATTATGTCTGAGACTAAGAGGGACGTCTATATATTATATTGATCTCACTGTTGATGATGGTATGTATGTAGTTTTTCGTAATCATATTTTGGCAACGATGATTATCGAGACAGTGAGTGGTGAAATCATGAAGATAAAAACTAGTGATGCGGACGATAATCGTATATCGATAAATATCGATAATATCGTATATCGATACGATACGATATGCACCGTCGTATCGCGATATTCATGACGATATTATTTTGCACCCTGTATCATGATAAATTGTTAATACTTCATGGTATCGTCATAGTTTACAATTTCGCATGGCGGTTATTTGATTATTCTATTGTTGTTAGCCGAGCATCCCTTGGCAAAGTTTGCATGCTGCTGTTCCCCCCCCCCCCCCCGCACGCAATGTTGGCGGTAACACAGTAGTCGTCAATGTGTAATTCAAGATCAGCAGAACGAAACTGACTCGCCATCATTAGCAGACAGACCGCCCGCTCTACACTAAAAAAAAAAATAGAACTCCACTTCGTGTGTCCATGAGCCGCTTGCTAATGGGCCGTTTACATAACTGACTAGTGATTAGTGACTAGCCCACTTGACTAAGCCACAGGCTTCTTTCATTGGCTGGGAGGGAGAATACTGCGCTGTGATTGGCTGTGACTAAGGTTTGTCTTGACTTGACTAAGAAATTGAACATATTTCAATTCCTTAGTCAAGTCAAGAGAAACCTTAGTCACAGCCAATCACAGCGCAGTATTCTCCCTCCCAGCCAATGAAAGAAGTCTGTGGCTTAGACACGGGGGTTAGTCAATAATCACTAGTCAGTTATGTAAACGGCCCATCAAGAAAGACGGACTATTTTTAGGCCTCGATTACCTGCACTCATTCATTGACTTCCTTCCGAAAAGTCTGCATTGTTTGACATCTTTCAAGATCCAAATCTACGTTTCACTGCTCCGCTGCCTCAACCCCCCCCCCCCCCCCCCACCCATCCCGTCCTTCACCAGCCGACAAACCGGTTTGTTTGGCCATCGGCTACAATCACAATGCGCTATTTATTTGCTATTATCGCGATAATATCGTATCGCGATATTATTATATGCTCACGATATTATCACGATATATCGTGATATATTGTGGGAAAAAATGCGATTATCGATATGAATTTATTTATCATAACGCATCCTTAATAAAAACCACTCCATACGGAATCCATGACTAAACAGGACTCGAACCAGGCGAATGCATGGGCTCAAAGTTTACCAAAGGCAGCAAGAGAGCCACTGTGGGCTGCTAATAATATAATTGATGTAGGTATGATAGAGAGATAAGCTCAGTTTCAAGTTAAATACAATAACAGATAAGAGGGTTGTGTGGCAGCGTGTTGGTGAGGGGTCGAGGGGGGAGGGTGAACCGATATCTTCGGGAGCTGCTGCTAGAAGTTGTCTTCGCTGCCGCTAGGGAGAGCGCGGGTGAAAGCATTGTGCTTATAGGAAATAAAATAACGCAGCCATTGACATGAGCCATTTATTATTCAAGTGCATTTACCACTCGAAACGGAGTTTTTCTGCTACAAAATAAATCCCTTAATATGAACATATACTTTTCATTTAAAGTATATCATCACGAAAAAACTATACATATTTTTTTAATTCAGTGTATATTCTTTAACAAAAGACCATATTACGCAATTTTATCGAAGAATTGCATTGCTAAAGTAGAGTGGATAATAACAATACAGTTAGGCAATATTTTTTACACAAAATAATTATATAAGTTGTAACGATATTATTTCGTAGAAGTAATTGAAACAGTAAATTTTCAACAATTGACAATTTTATTGTTGCTCACACAATGAATCAGTTTTTTTTTAACATACCAAAATGTGTATGTACACCATCGGTAATGAGATATTTTAAAAAAAGTATTAAACATTTTTTTTGAGCCCCCATAAGAACAGCAATTAACACGGGACACCGCATATTCTTAGCCAATTTTTGACTTCATACTTGAATCTTGAAATGTATCTCAATAATTTTGTCGGACGGAAGTTTGTTATATGTTCTAGGAGCTATTTAGTCAACATGTTGCTGCCCCCTAGTTTTATATCTTCTAGTGACAAATAAAGAGTATGTATTTAAATATGTATTCCCAGACATTTCGAATTTATCAACCTCAGTAACACTCGAGGTACCAGAATAAAAAGTTGTTATTTACAGTGACATCAGGCCATTGTGAAAATCAAATTATTATAATTATTGTAAATTTACATGCAATTTATTAATCAGTAAATCAACTAACAAATAATAAATAAACGAATATTGTATTTTCAAAATGCCGAAATATTCCTGTAAATAAATAAAAATCGTACTCATAGTCGTCCCTACCTCTGGAGGCGCCCGTTGTTGCCAGGTATGTTTCATGCATGTTATTTCCCACATAGAACACACGTACGTAGCAACAACGGGCGCCCCTAGGGGAAGGGGACGACTATGAATACGGACCGTCCATATTCTGATATCGCGAGTGTATTGTGGTTGAAAAGTTCGAAACATCTGGGAATTGCGAAACAGTGCTATTATTAATTAGGTTGCGGTATATAAACCAGTTCAGTGACAATCATACAAAAACTATTGTAGTGGTTTTGCGTAGTTTTGAAAGAACTTTACATCTAATGGTGTCATTGGGTTCTCTCAAGGTTCAACACTTATTTGTTTACGATCTATCAAAGTCAGGGGACTCCGATGCGGGCAAAGGATTATGATCTTATAACAATTTGCAATTGTGTGACAACATATGTGTATGTAATGTACATAAATATTTCACATTTCTCGAAAACTTACAAAAAATACATTTCATATATGTTTCTATTGTTACATATACAGAATAATATGGTTGTTTTACTTACGGCCAATCAGCAACCAGGCAAAGCCCACCAAAGTCAGAAAAACGTAGATAGACATTTCAACACTAGTACAAAACTCCTCAGATAAGATCACAGTGCAGACTGAGAAGGTAGTGAATGTTGGACCGCCAGCCCAGCGTGTATATAAAGCAAGGCGTTATCAATTGACCTTTAACTCAATCTGGCTTGGGATAAACCCATGGTCCATACTAGATGCAAGACTCACACGTGACTTCCCCCCATCTCTGACGAGATAGGTCATAATAGATCACGTGGAGCTGCAACCCCATAATGCGCAGGCACCACTCAGAGTCTTAATGTCTGCCGAGTGGTACCATAGCACTGTTCCCACCACGAGAACTCCAATATGCATGACTCACACGTGACCTCCCCCCATCTCTGACGAGATAAGTCACAATAGATCACGTGGAGCTGCAACCCCATAATGCACGCAGGCACCACTAAGAGCCTAAATATCTCCCGAGTGGCACCGTTGTACTGTCCTCACCACGAGAACCCCACATTATGGACTCGCATGCGACCTCTCCCTAACCCCCGAAAGAGCTGGGTCATATAAGATCACAGGGAGCCACATATCCAAAAGGCGTGTAGGCCCCACTCAGAACCTGAATATCTCCCGAATGATGCCTTAGCGCCTCTCTCCCTCAAGTAGAGACACCCAATGCATGACCCGCATCCCTGGACCTCTCCCTATCACCGAAGTGATGTTATTTTAGGCCCTGCGACGTCAAGTCTACCAAACGGAAGCCCCCAATAGAACCGCTACTCTGCAGTAATTTACAGCCCGCCCCTCGTACGTAAACCGACGCAACAATCGTCGTCACGATTGATGCGAAAACACTAGCCAGCCCGCCATGACAACATTGAAAAACCAGCAACCACCTGACTTGCATGCATAGCGTAACTGACTACACACACTATGGACTGCTGACGTAGGAATAAGCTACATTCCGAAACGACAGCTTATCCGAGGGAAACGAAAAAGAATGAACGAAATAACCTAAACAACAATTAATCACTAGAATATTAAAATAAAACAATACAATATAATTATAATGTATTACTCAACGAAACAAAGAGAACACTGTACCAAATTGCCTTACCTATCCTCACATCCAAACCATTAAACACTAATTACAACCTACATAAAATTTTTTTTTGCATAGAGTACAATAACGTTAATGCAAGTATTTTGTGTATGTATAAACGAGAGGAACATTAAAGTAGTATTTGTGTTAGTTGACCTATGTATTTATGTATGTATGTATGTATGTATGTATGTATGTATGTATGTATGTATGTATGTATGTATATATGTATGTATGTATGTATGTATGTATGTATGTATGTATGTATGTATGTATGTATGTATGTATGTATATATGTGTGTATGTATGTATGTATGTATATATGTATGTATGTATGTATGTATGTATATTTGTATATATGTATGTATGTTTGTATATATGTATGTATGTATATATGTATGTATGTATGTATGTATGTATGTATGTATGTATGTATGTATGTATGTATGTATGTATGTATGTATGTATATATGTATGTATGTATGTATGTATGTATGTAGGTATGTATGTATGTATGAATGTATGTATGTATGTATGTATGTATGTATGTATGTATGTATGTATGTATGTATGTATGTATGTATGTATGTATGTATGTATGTATGTATGTATGTATGTATGTATGTATGTATGTATGTATGTATGTATGTATGTATGTATGTATGTATGTATGTATGTATGTATGTATGTATGTATGAATGTATGTATGTATGTATGTATGTATGTATGTATGTATGTATGTATGTATGTATGTATGTATGTATGAATGTATGTATGTATGTATGTATGTATGTATGTATGTATGTATGTATGTATGTATGTATGTATGTATGTATGTATGTATGTATGTATGTATGTATGTATGTATGTATGTATGTATGTATGTATGTATGTATGTATGTATGTATGTATGTATGTATGTGCCCGTCAAACACACACACACCTGGAAACTGAAGATTGCACTTACGAATGTGTGGATGATTACAATAAATCCGGTGAATTCTTTGAATTAGCGCCCGTGAAATGGGCAGTAGATAAGGATTTGAGGCCGGCATGGGAATACCTTTTTGGTGATAGTTTAATCGTTTGAACAAAATTAGCATTGACTTGACAAATGGATGATTTTTATCGTATAATGGTACGTTTACAGCTACGCGTTGCGAGCGAAGACGCGAGCTCCAATCAGTGGCCGAGTTTGCGTGAAACTACTAACTTCTTTGCATGAAACTCGGCCGCTGATTGGAGCTCGCGCCCTCGCTTCGCTCGCAACGTTTAGCTGTTAACGTACCATAAGACTTGGATCTCCTTGATTTGAAACGTTGGTTCATCATGTTATGTTGACCGTTGCTTCGTGTTGGGTCATTGCCGACCTCCAGGGGTCATGATCGAGACTCGGGACTTTGCGCTCCTCTCATCACGCCACATGTGGACTTTCAAACCGCGAGATAATCTTTGCCACTCTGTCGACCTGGCTCGTGTGGAGATCACATTACGGGTTATCGCGGCTACACTTCTCTAGATTAGTCGCCCCTCGTAACCCAGCTCCTCCACAGTGCTATTCTGAAACTGCGCAACAGCCAGGGAACGATTATTCTTAACCTGACCCCCCCTTCGAACTGCGGACCCCAACAAAGCATCATAAGACCGCAACCAGAGCGTAACATTCCCTAAGGTCTCGTGATCGTCGTGAAGCGCCCGGTCCAAGTTACGCACGTACTCCCGCATCTCCTCCTCGGATTTGAAGAACGACTTTTGAAATGTCACCAAGAAATGGAAGCGCTCGCGCGTTGCGCCCTACCACGCTTCTATTGCGAGACCACATATCCTCCCCACTACTTATCTCCAGAACCGACAGTTGTTAGTCCAACAAACCCTCCAGCGACTCGAGCATCCGCAACGCCTCACAACCGTCCGAAGTAGCGTTGAATGGACATGCCGCTTGAACCACAGCCGCCACATTGAACAAGGTCGGCCACGTCCCAGAGTACGTCAAGAGAACCGCACCCTCACAGACAACCCCAATGTACGCCAGTGATGACTGATACCCCTGGGCAGCCAAATACCGGTATCTCGCTGCCCACTGCGCCTCCTGACTGGAAGGAGCCCCCTTGCCCCCTCCCAACAATACCGGTATCTCGCTGCCCACTGCGCCTCCTGACTGGATGGAGCCCCCTTGTCCCCTCCCAACAATACCGGTATCTCGCTGTCCACTGCGCCTCCTGACTGGAAGGAGCCCCCTTGCCCCCTCTTAACAATACCGGTATCTCGCCGCCCACTGCGCCTCCTGACTGGAAGGAGCCCCCTTCACCCCTCCCAACAATACCGGTATCTCGCTGCCCACTGCGCCTCCTGACTGGAAGGAGCCCCCTTGCCCCCTCTTAACAATACCGGTATCTCGCCGCCCACTGCGCCTCCTGACTGGAAGGAGCCCCCTTCACCCCTCCCAACAATACCGGTATCTCGCTGCCCACTGCGCCTCCTGACTGGAAGGAGCCCCCTTGCCCCCTCCCAACAATACCGGTATCTCGCTGCCCACTGCGCCTCCTGACAGGAAGGAGCCCCCTTGCCTCCTCCCAACAATACCGGTATCTCGCTGCTCACTGCGCCTCCTGACTGGCAGGAGCCCCCTTGCCCCCTCCCAACAATACCGGTATCTCGCTGCCCACTGCGCCTCCTGACTGGAAGAAGCCCCCTTGCCCCCTCCCAACAATACCGGTATCTCGCTGCCCACTGCGCCTCCTGACTGGAAGGGGCCCCCTTGCCCCCTCCCAACAATACCGGTATCTCGCTGCCCACTGCGCCTCCTGACTGGAAGGGGCCCCCTTGCCCCCTCCCAACAATACCAGTATATCGCTGCCCACTGCGCCTCCTGACTGGAAGGGGCCCCCTTGCCCCCTCCCAACAATACCGGTATCTCGCTGCCCACTGCGCCTCCTGACTGGAAGGGGCCCCCTTGCCCCCTCCCAACAATACCGGTATCTCGCTGCCCACTGCGCCTCCTGACAGGAAGGAGCCCCCTTGCCCCCTCCCAACAATACCGGTATCTCGCTGCCCACCGCGCCTCCTGACTGTAAGGAGCCCCCTTGCCCCCTCCCCACAATACCGGTATCTCGCTGCCCACTGCGCCTCCTGACTGGAAGGAGCCCCCTTGCCCCCTCCCAACAATACCGGTATCTCGCTGCCCACTGCGCCTCCTGACTGGAAGGAGCCCCCTTGCCCCCTCCCAACAATACCAGTATCTCGCTGCCCACTGCGCCTCCTGACTGTAAGGAGCCCCCTTGCCCCCTCGCAACAATACCAGTATCTCGCTGCCCACAGCGCCTCCTGACTGTAAGGAGCCCCCTTGCCCCCTCCCAACAATACCGGTATCTCGCTGCCCACTGCGCCTCCTGACTGGAAGGAGCCCCCTTGCCCCCTCCCAACAATACCGGTATCTCGCTGCCCACTGCGCCTCCTGACTGGAAGGAGCCCCCTTGCCCCCTCCCAACAATACCAGTATCTCGCTGCCCACTGCGCCTCCTGACTGGAAGACGCCCCCTTGCCCCCTCCCAACAATACCGGTATCACGCTGCCCACTGCGCCTCCTGACTGTAAGGAGCCCCCTTGCCCCCTCCCAACAATACCGGTATCTCGCTGCCCACTGCGCCTCCTGACTGGAAGGAGCCCCCTTGCCCCCTCCCAACAATACCGGTATCTCGCTGCCCACTGCGCCTCCTGACTGGAAGGAGCCCCCTTGCCCCCTCCCAACAATACCGGTATCTCGCTGCCCACTGCACCTCCTGACTGGAAAGAGCCCCCTCGCCCCCTCCCAACAATACCGGTATCTCGCTGCCCACTGCGCCTCCTGACTGGAAGGAGCCCCCTTGCCCCCTCCCAACAATACCGGTATCTCGCTGCCCACTGCGCCTCCTGACTGGAAGGAGCCCCCTTGCCCCCTCCCAACAATACCGGTATCTCGCTTCCCACTGCGCCTCCTGACTGTAAGGAGCCCCCTTGCCCCGTCCCAACAATACCGGTATCTCGCTGCCCACTGCGCCTCCTGACTGGAAGGAGCCCCCTTGCCCCCTCCCAACAATACCGGTATCTCGCTGCCCACTGCGCCTCCTGACTGGAAGAAGCCCCATTGCCCCCTCCCAACAATACCGGTATCTCGCTTCCCACTGCGCCTCCTGACTGGAAGGAGCCCCCTTGCCCCTCCCAACAATACCGGTATCTCGCTGCCCACTGCGCCTCCTGACTGGAAGGAGCCCCCTTGCCCCCTCCCAACAATACCGGTATCTCGCTGCCCACTGCGCCTCCTGACTGGAAGGAGCCCCTTGCCCCCTCCCAACAATACCGGTATCTCGCTGCCCACTGCGCCTCCTGACTGGAAGGAGCCCCCTTGCTTCCTCCCAACAATACCGGTATCTCGCTGCCCACTGCGCCTCCTGACTGGAAGGAGCCCCCTTGCCCCCTCCCAACAATACCGGTATCTCGCTGCCCACTGCGCCTCCTGACTACAAGGAGCCCTCTTGCCCCCTCCCAACAATACCGGTATCTCGCTGCCCACTGCGCCTCCTGACTGGAAGGAGCCCCCTTGCCCCCTCACAACAATACCGGTATCTCGCTGCCCACTGCGCCTCCTGACTGGAAGGAGCCCCCTTGCCCCTCCCAACAATACCAGTATCTCGCTGCCCATTGCGCTGCTGACTACAAGGAGCCCCCTTGCCCCATCCCAACAATACCGGTATCTCGCTGCTTACTGCGCCTCCTGACTGGAAGGAGCCCCCTTGCCCCTCCCAACAATACCGGTATCTCGCTGCCCACTGCGCCTCCGGACTGGAAGGACCCCCTTGCCCCCTCCCAACAATACCGGTATCTCGCTGCCCACTGCGCCTCCTGACTGGAAGGACCCCCTTGCCCCCTCCCAACAATACCGGTATCTCGCTGCCCACTGCGCCTCCTGACTACAAGGACCCCCTTGCCCCCTCCCAACAATACCGGTATCTCGCTGCCCACTGCGCCTCCTGACTGGAAGGACCCCCTTGCCCCTCCCAACAATACCGGTATCTCGCTGCCCACTGCGCCTCCTGACTACAAGGACCGTCTTGACCCCTCCCAACAATACCGGTATCTCGCTGCCCACTGCGCCTCCTGACTGGAAGGAGCCCCCTGGCCCCCTCCCAACAATACCGGTATCTCGCTGCCCACTGCGCCTCCTGACTGTAAGGAGCCCCCTTGCCCCCTCCCAACAATACCGGTATCTCGCTGCCCACTGCGCCTCCTGACTGGAAGGACCCCCTTGCCCCCTCCCAACAATACCGGTATCTCGCTGCCCACTGCGCCTCCTGACTGGAAGGAGCCCCCTTGCCCCCTCCCAACAATACCTGTATCTCGCTGCCCACTGCGCCTCCTGACTGGAAGGAGCCCCCTTGCCCCCTCCCAACAATACCGGTATCTCGCTGCCCACTGCGCCTCCTGACTGGAAGGAGCCCCCTTGCCCCCTCCCAACAATACCGGTATCTCGCTGCCCACTGCGCCTCCTGACTGTAAGGAGCCCCCTTGCCCCCTCCCAACAATACCGGTATCTCGCTGCCCACTGCGCCTCCTGACTGGAAGGACCCCCTTGCCCCCTCCTAACAATACCGGTATCTCGCTGCCCACTGCGCCTCCTGACTGGAAGGACCCCCTTGCCCCCTCCCAACAATACCGGTATCTCGCTGTCCACTGCGCCTCCTGACTACAAGGACCCCCTTGCCCCTCCCAACAATACCGGTATCTCGCTGCCCACTGCGCCTCCTGACTACAAGGACCCCCTTGCCCCTCCCAACAATACCGGTATCTCGCTGCCCACTGCGCCTCCTGACTGGAAGGAGCCCCCTTGCCCCCTCCCAACAATACCGGTATCTCGCTGCCCACTGCGCCTCCTGACTGGAAGGAGCCCCGTTGCCCCTCCAAACAATACCGGTATCTCGCTGCCCACTGCGCCTCCTGACTGGAAGGAGCCCCCTTGCCCCCTCCCAACAATACCGGTATCTCGCTGCCCACTGCGCCTCCTGACTGGAAGGAGCCCCCTTGCCCCCTCCCAACAATACCGGTATCTCAATGCCCACTGCGCCTCCTGACTGGAAGGAGCCCCCTTGCCCCCTCCCAACAATACCGGTATCTCGCTGCCCACTGCGCCTCCTGACTGGAAGGACCCCCTTGCCCGCTCCCAACAATACCGGTATCTCGCTGCCCACTGCGCCTCCTGACTGGAAGGACCCCCTTGCTCCCTCCCAACAATACCGGTATCTCGCTGCCCACTGCGCCTCCTGACTACAAGGACCCCCTTGCCCGCTCCCAACAATACCGGTATCTCGCTGCCCACTGCGCCTCCTGACTGGAAGGACCCCCTTGCCCCCTCCCAACAATACCGGTATCTCGCTGCCCACTGCGCCTCCTGACTGGAAGGAGCCCCGTTGCCCCTCCAAACAATACCGGTATCTCGCTGCCCACTGCGCCTCCTGACTGGAAGGAGCCCCCTTGCCCCCTCCCAACAATACCGGTATCTCGCTGCCCACTGCGCCTCCTGACTGGAAGGAGCCCCCTTGCCCCCTCCCAACAATACCGGTATCTCAATGCCCACTGCGCCTCCTGACTGGAAGGAGCCCCCTTGCCCCCTCCCAACAATACCGGTATCTCGCTGCCCACTGCGCCTCCTGACTGGAAGGACCCCCTTGCCCCCTCCCAACAATACCGGTATCTCGCTGCCCACTGCGCCTCCTGACTACAAGGACCCCCTTGCCCCCTCCCAACAATACCGGTATCTCGCTTCCCACTGCGCCTCCTGACTGGAAAGAGCCCCCTTGCCCCCTCCCAACAATACCGGTATCTCGCTGCCCACTGCGCCTCCTGACTGGAAGGAGCCCCCTTGCCCCCTCCCAACAATACCGGTATCTCGCTGCCCACTGCGCCTCCTGACTGGAAGGAGCCCCCTTGCCTCCTCCCAACAATACCGGTATCTCGCTGCCCACTGCGCCTCCTGACTGGAAGGAGCCCCCTTGCCCCCTCCCAACAATACCGGTATCTCGCTGCCCACTGCGCCTCCTGACTGGAAGGAGCCCCCTTGCCTCCTCCCAACAATACCGGTATCTCGCAGCCCACTGCGCCTCCTGACTGGAAGGAGCCCCCTTGCCCCCTCCCAACAATACCGGTATCTCGCTGCCCACTGCGCCTCCTGACTGGAAGGAGCTCCCTTGCCCCTCCCAACAATACCGGTATCTCGCTGCCCACTGCGCCTCCTGACTGGAAGGAGCCCCCTTGCCCCCTCCCAACAATACCGGTATCTCGCTGCCCACTGCGCCTCCTGACTGGAAGGACCCCCTTGCCCCTCCCAACAATACCGGTATCTCGCTGCCCACTGCGCCTCCTGACTGGAAGGAGCCCCCTTGCCCCCTCCCAACAATACCGGTATCTCGCTGCCCACTGCGCCTCCTGACTGGAAGGAGCCCCCTTGCCCCTCCCAACAATACTGGTATCTCGCTGCCCACTGCGCCTCCTGACTGGAAGGAGCCCCCTTGCCCCTCCCAACAATACCGGTATCTCGCTGCCCACTGCGCCTCCTGACTGGAAGGAGCCCCCTTGCCTCCTTCCAACAATACCGGTATCTCGCTGCCCACTGCGCCTCCTGACTGGAAGGAGCCCCCTTGCCCCCTCCCAACAATACCGGTATCTCGCTGCCCACTGCGCCTCCTGACTGGAAGGAGCCCCCTTGCCTCCTCCCAACAATACCGGTATCTCGCAGCCCACTGCGCCTCCTGACTGGAAGGAGCCCCCTTGCCCCCTCCCAACAATACCGGTATCTCGCTGCCCACTGCGCCTCCTGACTGGAAGGAGCCCCCTTGCCCCCTCGCAACAATACCGGTATCTCGCTGCCCACTGCGCCTCCTGACTGTAAGGAGCTCCCTTGCCCCCTCCCAACAATACCGGTATCTCGCTTCCCACTGCGCCTCCTGACTGGAAGGAGCCCCCTTGCCCCCTCCCAACAATACCGGTATCTCGCTGCCCACTGCGCCTCCTGACTGGAAGGAGCCCCCTTGCCCCCTCCCAACAATACCGGTATCTCGCTTCCCACTGCGCCTCCTGACTGGAAGGAGCCCCCTTGCCCCCTCCCAACAATACCGGTATCTCGCTGCCCACTGCGCCTCCTGACTGGAAGGAGCCCCCTTGCCCCCTCCCAACAATACCGGTATCTCGCTGCCCACTGCGCCTCCTGACTGGAAGGAGCCCCCTTGCCCCCTCCCAACAATACCGGTATCTCGCTTCCCACTGCGCCTCCTGACTGGAAGGAGCCCCCTTGCCCCCTCCCAACAATACCGGTATCTCGCTGCCCACTGCGCCTCCTGACTGTAAGGAGCCCCCTTGCCCCTCCCAACAAACCCCGTACCGCAATCAACACCTCGGTGCCCAACAGGGCGCCCTGGGCCTTGGTCCACACCCTCACACGTTCCGACTGCGCAGGTGTCGCCTGGCTCATAACCCGGGCCGCACACCAACGCCTCCCATCTCGGAACCTGCCCAATTCTGCAGTTCTCGACAAACGACCAACTGTCCATGACGTACGGGTATAGTTAGCAACGCAACAACCAATGCACGACTGACAGCACCGAAACTCACATGCTCAAAAAGAACCATCGAGAAAACTGCACATTTCAATTATCTTATTGCGTCAACGTCGGAATCCAATCAATTCCACCGCATCTGATCGACGCGCGTCAACGATCAAGTCTGGCAAACTCCGAAATGTCCAACAAACCTAAAGCTAAATTAGCCTAAACTTGAACCTTATGTCAATACAAAGTGTAAAAATAAACCTAGCTTTTCAACAAAACGACTGCATGCCCAACAATGTAGTTGAAGGCTATAACGCTAACATAACCTAGGTATACTAAACCCACTATGGACATTTCGACAGTAATAAACCACACTTACGAGAGTCGAGTCAAAACGAAAACCAATGCCAACCACAACAGACAGCAGTGCCTGATCTAACCGTGCACAGGGTATACAGCTTCCGAGTCGGCATGGATGCTGACTACGCACGAACTCGACTATCGCAACCGACGGAACATCAGCCGGCTGGACAGCGTCCGCGCGCGGTACGACTAAGCTCGCGTCGGGCCTCGAACCAAAGACAATGTAACACAGTCCCTACCGAGCACTAGCCACCCCCAAAGCGACAACAACACCCCACGAGGTTAAAATGAACCCCTTGTGGTCCCGCCTGCCACATCAAATGACCTCAATAAAGAGGTAAAGCCTCCTGCTGGCCGCTGTAGCGACCAACCCGCCCAAGCTCACGAAATCTGAGCTACCAGGGCAGTCAAAACATTGAACCTCGCTTTTCCCATTACGAAAAGGGGCTTCACTATCAGCAACTCGGCAATCCGTAATCACTGACAGCAATGAACAACATACTTGCGTAACAACACTATTCTGCTACGAAGCACTCATTCCACATAACACAACACATGTTACAATAACGCCACGTGATTGGGCACAGAGCCAAATCCACGTATCAGCAATAAGAAAACGAAACAACTATAAGGAAACAAATAGACAAACAAGCAAAAATAAACCATACATACAAGAAACACATGCAACCTTACAGCCATGAGAAAACCGCCTTACTGCGCAAGGAGGCTAAGCGTGACGACGCGATATCAATGAAGACACACTAGCCGTCACCTCACCCAACGACGACAATCGCGACACCCATGAACTGCAAAACACACATCACTCACCTGCAGGTATAATCACAATCACACAGCACCTACCCCTCCACCCCCCTCCACTGACAACAATATCTAGCGGGTTTGTTGTAGGCCTAAGCCTACTTCTTATGTATAATGACCTGGGATGAATACATTCATTTGGGAATTGATTTTAATAAAAGAAAAACATAAATTTCCTACTTTTGGGAATTTATATGGGATCGGGAAATATTCCCGGGAATATTCCCGCCCGTACATCACTAACGCTACGTAAGTTGTTTTTTATATTAGATAATAAAAAAAATTGTATACATAATAGTACGAATAGCATTGAATTTAATTCACTCATCACTAGTTATGTTTCTATTTTTAACTATTGTTTATTTATCAAACAAAATTGCTTATATTGTTACTCACTTTAATCAAACCCATCCTGTCTCAGATCTCACTCACTACAGGCTATCTTGAAGGGAAAAAAGCTTAGACATATTTCCGCCTCCGGCGGCTGGGGCTTTGCCCCAGACCCCTTGTGGCCAACGCAAGTACATACAAGTGGAAAGTTCATACAGGCGGCATTTTCACTGCTCGCGAACACAAGAAAATATCCTAAACCTGGCCCTGCGCGCAAAGGATTTGACATTCATTTGCCACGTTTTAAAATTGCGTATGGTAGCAAGACATGAAAATCCTGCATACGTTTAGGCCATGAAGCTTGAATTAAATACGATAATAATAATTAAAATGGCAAAGGTGTAGGCATAGGACTATTGCCAGGGAGCTAACCTACGCCAAGCAATTATCTGTTTGTGTCTAGGCCTACCATAAATCTGAATTGTCATAGTCCGGGTGTACACTGTACACTGTGTAGTACTGCATCTCCGTCGCTTATCTCTTATCAGTGGCAATGACCTTTATTCGTCTTTCACGGCCTTCAGACCCGCCTATATGAATAAACACAGATTATATTGCCAATATGTGCCCACCGACTAGAACTGTGTATCACTGGCGTGACTACACACGAGCACACGCACACACGCACACACGCACACGCACACGCACACGCACACGCACACGCACACGCACACGCACACGCACACGCACACGCACACGCACACGCACACGCACACGCACACGCACACGCACACGCACACGCACACGCACACGCACACGCACACGCACACGCACACGCACACGCACACGCACACGCACACGCACACGCACACGCACACGCACACGCACACGCACACGCACACGCACACGCACACGCACACGCACACGCACACGCATACGCACACTTCTACTACTCAGCTAAACCATGTTGGGCAGTAAAAGGCGGTAGACAAACTGCTGATTGCGTTGCGAATCTCTACCCTATATTACTCACTCAACGGTGCTACTGCTAACGTACGTTCCAAATGAAATATCGTTTCTACTTCATACTATAACATAATGAGATTTTGTTATGATTTATTTCTTTCCATTGACAGTCTGTTATTTAGCCGGTTCCCATAGGGTAATGAACACCGAAGTTAAGCAACCTCGGGCTAGGTCAGAAGGTGGATGGATGACCACTCTCCTCTAAAACTCTAGTTGCCGTTGGTTAGAGCGTATTGGAGGGTTCAAAAGCTTGTGTAACAGCTTCGTTCTTCTCGTCAACTGCTCTGCAGACCAGGTTAGTGGTGGAACCTATATGACTGGTCAAAGCTACGCCGTCCTTTCGAATGGGACGTAAAGCCGATGGTCTCCTTTGTACTAATCGACAGGAGTAGGTTACGTGCCGGCACCAGGCATCCCCTCCTCCCTTCCACATTATTATTCATCAATTATCCCTCATCAAGCTAAAGAGGGCCTTGTGCCCTACACTGTGCTTAATTATAAAAAAATAAATAAAAAAATGATGTACATCATTGACCTATGACATTGATAGCGTTATTTGCCTCCATCAATATTTGCGTTCGAGAATAACAACTTTTTTCATCTCGAGACGATCGACCGAAGTAGTATAAACTCAGTGCAGAGAACCAACGTTAGGGGTTGTTTGGCTACCACGTCGTACCGGGTCAACGTATGGTAGTCGGGTAGTATAATCTCGCCAAGCGTGCGCGGTGATCTTCTACTAGCCAACAAGAGTAAGTAGGGCTGTACGAGGCGGTGGACAAACTGCCACGTCATACCGGTCAACGTATGGTAGTCGGGTAGTATAATCT
Source organism: Isoperla grammatica (assembly GCA_945910005.1). Classification (NCBI taxonomy): domain Eukaryota; kingdom Metazoa; phylum Arthropoda; class Insecta; order Plecoptera; family Perlodidae; genus Isoperla; species Isoperla grammatica. The sequence continues at coordinate 31,848,481 of OX246744.1, forward strand.
CGCCAAGCATGCGCGGTGATCTTCTACTAGCCAACAAGCGTAAGTGAGGCTGTACGAGGCGGTGGACAAACTGCCACGTCATACCGGTCAACGTATGGTAGTCGGGTAGTATAATCTCGCCAGGCATGCGCGGTGATCTTCTACAAGCCAACAAGCGTAAGTGAGACTGTACGAGGCGGTAGACAAACTGCCACGTCATACCGGTCAACGTATGGTAGTCGGGTAGTATAATCTCGCCAAGCATGCGCGGTGATCTTCTACTAGCCAACAAGCGTAAGTGAGGCTGTACGAGGCGGTGGACCAACTGCTACGTCATACCAGTCAACGTATGGAAGTCGGGTAGTATAATCTCGCCAAGCATGCGCGGTGATCTTCTACTATCCAACAAGCGTAAGTGAGACTGTACGAGGCGGTAGACAAACTGCCACGTCATACCGGTCAACGTATGGTAGTCGGGTAGTATAATCTCGCTAAGCATGCGCGGTGATCTTCTACTAGCCAACAAGCGTAAGTAGGGCTGTACGAGGCGGTGGACAAACTGCCACGTCATACCGGTCAACGTATGGTAGTCGGGTAGTATAATCTCGCCAGGCATGCGCGGTGATCTTCTACTAGCCAACAAGCGTAAGTGAGGCTGTACGAGGCGGTGGACAAACTACCACGTCATACCGGTCAACGTATGGTAGTTGGGTAGTATAATCTCGCCAAGCGTGCGCGGTGATCTTCTACTAGCCAACAAGCGTAAGTGAGGCTGTACGAGGCGGTGGACAAACTACCACGTCATACCGGTCAACGTATGGTAGTCGGGTAGTATAATCTCGCCAAGCATGCGCGGAAATCTTCTACTAGCCAACAAGTGTAAGTGAGGCTGTACGAGGCGGTGGACAAACTGCCACGTCATACCGGTCAACGTATGGTAGTCGGGTAGTATAATCTCGCCAAGCATGCGCGGTGATCTTCTACTAGCCAACAAGCGTAAGTGAGGTTGTACGAGGCGGTGGACAAACTGCCACGTCATACCGGTCAACGTATGGTAGTCGGGTAGTATAATCTCGCCAAGCATGCGCGGTGATCTTCTACTAGCCAACAAGCGTAAGTGAGGTTGTACGAGGCGGTGGACAAACTGCCACGTCATACCGGTCAACGTATGGTAGTCGGGTAGTATAATCTCACTAAGCATGCGCGGTGATCTTCTACTAGCCAACAAGCGTAAGTGAGGCTGTACGAGGCGGTGGACAAACTGCTACGTCATACCGGTCAACGTTTGGTAGTCGGGTAGTATAATCTCGCCAAGCATGCGCGGTGATCGTCTACTAGCCAACAAGCGTACGTGAGGCTGTACGAGGCGGTGGACAAACTGCCACGTCATACCGGTCAACGTATGGTAGTCGTGTAGTATAATCTCGCCAAGCATGCGCGGTGATCTTCTACTAGCCAACAAGAGTAAGTGAGGCTGTACGAGGCGGTGGACAAACTGCCACGTCATACCGGTCAACGTATGGTAGTCGTGTAGTATAATCTCGCCAAGCGTGCGCGGTGATCTTCTACTAGCCAACAAGCGTAAGTGAGGCTGTACGAGGCGGTAGACAAACTGGTACTGGCGTTGTAGCTCTACCCAAGGTTAGTGGTTTTATACTCAAAGCAGAGACAGCGGATTCCGTTATCTGCGCTCAAAGCTTCGGCCAAGGCGCAATAACTGAAGAAACTAAAAACATTATCTGTATTCCATATTCCACTCTATGACTTAAATAAACCGAGCGAAGCGAGCGTCTCCAATAGACTTTTATGACACACCTTCTGTTTGATTGTTTTTTTGTTTTATTCTCTGTCGATAGCGGTCGAACGGGAAGTCTGATTAAGTTGAAATTTGGAACATCCACAAGCCACGATGCAAATTGAAGGTGTGTAGTTTTGTGACAACATCGTTCGAAAAGTTACTAAGTTTCCCCATAGTTACTGTAAAATATTAATATTATTCTGAAACAAAGTGGCGGCCAAATGGGAGATAGCCATATTTTTATAAAGATTTTTCCGAAACCAATATGTTCATTTTATGGCGATCGTATGGATATTGGCAAATTTACACAAAAAACACAGTGACGGCAAAATGTGAGGTATAATAAATTTTTGTCCGGTTACGAATGTACTAATTTAACCGCGATCTGATACGTATTAGAGGCAGAAATTACATTTGTATTAATGTCAAAAAGTGTCAGTAACTGTGGCGGACCGCGTAGAAAACACTTGAAAAAATGACAACGAAAATTCTTAGCAACGTACAATGCACAGCATCCAATAATGATGAGAAGTATAAAAGCCATAGAAAAATATTTCCTATGCGCATTATTATATTGTTGTTAAACGTTGTTTTTATTAGTTTTTCGCCTAAGAGGTCGTAGATATGAACCCGCTCGCTTATCAACGCGTCACTCAGAGCGTTTTCTTTTTATAATGATACATAAGAAGGTACTTCTTTTGTTGAACGTTTCTACTATAGTGGCTTCTTCTAAAACGCATTGAAATCTCTTGAAAAATACAGATGTTCAAAAAATTGCTGTTGTGGAGTATCTTTCTCCTCGGTTAGCAAAATACTTGGATACATATTCCTGGTAAATGAAGATCTCTATGTTACACACGATAATAGAATGATCTTTGCAAATGTTGTACAAACTGCAAGTGATATACACCCACGTGCAACACATTGAGAGCTGTTATCATGAGACGGGATGACATTGAAACAGCTGCAATGGCGCTAGTGCATGAAAGCAATGACGCGAGCGCAACCCTGCAAGTGATATACACCCACGTGCAACACATTGAGAGCTGTTATCATGAGACGGGATGACATTGAAACAGCTGTAATGTCTCTAGTGCATGAAAGCCATGACGCGAGCGCAACCCTGCAAGTGATATACACCCACGTGCAACACATTGAGAGCTGTTATCATGAGACGGGATGACATTGAAACAGCTGCAATGTCTCTAGTGCATGAAAGCCATGACGCGAGCGCAACCCTGCAAGTGATATACACCCACGTGCAACACATTGAGAGCTGTTATCATGAGACGGGATGACATTGAAACAGCTGCAATGTCTCTAGTGCATGAAAGCCATGACGCGAGCGCAACCCTGCAAGTGATATACACCCACGTGCAACACATTGAGAGCTGTTATCATGAGACGGGATGACATTGAAACAGCTGCAATGTCTCTAGTGCATGAAAGCGATGACGCGAGCGCAACCCTGCAAGTGATATACACCCACGTGCAACACATTGAGAGCTGTTATCATGAGACGGGATGACATTGAAACAGCTGCAATGTCTCTAGTGCATGAAAGCCATGACGCGAGCGCAACCCTGCAAGTGATATACACCCACGTGCAACACATTGAGAGCTGTTATCATGAGACGGGATGACATTGAAACAGCTGCAATGTCTCCAGTGCATGAAAGCGATGACGCGAGCGCAACCCTGCAAGTGATATACACCCACGTGCAACACATTGAGAGCTGTTATCATGAGACGGGATGACATTGAAACAGCTGCAATGTCTCTAGTGCATGAAAGCGATGACGCGAGCGCAACCCTGCAAGTGATATACACCCACGTGCAACACATTGAGAGCTGTTATTATGAGACGGGATGACATTGAAACAGCTGCAATGTCTCTAGTGCATGAAAGCCATGACGCGAGCGCAACCCTGCAAGTGATATACACCCACGTGCAACACATTGAGAGCTGTTATCATGAGACGGGATGACATTGAAACAGCTGCAATGTCCCTAGTGCATGAAAGCGATGACGCGAGCGCAACCCTGCAAGTGATATACACCCACGTGCAACACATTGAGAGCTGTTATCATGAGACGGGATGACATTGAAACAGCTGCAATGTCCCTAGTGCATGAAAGCCATGACGCGAGCGCAACCCTGCAAGTGATATACAACCACGTGCAACACATTGAGAGCTGTTATCATGAGACGGGATGACATTGAAACAGCTGCAATGTCTCTAGTGCATGAAAGCCATGACGCGAGCGCAACCCTGCAAGTGATATACACCCACGTGCAACACACGTGACAACGAACTTGAAGTAATGCACGTATTGATCACCAAGACTAAAACGAAACGAATGGGGTTCGAACCCAAGATCGCTGGGTAGCGTGAAAGACCAGAAACAACATGAAACACAAATAAGGGTTCATCGATGCTCTGATGATGGATTTACATAGAATGCCCTCGCCGTGGTTTCAGATGAGGGGAAGGCGTCGCCCCCCCCCCCCCCCCCCCCCCCTCAACGTGGAAACAAGGTAGCGCATCCTACGTAACGAGGGTAATCACGATAGCTGAACTTAAACTTCAGAACAATAAACCAAGCGCCAAGGTGACGCAATAACTAGTACTCAGTAGTCAGTCGAAAGTTAATGTGTAACTAATTTACAATAAGGAAAGCGGTGTGTGAGCCGCTCGCCCCGAACGGGGCTCTGCTAGATGGAATGGGTCCTAAAGCAGCAAACCTCGACGTAGCATGAAGCTACGAAACCATCAAGACATCAGAGAAGCGAGCAGGAAGCTTCAGTGTCCCGCACATACAGTCAACGAATGGATGATGGCCGCTCGGCCGAGGAGATAACATAAACAGTGTGGCGAGGCATCTGCGGCTGGAGATAACAGCGTCATTAAGCGATGCTGAAATGACTGTCGTTTAAAAGTAGGTTCATCAAAGCCAAAACACAGTAGAGTGATAAATGAAATCAAAACGAAATAATAATAATATTATGAAAAACACAAACTTGTTGGAAGTAATCCAACAAGATAAGAGAGTATCCAGATCCTAGCGTGCCTTGAGCAAAACTAGCGACTCGATTAAGTAATCAGAGAACAAATTGTCACAGAAACGAATTGTTTCCGGCAGCCTCCACCAAATATGTTATGATGTATTAAACCAATTTGTCATGAAACAAATTAGTTCAGGCAGCATACATTAAATATGTTATGTTAGGAACCTATTTATTTGTCATAAAACGAATAGGTTCCGGCAGCCACCTCCAAATATGTTATGTATTAAACTAATTTGTCATAAGACAAATTGGATCCGGCAGCCTACACCAAATATGACATGTAGACAAAATTGTAGGAAATAAATAAAATAAACTATAAAGAAATATATAAAAGTAGTTTAGTGCAGGGGTGCCCATCTTAATTTAGAAGTGGGCCACATAACATAATTATTCCATGTTGGCGGGCCACATCAACTTAACTATATATTATATAAACACACACGTATATAGTCTGGTTATTCTATATCTATCTATATCAAATTCCCCGTCAGCAAATGGTGTTCCCCCGCTGCTAGTGAGTGTGCACTGTGCAACACGAAAACTAGCGTGGACAGGCGGACTCATTTACCTTCTTTTTAAACATACTTTGTTGCAAAACAAGATTTACTTTTTCAATTCAAATTAATCCTTCATTTGATTACACTCGTTTTTGTGCTTCGAGTCATGATGCCTTTGCAAGATCACAACTAAAAGGGTGAAACATATTTGCGGGGACACTTTTACAATCAGTAGCATTTGTTATCTGTGCCAGTAGAGTCCTCGCCAGTTAGTAATTCGGATGTTGCCACAGAAAACAATAATACCCCCCCCCCCCCTCATCGGCTTCCAAGAAACTAGGCTTGAACGAGAACAAAACTAGAAGTAGAAACAAAAGAATTGTGATAATTTTTCGCTGCAAAGTCTAGAATATAGTTAAACACATATCCATTAAATAGATTTCAAAACAATGTGCTTTGAAATAAAATTGAATTTTCTTCGTGGGTTCAGTTGTCAGACTAGAATGTAAATGTTGTGGGCCAGATGAAATGGCTTGGCGGGCCGTATGTTGGGCACCCCTGATCTAGGCTGCCAGATTATAAGAGAGCGATTGCAAGCTCCTGCAGCCAGGAGTGGGGGAGAGGGTGTTACCTCATCCACTCCTGGTTCCCATAATGTTAGCTTATGGAGTACAGTCATATGCAATTATTGAACAGTGATCCGCCTCTAATCCCCATATGCTGCTTGTCAGTCAACAAACATTTGGAGAGGCTTGTACTGTCTACTCAGCGATCTCGGGTAGCAGTGATCCAGTGACCGAGGCCTGCAGTTTGCAAGCTAGTCAGCAATAAGTCTACAAACATGTGGAGAGGCTTGTACTGTCTACTCAGCGATCTCGGGTAGCAGTGATCCAGTGACCGAGGCCTGCAGTTTGCAAGCTAGTCAGCAATAAGTCTACAAACATTTGGAGAGGCTTGTACTGTCTACTCAGCGATCTCGGGTAGCAGTGATCCAGTGACCGAGGCCTGCAGTTTGCAAGCTAGTCAGCAATAAGTCTACAAACATGTGGAGAGGCTTGTACTGTCTACTCAGCGATCTCGGGTAGCAGTGATCCAGTGACCGAGGCCTGCAGTTTGCAAGCTAGTCAGCAATAAGTCTACAAACATTTGGAGAGGCTTGTACTGTCTACTCAGCGATCTCGGGTAGCAGTGATCCAGTGACCGAGGCCTGCAGTTTGCAAGCTAGTCAGCAATAAGTCTACAAACATGTGGAGAGGCTTGTACTGTCTACTCTGCTATCTCGGGTAGCAGTGACCCAGTGACCGAGGCCTGCAGTTTGCAAGCTAGTCAGCAATAAGTCAACAAACATGTGGAGAGGCTTGTACTGTCTACTCAGCTATCTCGGGTAGCAGTGATCCAGTGACCGAGGCCTGCAGTTTGCAAGCTAGTCAGCAATAAGTCTACAAACATGTGGAGAGGCTTGTACTGTCTACTCAGCGATCTCGGGTAGCAGTGACCCAGTGACCGAGGCCTGCAGTTTGCAAGCTAGTCAGCAATAAGTCAACAAACATGTGGAGAGGCTTGTACTGTCTACTCTGCTATCTCGGGTAGCAGTGATCCAGTGACCGAGGCCTGCAGTTTGCAAGCTAGTCAGCAATAAGTCTACAAACATGTGGAGAGGCTTGTACTGTCTACTCAGCGATCTCGGGTAGCAGTGACCCAGTGACCGAGGCCTGCAGTTTGCAAGCTAGTCAGCAATAAGTCAACAAACATGTGGAGAGGCTTGTACTGTCTACTCTGCTATCTCGGGTAGCAGTGATCCAGTGACCGAGGCTTGCAGTTTGCAAGCTAGTCAGCAATAAGTCTACAAACATGTGGAGAGGCTTGTACTGTCTACTCTGCTATCTCGGGTAGCAGTGATCCAGTGACGGAGGCCTGCAGTTTGCAAGCTAGTCAGCAATAAGTCTACAAACATGTGGAGAGGCTTGTACTGTCTACTCTGCTATCTCGGGTAGCAGTGATCCAGTGACGGAGGCCTGCAGTTTGCAAGCTAGTCAGCAATAAGTCTACAAACATGTGGAGAGGCTTGTACTGTCTACTCTGCTATCTTGGGTAGCAGTGATCCAGTGACCGAGGCTTGCAGTTTGCAAGCTAGTCAGCAATAAGTCTACAAACATGTGGAGAGGCTTGTACTGTCTACTCAGCGATCTCGGGTAGCAGTGATCCAGTGACCGAGGCCTGCAGTTTGCAAGCTAGTCAGCAATAAGTCTACAAACATGTGGAGAGGCTTGTACTGTCTACTCAGCGATCTCGGGTAGCAGTGACCCAGTGACCGAGGCCTGCAGTTTGCAAGCTAGTCAGCTGGCCTGGTTGTGGCTGAGCAATAAGTCTACAAATTGTCCTGAACAGTTATCTAATCATGTTCATGATTACCAAACTATAATTTTACCAATCAATCAATGGATATTGATTGAAAGGCTATCCTGTCCACATCACACTACTAATTACTTCTAAGTGATTTTAAAACATAAATGAGCTAGACTTGAAGATAAATAATTAATATAGAAGTTGCTGATTTGCTTGAGGGGTATGCTGCAAAATTCATAAAGGAATTAAATGAATAGAGCTCTTATGTTGTAGGCCTATATTCTAGCCTCAACGTAAGTATTCGCATATTGACCGCAGATCCTTATCTAATGTTGTAGGCCTATATTCTAGCCTCAACGTAAGTATTCGCATACTGACCACAGATCCTTATCTAATGTTGTAGGCCTATATTCTAGCCTCAACGTAAGTATTCGCATACTGACCGCAGATCCTTATCTAATGTTGTAGGCCTATATTCTAGCCTCAACGTAAGTATTCGCATACTGACCACAGATCCTTATCTAATGTTGTAGGCCTATATTCTAGCCTCAACGTAAGTATTCGCATACTGACCGCAGATCCTTATCTAATGTTGTAACCCTATATTCTAGCCTCAACGTAAGTATTCGCATACTGACCACAGATCCTTATCTAATGTTGTAGGCCTATATTCTAGCCTCAGCGTAAGTATTCGCATACTGACCGCACATCCTTATCTAATGTTGTAGGCCTATATTCTAGCCTCAACGTAAGTATTCGCATACTGACCGCAGATCCTTATCTAATGTTGTAGGCCTATATTCTAGCCTCAACGTAAGTATTCGCATACTGACCACAGATCCTTATCTAATGTTGTAGGCCTATATTCTAGCCTCAACGTAAGTATTCGCATACTGACCGCAGATCCTTATCTAATGTTGTAGGCCTATATTCTAGCCTCAACGTAAGTATTCGCATACTGACCACAGATCCTTATCTAATGTTGTAGGCCTATATTCTAGCCTCAACGTAAGTATTCGCATACTGACCGCACATCCTTATCTAATGTTGTAGGCCTATATTCTAGCCTCAACGTAAGTATTCGCATACTGACCGCACATCCTTATCTAATGTTGTAGGCCTATATTCTAGCCTCAACGTAAGTATTCGCATACTGACCGCACATCCTTATCTCATGTTGTAGGCCTATATTCTAGCCTCAACGTAAGTATTCGCATACTGACCGCACATCCTTATCTAATGTTGTAGGCCTATATTCTAGCCTCAACGTAAGTATTCGCATACTGACCGCACATCCTTATCTAATGTTGTAGGCCTATATTCTAGCCTCAACGTAAGTATTCGCATACTGACCGCACATCCTTATCTAATGTTGTAGGCCTATATTCTAGCCTCAACGTAAGTATTCGCATACTGACCGCACATCCTTATCTAATGTTGTAGGCCTATATTCTAGCCTCAACGTAAGTATTCGCATACTGACCGCACATCCTTATCTAATGTTGTAGGCCTATATTCTAGCCTCAACGTAAGTATTCGCATACTGACCGCACATCCTTATCTAATGTTGTAGGCCTATATTCTAGCCTCAACGTAAGTATTCGCATACTGACCGCACATCCTTATCTAATGTTGTAGGCTTATATTCTAGCCTCAACGTAAGTATTCGCATACTGACCGCACATCCTTATCTAATGTTGTAGGCCTATATTCTAGCCTCAACGTAAGTATTCGCATACTGACCGCACATCCTTATCTAATGTTGTAGGCCTATATTCTAGCCTCAACGTAAGTATTCGCATACTGACCGCACATCCTTATCTAATGTTGTAGGCCTATATTCTAGCCTCAACGTAAGTATTCGCATACTGACCGCACATCCTTATCTAATGTTGTAGGCCTATATTCTAGCCTCAACGTAAGTATTCGCATACTGACCGCACATCCTTATCTAATGTTGTAGGCCTATATTCTAGCCTCAACGTAAGTATTCGCATACTGACCGCACATCCTTATCTAATGCTGTAGGCCTATATTCTAGCCTCAACGTAAGTATTCGCATACTGACCGCACATCCTTATCTAATGTTGTAGGCCTATATTCTAGCCTCAACGTAAGTATTCGCATACTGACCGCACATCCTTATCTAATGCTGTAGGCCTATATTCTAGCCTCAACGTAAGTATTCGCATACTGACCGCACATCCTTATCTAATGCTGTAGGCCTATATTCTAGCCTCAACGTAAGTATTCGCATACTGACCGCACATCCTTATCTAATGTTGTAGGCCTATATTCTAGCCTCAACGTAAGTATTCGCATACTGACCGCACATCCTTATCTAATGTTGTAGGCCTATATTCTAGCCTCAACGTAAGTATTCGCATACTGACCGCACATCCTTATCTAATGCTGTAGGCCTATATTCTAGCCTCAACGTAAGTATTCGCATACTGACCGCACATCCTTATCTAATGTTGTAGGCCTATATTCTAGCCTCAACGTAAGTATTCGCATACTGACCGCACATCCTTATCTAATGTTGTAGGCCTATATTCTAGCCTCAACGTAAGTATTCGCATACTGACCGCACATCCTTATCTAATGCTGTAGGCCTATATTCTAGCCTCAACGTAAGTATTCGCATACTGACCGCACATCCTTATCTAATGTTGTAGGCCTATATTCTAGCCTCAACGTAAGTATTCGCATACTGACCGCACATCCTTATCTAATGTTGTAGGCCTATATTCTAGCCTCAACGTAAGTATTCGCATACTGACCGCACATCCTTATCTAATGCTGTAGGCCTATATTCTAGCCTCAACGTAAGTATTCGCATACTGACCGCACATCCTTATCTAATGCTGTAGGCCTATATTCTAGCCTCAACGTAAGTATTCGCATACTGACCGCACATCCTTATCTAATGTTGTAGGCCTATATTCTAGCCTCAACGTAAGTATTCGCATACTGACCGCACATCCTTATCTAATGTTGTAGGCCTATATTCTAGCCTCAACGTAAGTATTCGCATACTGACCGCACATCCTTATCTAATGTTGTAGGCCTATATTCTAGCCTCAACGTAAGTATTCGCATACTGACCGCACATCCTTATCTAATGTTGTAGGCCTATATTCTAGCCTCAACGTAAGTATTCGCATACTGACCGCAGATCCTTATCTAATGTTGTAGGCCTATATTCTAGCCTCAACGTAAGTATTCGCATACTGACCGCACATCCTTATCTAATGTTGTAGGCCTATATTCTAGCCTCAACGTAAGTATTCGCATACTGACCGCACATCCTTATCTAATGTTGTAGGCCTATATTCTAGCCTCAACGTAAGTATTCGCATACTGACCGCACATCCTTATCTAATGCTGTAGGCCTATATTCTAGCCTCAACGTAAGTATTCGCATACTGACCGCACATCCTTATCTCATGTTGTAGGCCTATATTCTAGCCTCAACGTAAGTATTCGCATACTGACCGCACATCCTTATCTAATGTTGTAGGCCTATATTCTAGCCTCAACGTAAGTATTCGCATACTGACCGCACATCCTTATCTAATGTTGTAGGCCTATATTCTAGCCCCAACGTAAGTATTCGCATACTGACCGCACATCCTTATCTAATGTTGTAGGCCTATATTCTAGCCTCAACGTAAGTATTCGCATACTGACCGCACATCCTTATCTCATGTTGTAGGCCTATATTCTAGCCTCAACGTAAGTATTCGCATACTGACCGCACATCCTTATCTCATGTTGTAGGCCTATATTCTAGCCTCAACGTAAGTATTCGCATACTGACCGCACATCCTTATCTAATGTTGTAGGCCTATATTCTAGCCTCAACGTAAGTATTCGCATACTGACCGCACATCCTTATCTAATGTTGTAGGCCTATATTCTAGCCTCAACGTAAGTATTCGCATACTGACCGCACATCCTTATCTAATGTTGTAGGCCTATATTCTAGCCTCAACGTAAGTATTCGCATACTGACCGCACATCCTTATCTAATGTTGTAGGCCTATATTCTAGCCTCAACGTAAGTATTCGCATACTGACCGCACATCCTTATCTAATGTTGTAGGCCTATATTCTAGCCTCAACGTAAGTATTCGCATACTGACCGCACATCCTTATCTAATGTTGTAGGCCTATATTCTAGCCTCAACGTAAGTATTCGCATACTGACCGCACATCCTTATCTAATGTTGTAGGCCTATATTCTAGCCTCAACGTAAGTATTCGCATACTGACCGCACATCCTTATCTAATGTTGTAGGCCTATATTCTAGCCTCAACGTAAGTATTCGCATACTGACCGCACATCCTTATCTAATGTTGTAGGCCTATATTCTAGCCTCAACGTAAGTATTCGCATACTGACCGCACATCCTTATCTAATGTTGTAGGCCTATATTCTAGCCTCAACGTAAGTATTCGCATACTGACCGCACATCCTTATCTAATGTTGTAGGCCTATATTCTAGCCTCAACGTAAGTATTCGCATACTGACCGCACATCCTTGTCTAATGTTGTAGGCCTATATTCTAGCCTCAACGTAAGTATTCGCATACTGACCGAACATCCTTGTCTAATGTTGTAGGCCTATATTCTAGCCTCAACGTAAGTATTCGCATACTGACCGCACATCCTTGTCTAATGTTGTAGGCCTATATTCTAGCCTCAACGTAAGTATTCGCATACTGACCGAACATCCTTGTCTAATGTTGTAGGCCTATATTCTAGCCTCAACGTAAGTATTCGCATACTGACCGCACATCCTTATCTAATGTTGTAGGCCTATATTCTAGCCTCAACGTAAGTATTCGCATACTGACCGCACATCCTTATCTAATGTTGTAGGCCTATATTCTAGCCTCAACGTAAGTATTCGCATACTGACCGCACATCCTTATCTAATGTTGTAGGCCTATATTCTAGCCTCAACGTAAGTATTCGCATACTGACCGCACATCCTTATCTAATGTTGTAGGCTAATATTCTAGCCTCAACGTAAGTATTCGCATACTGACCGCACATCCTTATCTAATGTTGTAGGCCTATATTCTAGCCTCAACGTAAGTATTCGCATACTGACCGCACATCCTTATCTAATGTTGTAGGCCTATATTCTAGCCTCAACGTAAGTATTCGCATACTGACCGCACATCCTTATCTAATGTTGTAGGCCTATATTCTAGCCTCAACGTAAGTATTCGCATACTGACCGCACATCCTTATCTAATGTTGTAGGCCTATATTCTAGCCTCAACGTAAGTATTCGCATACTGACCGCACATCCTTATCTAATGCTGTAGGCCTATATTCTAGCCTCAACGTAAGTATTCGCATACTGACCGCACATCCTTATCTAATGCCACTTTCATGCAAGCTAATTCAAAGATAATCAACAGATTTTTTGGCAGTTTTTCACGCATCATTTGAAAAGTGCACACGCCTTATTAGCCACGCCCACTGTTCCAGGTATCCAATGGAAGGTCGTAGATTATGCCTAATGCACCTGTTCAATTAGCTGGTAGGAACTAGAGCAGTAGAACTAGTACATTAAGTTGGTACTGAGAATCAATTGCGTGCGGTCCATAGAAGCAAGGAAGGGAAACAGTTTCCGTTTTTAAGGCTTGAATATTTTATCTTGTCATGCAAAATAGCATTTACATGTAAGTATACAGCTACTCTTCTATGATCTAAATACTACTAGATATTTTTTAAGGGGAGTGGCTATCCTCACGGTACGTGAGAATAGCATCAACCGCTACCTTCACGGTACGTGAGGGTAGGCAATATGGCTATCCTCACGGTGGTAAATTAACATGGGACGTGTGGAACTTGTAATAGACACTGAAATGTTCTTGTTGTACGCGTAAAGTTTGAAAAACACAAAATCTCTAATTTTGAATAAAAAGCAGGACAGAAGTACGTGCCGCCGGCACCCTATGCACTTGCCCCTTTCCTCCAAACAGCCCTCTATTTCAATCTCACGTTTTACCCACTCATCGTCTAGATTAGCCAAGTTGCAAAAATATGAGACGTTAAGCGCAAATAACTATCTATCTCTCCAAGCAACTTCCCTTCTTTCAAATCTCGCGGATCGTAGCAACAGTCGATTGCATAGAGTAAATTCGATAGGTCGAAAAAAGTTCCAAGCTCTGTCGATCTGCGCGCCACCGCCAGTGAAAGTCAGCTCAATTATTGATAGTACTACTACTTTACCGACATGATTGCCTCCCTAGTCCACAGACCAAAACCACGACGCTATGTTCACACCACATGACATCAGCTGTTCCAGCCAACTTCGGTGTTGTTTGGGTATTTTCCCACTTTATTCATTCCGAGTTTGTGTCTTACGGCTTTGCGTACAGAAGATGTCGTTAGAAACCTACTGTCTGCTAGGCCTAGCTCTGTAGGCAGTACTCAATGCACCTTATCAAGTGTTCGCCTGCATTTCTCGGCCCACCAGGGTTGATAGTGGTAGATTGTGGGCCTATTCATTTCAGCCAGACAACAAGGAACGCGCGTACTAGTTGTCTAAACGGTTGCTCTGGACGCGTCTCTTCTCGTTCATTCTAAGCTGACTTCCTTCACGAATAGACGTGTGCGTTATAAGCTCAATTTACTCCAAAATATACCAAATAAGTGCTCGTGAAACTAGAGTTAACTTTCTGTGAACAGCGTAGGCCTACCGAAATGGGTTTGTTTACATCGTTTCTAACCTCACTTCTTGCGTGTGAAACACGGTTTTCGGTAAACTTAGCGTTGACACAGTCATTATCTAGTGAGAGTGTCCGTGAATCTTCTTTGGACTAAGCCCTCATCTATGGTGTACAATCATGTAGCCTAACCTAGGCTAGGCCTAGGCCTAAGTGTTTACTTTTATACATTTTCGTAATATTTTGAATAGGCCTATTGCTTACTGATTCGCATATGTATACTTGAAATCTTGAACCTGGCCCCAGGCTTCGTACATGATTTTCCTTGCCACTAGCATTTATCTTAGGCCTAGGCCTAGGCCTACCTTAGTTATTGTGGCTTGGGCCCTGTTCAGAGTTGCAAAACTTATGGCATTCAGCCGTTTCAATTCTCATTAGGCCTAGGCCCTAGTTGGCTAGAACCTATGTTTCAATCAGAGCCTGACATTTTATGTCGAATCAGCATTAGGCCTAGGGTCTACAAAATTATAAATGCTTGCTTTTAGGCTACCTGGGCCTAGGGCCTAGGCCTACCTAAGGTGTGCATTTGAATTCTAACTAGGGCCTACTAGGCCTATGATTAATTATTTCAAATTTATCTTAATTACATTAAACATGTTGTTATAACATTATTTCTCAGAAGTAGGCATGCCATGACAGATTTCCATAGTTCTCCACGTTTGGCTGTGTTTTACTTTACTGACTTAGAGTCTCATGTGAAATAAAGATTATTATTCTTATTATTCAATATTTTAGTTTACTAACTATCATTACTCTGTATTTAAATTTCAATGCCCAGTGGTATCGTATGGTAATCTAGTCATGAGCCCAATTGAATTGTATCATGTTGTAGGCCTACATATCATTGCTCTTCTGGTCTGATTTTGTTGTTTTCTTCCATCAGGTTAAGGGGGGGGGGGACAAGGTATTGTCCAACGAGCTGACATGTCGGCCGGCGGTACAACACCCGGGGAGCGGGCTGCGCTAGATGCAGCGTGCAGCTTTCCGGCTCATCGGCAGTCATCGCCAGGTTGTCCAACCCGACCTGTGACGTAGCCGCTCGCTCGTCTGCCGGAGCGACTGGATCAGCTGTCGTCACTGCGACATGCACGGCTAGCGGCTTGACCTTCGCCGACCTTTTCAACCGCAGTAGGTACCACAGAACTCCTAGCACAGAGAGAACAGAGAGAACCAAACTATGCATTTGAATGTGGCGGCTAGTCACCACTTGATCTCAAGGGTAGCTAGCAAACTGTGCAAACTGCGTGCGTTGGTCAAGAGAATCAAGTGAAGGCGGTACCGGCAACCTGCCCCCAGGTGGGTAAACACACGATGTACATTCAACGCTTTACTCGAGTTGGTTCTTTTCTAGTGCTTTACGTGCACACACACACCAGCCCTTTTCACAAGGCTGTTTGTTATGACCCACGAAAAGGATTAGTAATTGGTCAAATTTAAGAAGGTCTATTTAAATTAAGATTCTCAAGTTTCCTGCCAAATGTCTACGAAGTTCATAGTGTTTATGTGAAGTCTTATTGCATAGTCAGCAGTCACACATTATGTGTACGTAGTTGTACACTATCAAAGTTGCATTTACGCTAACATTTATTTACTCCGACTTGCGAGTTAAGTGAACTTGCAATCTATGCTGTTAGAAGTATGTCTACTAATAATACATCCTCGAGCACAAGCCTCAATTCTAAAAATAGATTTATGGTCAACGTTTTGTTCTTATTTGTGGTCAGCTAGATCAAATGATGTCGGAGAGCGATTGAAGTAAAGGAACAATTGGGAGGAAGACTTAACATTCACAGGGGTTAAGGGAAGGAATGGTTGGCTCTTATGATTGGCAGAGTCACCCTGGGCAAATTCTACCTCGGACCCAGACTGTGATGCTACCTTTGGTTGGAAACGGAAATACTAGCGTTCCACTGGATGTAAATCAAATGCTGATTTACATACATTCAATAGATTGTGGCTTTAGTCCGTCAAAATGTCGGCTACTGTAAGCACTGTTGATAAGAGACTTTATCATAGAGACTTTTACCTTTTAATAAAAACAAATACATGTTTGGAGTAGGGATGACATCGGGTACCCGGGTAACCCGGGTACCCGGCTTCAAAGTATTACCCGGAGCCATTTTTCGGGTCTGGGTAATTTATTAGTCCGTTTCTGGGCTATATTTACGCGCCAGTATTGCTGCGGTTGATTTCGATGAAGCCAGCAGGTAAGGCGCGAGCTTACCCTTCCACAACACGTGACCCGGCGGGGAACAGAACAGACGTGAACCGACTTGCATTCGTTACTGTTTGTTCATTGTTTAACATTCTGGTGAACATTCTGGCTAACACTTGTTCTATTACAATTTATTTTACTTGAAAAAGCGTGTTTTATGGACGTGCTTCAGTTGTGTATTGCGAAATGTTTTTTTTACTCGACGTGATTACTGCAGGCGTATTCCAAGGGGCTATTCAAGCAGGCGGCATGCATGTCATTCGTCCCTCGTCTTCGCGCCCCGCGCCCTTCACAAGGCCTAGCGACGACCTTCAAATCAAGCCTTCACATCGAAAAATATGTTTTCAGGATCCGGGTACCCGGGTAATATGAGAGCTGGAACCGGTTCCGAATTTTATTACCCGATGTCATCCCTAGTTTGGAGTGTTATTTGTTAGGTTTCCAACAGTGGAGAGTCAAAATTCAAAACTAAAATATGGATGAGCCGTGTGGAAGGGGCAGTTGCGACAGGACGTCAAGTGAAAATAAACTCAAGGACGGATCTGTAGGCCTATCTTACAAACAAGGTATCCCCACACATCAGTGTATGCCAATCCTTTACATTGCAGCCACCTGAATTGTTGGGATGTCCTATTTGGGAAGAAGCCAGTTTAGCCGTGGGCATATTGTTCTCATTCAAGTTTTATAACAAAACCGTTGGTAACCGGCCGTCACACCTCACGCTGGATGGCCGTTAGTTCTTCGAGCTGTCAAAAGGTGCAACAATATCCCGTGTCTAAATCAAGGCTTGAGCTATTGAGGTAGATTTGATTTTAAAGTGTGGGTCTACTCAGTTGACATAACTTTTCTTTAATACGTATAATCATTGGAGTGAATGAACAATTTACACAGTTAGAATAATTGTTTTAGACAGTACTATAGTCATATTACAGTAACAGGTAAATACTAAATAGGATGTTTTGAAAATAAAGTTTGACCCTATATGATTTTTAAACATGTATGGTAGCAAATCGACTACTGATTGATTAATTGATTGATTGATGAAGCAAAAACTTAATAAATTTAAAAGGGAACATAAACAGAAAAATAAAGACTTTCTGCCACCTGTTGAAAAGGGCAGTGGTACTTCAAAATGCATCGAAGACACTGCTGGTAGTGTAGAGGCAATATTGTGGATTTATATCCATAAAACTAATCTTGCTGAAAGTCATGCTCTATAACTACTACCATTTTTAATGCGAGGCAAATTCCTGCACTATTACAGTTATTTATTATTGGCAGTTACTCAAATAAGTTTCGAGAATAAAACTAGGCTCAAACATGAACTGCATCTATATAAATCTCGTAATACTATTTCTGGTTTTGAAGTAACACCACTTTATATAATGTACAGTATTGCCATAGACAAATGAGTGACTGGGAATTACCAAGTTAGAGTGATTCACAAACATTTTGAAAAGTGATTTTTTTTTTAAATTTTGAATACAGTGAAACTTTGATTTTACGACCGTAATGGAGTATACCAAAAAATTCGTTAATTCAAGAAAATCAAAGAACATTGTTATGAGAAACTAACTATACTTTCTGGGACCAGGAAAAAAATACTTAACATCAAGGAATTTGTTGCTTCAAGGTACGTAAAATCAAAGTTTTACTGTACTGCAAATTTATACGAATGTTTTGGCAAGTGCTTTACTTTAATATGAATGAGTCAAGAAGTATTCTACTTTGTTGATTTTTGTGATTGTTCATTTTTCTCTTGGCACTACAGAGTTAATTTTCAACTTGATTCTACGTATATAGCTTCAGATCGTTCATAACTGTAGCCACAAAGCCCCAACCACAATTGTCGGCATTGCCATTGCAATCCAGAAACTGTGAAAAAAGTAACCTTTATTGTTTTTATGGCGTTGTTCACAATAACATCATAATGTCGTAATAATTTAGCATGAGCAAATGTACGATTTGATCCCAATTCCGATGCTGACAATTGAGGTTGGAGCTTTATTCTCCTATCTGATTTTAATTCCAGATATTATGCCTTTCAAAAGGTCGATTGATTCCGGCCTACATAAACATATAAAATGTATTGTAAGTGGCAGCATATTTTCTAATATTTTTATTTGGCTTGAACCATGATTTGATTCTGCAATCCTTTGTAGTCTGGCTATGCTTTCAATGTTGGAAAGTTTTTTAAATCACTTAGTGTGCATAGATGATAATCCTAGATAAATACACATTGCGAATAGTTTTACTCAATTAAGATAAGACTTAATTTTTTTTGCAGCTGATCAACTGAAATTGTGAGGGGCTGGTTTTAATTTAGCAAATTGGCAGTACATAGGCAGAGGCCTACATAGTTGTCTTAATAAAAACATTCTATCCAAGCATAATTTGATTTTTGAACATACCATTGTTGAGATTTCATTTTTAATTATTACAAAACTTTGTTGTATACAAGCAACACATAATTTGTGCGTGGACACACTATATCCATGGTAACAACCGCATACAAAATGTGTGGAATTATAAAGAAGATGTTTTTTCTAAAACTCTTTCTCTACATAGTGTTTTTAAACAGATATGGAAAAGCAGGTGAGCCCAATGTTTGTCATTCTGTCCACTTGTTGAGCAGGAGTGTCAAGACGTAGATTAAGAGTGTTTGTTGTGCTTGCAGCTGTGGTACAGGGCGACGCCATCAAGCGTCTGGAATGCGCCCTGAAGATGCGAACAGACCAAGACTGTCCGGTGGACGGGAGTTGGTCGCCGTGGCAACCCTGGGAGAAGTGTCACGGGGAGTGTGGTCAGACGGGGTTGCAGAGACGATATCGGACCTGCGACAACCCCGAGCCCCAGCTGGGGGGCTCCTACTGCCGGGGGCCAGCGAGTGAGACGAGGTCCTGCCAGTTACCAGGTAGCGCCACGTCCAGGGGTCATAGCTATACTGCATGGCATGATGGGTGCCCATATTGCCTCATAATAATACACGTACTATACACAATATTCATATAGTTGTCCCAACAAAAGTATTCTGATGCTTAAGACACTGCCGAGTTCAAGGTGACAACTTAATTTTCTACTTCGAAAATTCCTATCATCTGATGTAAACAAGTCCATTGGGGATAATTTAAAACCTTCCGTTGGTTACCTGTAACGATGGGTGTGGCCAAACCGCCTGTGCACTCGACTAAGCCGAACCATGCATTTACGAATGTTTGAAAGAATGCCAGTTATCTGTTGATTTTCTTTCAATTGGCTCGGTTGAAAGAGGGTAGACTATGACCTGAGATCGGTATGCGAATACTTTTGTTGGGACTAGTATACAATATATCCTGTGCACCTACATAAGAAACCATTGCACAACAACCGAGACACAGTATTGTGTGGTGTCATTACGTATGTACCCATACAAACCAGAAGACATTTTAATTAATATGTTTGGATGGTACGAGACATTTAGCCTACCTGTAGCTCTCAAGATTAAAAAAAAGCAAACTTATAAAACCTTTGACCATTTTCCACAGACGAAATAGATCACATTTACACAAACTAACCCTAGTAATAACAATAATGTTTCCTGCTCCTCAAAGTACTAAAGGAAATAACAAAAACTGTAGCATTTTCCTTATTGTATTTAATGTCTGTCCTATTAAATTGATTTTCAAAGTTGGTCAATAAATAAAACTACAAATACAATGAGATATAGGAAAAACAGTGAAGAAAACAAAGTACCGGTACTGTTCTCTCTTGTTGCCGTGTTGAGGCTGCTCCCCCGAGGAATACGAGACCATGGTGTTGGGAGATCCACTACGCAGCTCACAGTACGAATTAATCAAAGTCGTCCACGAACGGTTTCCCGCGCTTGCCGACCAATGTCTGACCAACACTTGCGGCTACGAGACGGTCGAGAGCGTCTTGCACGAAGGAGCCGTAGGTGACATCCTGTCTATCCTGTTCTGTTACCCTGATCTTACTCTCAGTCTCACACTACGTAAACTCATATGCATAGAAATTGTACAGGGGACTATTGAAGGTAGTCTGATACTAATCTAACTGTTCTGAAACTAAACTAATCTACAATATTACCACACTAATCTAGCTAAGGATTACAATATACAGCTAGTACAGCTATTAAAATTAAAGAATGGTCTAGTTATAAAGTTAAAGTTTTCATTTATAGCTTTTGGTAATACAATCCTCAAAAATAGCAAAGATATCCAAGTCATTGCAAAACTAGCCTACTTATGAGCCACCTAATTTATTTAAACATTCAGTTGTTTAGTACTCTCAACAATCTTTGTTCTTAGCCAATGTAGGCCTATGTTAGTTTGACTTGTATGCCTTCTTGCATAATCATGTGTTATTGTTAATTTCATTGTAAATCATTAAATCATCTCTACCTAAGCGGGTAGCTAATGTAGCGCAGTATACAAACTATTATTACTCTATAAATACGAATGTATTTATTTATTATTACCAGAATCCATCACAAGAGAGCGTGTCTTCTGTCTTCTGTTCTAGATGGACTATTGGATCTCCCTGCTTTGTGTGAAGCAGAATGTCGGGTGCCCTGGTAAGCTTCTTCGTATTATACTCAAACACAGACAGCTCGTTAGGTTTTAGTTTTACCGAGATTCAGCAGAAATTACTCGGGTTGGAGATAATAGTCGAGGACTCTGAAAAAGCAAGGAACTCTGGTTCTCGCAGAGGATAAATGATATAGCCAAAAATGTTAAAACGATTCCGTTCAAAAAACGTCTTTGACACATTAATTAATACTTTGTGTTATCGTTTTAAGTACGTTAAAGTATGATATTGAAACTATTAAAAGCGTTGGCATTTTGATTCGTTTGACCGATACAAAGTATAGGACTCATCTAGAGACAGAGAGAGCGATGAAATATAGGTGAACTTTAAAAAAAAATTATAAATTATGATTTATGAACCAAGTTATCTTATAAGGTTGAGAAAATGTTTGAAACAAGGCAATGTTGCGTTTGTCTTGTTCCGCCAGTACGAGAAGGTTGGACCAACTGGGCTACTTGGACTGCCTGCTCAGCCAAATGTGGCCCCGGCTTGCATTACCGCACGCGCAGTTGTACCAACCCGCGACCGTCCACCCCAGACGTCGACTGCCAAGGAAAGGGTTTAGACTCTCAAGCGTGTACGGGCATAGCGTGCGCCGACGATGATGGTAATATTAATTATATCATTATTGGTACGCCTGAGAAATAATTTTTTTTTTTTTTTTCCTTCTTGTGCCAAGATGACTTTTTCAGCCATTCTTATGTCTTACTATCCAATATAAAACTGCTTCCTTTTCTGGCCTGCTCATATCATTGGGCAGGGAGTAATAATTTAATTTGGATTGATTCCTTTTTAAGATTGCAGCAGCCAAACTTGAAAATTTGCAATTATTTTTGTAAATGTGTGTTCACGTAAAAATGAGTGTAAATGATATATGCAGAACGTGATTGTTATTGGTGGATACTTTAGCAAGGTCGATAAATCCCCTGGCGTAGGCTCGTCAAACTCAGTTACTGAACCTCCATTAGGGGATTAACGGACCTCGACACTTTAAATCTTGACACACACTTCAGTAGTATTTTCACAAGTAGTGGTGGTCACACAGTCACAGCTTGGTTTGAATGATGTACGAGTCAATATGAGATAACTTTGCCAAGCAACCAACTACTGTTTGGTTTTGCTTCATTCAGTATCAGACCCTTAAGTTTAGCTCGGGCAAGGAGAGAATGACCGACAACAACCTGTCAAGCCGAAGGTTCCTAGGTTTTACTTGTAAGGTTAGAATGATTAGCTTATTTCTCAGTCTACAGTACAGATACTTGTCACTGTTCTAGAGTCAGTGGTCTGAGTGGTCAGGATGCAGTACAGATACTTGTCACTGTTCTAGAGTCAGTGGTCTGAGTGGTCAGGATGCAGTACAGATACTTGTCACTGTTCTAGACGGCAGCTGGAGTTAGTGGTCTGAGTGGTCAGGATGCAGTACAGATACTTGTCACTGTTCTAGAGTCAGTGGTCTGAGTGGTCAGGATGCAGTACAGATACTTGTCACTGTTCTAGAGTCAGTGGTCTGAGTGGTCAGGATGCAGTACAGATACTTGTCACTGTTCTAGAGTCAGTGGTCTGAGTGGTCAGGATGCAGTACAGATACTTGTCACTGTTCTAGAGTCAGTGGTCTGAGTGGTCAGGATGCAGTACAGATACTTGTCACTGTTCTAGAGTCAGTGGTCTGAGTGGTCAGGATGCAGTACAGATACTTGTCACTGTTCTAGAGTCAGTGGTCTGAGTGGTCAGGATGCAGTACAGATACTTGTCACTGTTCTAGACGGCAGCTGGAGTCAGTGGTGTGAGTGGTCAGGATGCAGTACAGATACTTGTCACTGTTCTAGACGGCAGCTGGAGTCAGTGGTCTGAGTGGTCAGGATGCAGTACAGATACTTGTCACTGTTCTAGACGGCAGCTGGAGTAAGTGGTCTGAGTGGTCAGGATGCAGTACAGATACTTGTCACTGTTCTAGACGGCAGCTGGAGTCAGTGGTCTGAGTGGTCAGGATGCAGTACAGATACTTGTCACTGTTCTAGAGTCAGTGGTCTGAGTGGTCAGGATGCAGTACAGATACTTGTCACTGTTCTAGAGTCAGTGGTCTGAGTGGTCAGGATGCAGTACAGATACTTGTCACTGTTCTAGACGGCAGCTGGAGTCAGTGGTGTGAGTGGTCAGGATGCAGTACAGATACTTGTCACTGTTCTAGAGTCAGTGGTCTGAGTGGTCAGGATGCAGTACAGATACTTGTCACTGTTCTAGACGGCAGCTGGAGTCAGTGGTCTGAGTAGTCTGGATGCAGTACAGATACTTGTCACTGTTCTAGACGGCAGCTGGAGTCAGTGGTCTGAGTGGTCAGGATGCAGTACAGATACTTGTCACTGTTCTAGAGTCAGTGGTCTGAGTGGTCAGGATGCAGTACAGATACTTGTCACTGTTCTAGACGGCAGCTGGAGTCAGTGGTCTGAGTGGTCAGGATGCAGTACAGATACTTGTCACTGTTCTAGACGGCAGCTGGAGTCAGTGGTCTGAGTGGTCTGGATGCAGTACAGATACTTGTCACTGTTCTAGACGGCAGCTGGAGTTAGTGGTCTGAGTGGTCAGGATGCAGTACAGATACTTGTCACTGTTCTAGAGTCAGTGGTCTGAGTGGTCAGGATGCAGTACAGATACTTGTCACTGTTCTAGAGTCAGTGGTGTGAGTGGTCAGGATGCAGTACAGATACTTGTCACTGTTCTAGACGGCAGCTGGAGTTAGTGGTCTGAGTGGTCAGGATGCAGTACAGATACTTGTCACTGTTCTAGAGTCAGTGGTCTGAGTGGTCAGGATGCAGTACAGATACTTGTCACTGTTCTAGAGTCAGTGGTCTGAGTGGTCAGGATGCAGTACAGATACTTGTCACTGTTCTAGACGGCAGCTGGAGTCAGTGGTCTGAGTGGTCAGGATGCAGTACAGATACTTGTCACTGTTCTAGACGGCAGCTGGAGTCAGTGGTCTGAGTGGTCAGGATGCAGTACAGATACTTGTCACTGTTCTAGACGGCAGCTGGAGTCAGTGGTCTGAGTGGTCAGGATGCAGTACAGATACTTGTCACTGTTCTAGACGGCAGCTAGAGTCAGTGGTCTGAGTGGTCAGGATGCAGTACAGATACTTGTCACTGTTCTAGAGTCAGTGGTCTGAGTGGTCAGGATGCAGTACAGATACTTGTCACTGTTCTAGAGTCAGTGGTCTGAGTGGTCAGGATGCAGTACAGATACTTGTCACTGTTCTTGAGTCAGTGGTCTGAGTGGTCAGGATGCAGTACAGATACTTGTCACTGTTCTAGACGGCAGCTGGAGTCAGTGGTCTGAGTGGTCAGGATGCAGTACAGATACTTGTCACTGTTCTAGAGTCAGTGGTCTGAGTGGTCAGGATGCAGTACAGATACTTGTCACTGTTCTAGATGGCAGCTGGAGTCAGTGGTCTGAGTGGTCAGGATGCAGTACAGTGTCAAATACTGTCTAGCCCGGTATCTCAAGTAGACAAATTATTATTTTATATAACTAGCTCAGTCGATATTACATTACTTACTCGTTTGATGGCTTGATGTTTACCTCACGAACAACCGTCGCACTTCGAAACAGGCCTGTTTCGACGTCCCGAAGCAGCTGTCGTGGGCGTCACACACACAAAAACCAGTCCTTCCCTGTCACCTTTTTCAACAACACTAAGTTTTTTTATCTTGTTATTTTTCTCAACTCAACAACAACTTAACTGAATGATTTCCTAACCCATATTCATTTCCCTGACCGACACAACCATACTGTCAGTCTTCCTTCCAACACCAAGACTCACTGACTACTCCTTCCTAGCAACCTGATCAACAAACTTCAACAATCTTTCTTTTCTAAAACCACTTCTTCTTTTTACCAAGCTTCCTAGATCCAACCCTATCCGCCTTCCATATATGTTACAATTACCCCCCTATTTCTTATATTTGTCCTTTTAACGATAAATATAGAAATAATTATACCCCAAATGACCATCCCCTAAACGAATATATCCTCCATTCATACTGACTACCTCATCAACACTCCAACTATGGTCAAAGTTTGACAATACCTCAACAATGCCACTCTGTAATTCCCAACAATGTCTGACTTACTATATTATGCAACAATCCTTTAGACAAAAAAAATCCACCCAGTGAATTTAAAAAATTCTTTTTTTTTTTTCTTCTGCATATTGCAGATAATGTATCACAGGCAATGTGACCCACCACATTCCTTTTGACAAAAAAAACCACCACTCAGTGAATAAAAAAAAATCTTTTTTTTTTTAAATTATTTATACCACTGGTATCATCAACTTCTCGACAACATTATGACAACCCTATTATGACAACGCTATTACGACAACACTATTACGACAACGCTATTACGACAATTTTACGACAACGCTATTACGACAATTACCCCCCATGTTTTTTTAATTTTTTGTCGCAATTTGAATTTCGTTCCATAAAAATGGAAAAAAACATACCTACGGCAACCAAAAGAACATCGAACCCAAGACAAAATGTCGGCCGACCACAATACAGCAACGAAACAAACATTTAACCACATTACTACCAACATGAAATCCACCAACACATACAGAACAAGTTTATTCCATAAACATTTTGTACGGTTTCAAATTAACATCCCCGAAATTTTTTTTTTTTACCATAGGCCTACCTTTACGAGAGTTTCAACAGTTCCACCTCTAAACTTACTCCAGTCTCTTCCTACCATCATCCATTCTTTCTCATAACAAACCCACTCCCTCTCATTATTGACCCTGGAATCATCTTTCTGCCCTACAGTCAAATCATTATTTTCCTCACCAACCACAGCATCCTTGTACTCCTCATCTATCTCCACATATTTATCCACCACTTTATCTATCTGTTGCTCTGTAACAACCACGTCTTTCTTATCAAACCTCATCTCATCTTGCTCCTCAACTTTCTCCACATCTTGCTTATCATCAAACTTGTCACCTTGCTTCTCAACTATCTCCACATCTTCCTTATTATCCAACCAGCCTACTTGCTCTTCAACAATCTCTTTCACAACATCTATTTTTCCACTTCCTACCTCTCCTACGCTTCTCAAATCTTTTTCTTTCTTTACATCTCTTACATCCACCTGCTTTACCAAAAATATCGTTTTCATTTCCGCGGTCATGTCTCCCATCATCTTCTCCATATCTACCTGTTTAACCATATTCCTCTTCATCTCTTCCAAAGCCCTAGCTTGTTCATCCTGCCCTTTCTTCATCTCTTCCAAAGCCCTAGCTTGTTCATCTTGCCCTTTCTTCATCTCTGTGATCTTGGCTGTCACACCTACTTGCATCCTCATTAAATTCCTTATCATGCTCTTGAGATCCCCATCCTCATCTGGTCCATCCATCATCAAGCTCCCTTCAATATCATCAAGCTCCCTCTCCACTCTTAACCCCTCATATTCACTTCCTTCAATATCATCAAGCTCCCTCTCCATACTTTAACCACTCTTTGCTACTCCAACTTTTCTTGAACCTCCACTAGTCTATTCATACATTCACACAATCATACGTATCAACCTATGGACAATCTCGAATATCTACCATCTCGGTCGTTGTAGTAGACCGAGCCCTACACGTTGGAGCGCCAAATTGTCAAATTACTGTCTAGCCCGGTATCTCAAGTAGACAAATTATTATTTTATATAACTAGCTCAGTCGATATTACATTACTTACTCGTTTGATGGCTTGATGTTTACCTCACGAACAACCGTCGCACTTCGAAACAGGCCTGTTTCGACGTCCCGAAGCAGCTGTCGTGGGCGTCACACACACAAAAACCAGTCCTTCCCTGTCACCTTTTTCAACAACAATAAGTTTTTTTATCTTGTTATTTTTCTCAACTCAACAACAACTTAACTGAATGATTTCCTAACCCATATTCATTTCCCTGACCGACACAACCATACTGTCAGTCTTCCTTCCAACACCAAGACTCACTGACTACTCCTTCCTAGCAACCTGATCAACAAACTTCAACAATCTTTCTTTTCTAAAACCACTTCTTCTTTTTACCAAGCTTCCTAGATCCAACCCTATCCGCCTTCCATATATGTTACAACAGATACTTGTCACTGTTCTAGAGTCAGTGGTCTGAGTGGTCAGGATGCAGTACAGATACTTGTCACTGTTCTAGAGTCAGTGGTCTGAGTGGTCAGGATGCAGTACAGATACTTGTCACTGTTCTAGAGTCAGTGGTCTGAGTGTCAGGATGCAGTACAGATACTTGTCACTGTTCTAGAGTCAGTGGTCTGAGTGGTCAGGATGCAGTACAGATACTTGTCACTGTTCTAGAGTCAGTGGTGTGAGTGGTCAGGATGCAGTACAGATACTTGTCACTGTTCTAGACGGCAGCTGGAGTCAGTGGTCTGAGTGGTCAGGATGCAGTACAGATACTTGTCACTGTTCTAGAGTGAGTGGTCTGAGTGGTCAGGATGCAGTACAGATAGTTGTCACTGTTCTAGACGGCAGCTGGAGTCAGTGGTCTGAGTGGTCAGGATGCAGTACAGATACTTGTCACTGTTCTTGAGTCAGTGGTCTGAGTGGTCAGGATGCAGTACAGATACTTGTCACTGTTCTAGACGGCAGCTGGAGTCAGTGGTCTGAGTGGTCAGGATGCAGTACCGATACTTGTCACTGTTCTAGACGGCAGCTGGAGTCAGTGGTCTGAGTGGTCAGGATGCAGTACAGATACTTGTCACTGTTCTAGACGGCAGCTGGAGTCAGTGGTCTGAGTGGTCAGGATGCAGTACAGATACTTGTCACTGTTCTAGACGGCAGCTAGAGTCAGTGGTCTGAGTGGTCAGGATGCAGTACAGATACTTGTCACTGTTCTAGAGTCAGTGGTCTGAGTGGTCAGGATGCAGTACAGATACTTGTCACTGTTCTAGACGGCAGCTTAAGTCAGTGGTCTGAGTGGTCAGGATGCAGTACAGATACTTGTCACTGTTCTAGACGGCAGCTGGAGTCAGTGGTCTGAGTGGTCAGGATGCAGTACAGATAGTTGTCACTGTTCTAGACGGCAGCTGGAGTCAGTGGTCTGAGTGGTCAGGATGCAGTACAGATACTTGTCACTGTTCTAGAGTCAGTGGTCTGAGTGGTCAGGATGCAGTACAGATACTTGTCACTGTTCTAGAGTCAGTGGTCTGAGTGGTCAGGATGCAGTACAGATACTTGTCACTGTTCTAGAGTCAGTGGTCTGAGTGGTCAGGATGCAGTACAGATACTTGTCACTGTTCTAGAGTCAGTGGTCTGAGTGGTCAGGATGCAGTACAGATACTTGTCACTGTTCTAGAGTCAGTGGTCTGAGTGGTCAGGATGCAGTACAGATACTTGTCACTGTTCTAGAGTCAGTGGTCTGAGTGGTCAGGATGCAGTACAGATACTTGTCACTGTTCTAGACGGCAGCTGGAGTCAGTGGTCTGAGTGGTCAGGATGCAGCAAAGAGTGCGGGTCAGGATACAGGAGACGGGAGCGAGTCTGTACCGGGAGTCGCAAGAAGAAAGAGGCGACATTGCCGGCCATCTCTGGCGGTTGGTACTCACTCACTACATCACACGTGTTAGAACACAGTCGGGGAACAATTAGTTGCTGTCTTTGGCAAGGAAGAAAACATATTTCAATTATACAAAAATGTGCACACGAAGTGAACATGTTAAACACTCAATACAGTGGTTGCTACAGCAGCCTAAAAATTCAAAATTGGGGGCGAGGGGGGGGGGGGTCATTTTGTCTTAGAAAGAGAAAACAAATTTTATATAGAATTTAAATCATAATTGAATAGAAACTAGATATGAAATAATGGCACATTTAGAAATGAGGTTATGGTTTTACTTGGTAACTAAATGAACGCGTACTGTTTGCAGACAGACGCAACTTGACACCGCGCCAGATCGCCACACAACTGGTGAAGACGGTTGATGCGGGAAACAGCTGCTCCGGGCCCAGCGAAGAGTTTGAGGAATGCAACCTTAGGGATTGTGACCGTACGTTTACACCTTACGTTGATGCGTTACATCAGAAAAGAGGCGTATCTAGAACAGATTTGTTTGTCTGTGAACATCAAAATCCATGAGTGTATTGTCACATTGTAACCACAAGTATGAAATGTTAACAACAGAAATGACGGAAGATTTGCATTGTTGTCACACTTAGATTGTGCAATATAGACGTTGATGATCACAATAGACTTCACACGCAGCATTTGAGTGGTGATAGTATGTTTGTAGAACACGGTGCAAGAAAATACTAGTTCACCACATTATGCGACATTACCACATATGTACATTTAAGTTGTGTGAGAGATAGTTTGCCAACATCTGACCATCTACTCAGGTAAGCTGTTGGCATCCTTTCTCTCACAAAACTTTGTTGCCCAAGTTTTTTGGCAGTCTCTTGTTTACACATGAGCATATTAAAGCTGGTTTTGCTATAAGGATGATAATTAATGTAGGCTTGTAGTGTTGTGAAATGTGTCGGGTTGGTTGCAGTGGATGGCGGTTGGTCGGCGTGGGAGAAGTGGTCCGCGTGTTCGGTTACCTGTGGCTTCGGCGTCCAGTACAGAGCCCGATCTTGCAACGCTCCTCCGCGATACGGCAGGGGCTTCCCTTGTGTGGGCCCCCCCTTGGAGATGCAGCAGTGCTACTTGGGGCCTTGCACAAGTAAGACAAGAACACAAGTCTGTTCATTCCAAGTAGTTAGTCACCATCTTGCAACGCTCCCCCGCCCCTTGTGTGGGCCCCCCCTTGGAGATGCAGCACTGCTACTTGGGGCCTTGCACAAGTAAGACAAGAACACAAGTCTGTTCATTCCAAGTAGTTAGTCACCATCTTGCAACGCTCCCCTGCCCCTTGTGTGGGCCCCCCCTTGGAGATGCAGCAGTGCTACTTGGGGCCTTGCACAAGTAAGACAAGAACACAAGTCTGTTCATTCCAAGTAGTTAGTCACCATCTTGCAACGCTCCCCTGCCCCTTGTGTGGGCCCCCCCTTGGAGATGCAGCAGTGCTACTTGGGGCCTTGCACAAGTAAGACAAGAACACAAGTCTGTTCATTCCAAGTAGGCCTAGTTAGTCACCATCTTGCAACGCCCCCCCGCCCCTTGTGTGGGCCCCCCCCTTGGAGATGCAGCAGTGCTACTTGGGGCCTTGCACAAGTAAGACAAGAACACAAGTCTGTTCATTCCAAGTAGTTAGTCACCATCTTGCAACGCTCCCCTGCCCCTTGTGTGGGCCCCCCCTTGGAGATGCAGCAGTGCTACTTGGGGCCTTGCACAAGTAAGACAAGAACACAAGTCTGTTCATTCCAAGTAGTTAGTCACCATCTTGCAACGCTCCCCCGCCCCTTGTGTGGGCCCCCCCTTGGAGATGCAGCAGTGCTACTTGGGGCCTTGCACAAGTAAGACAAGAACACACGTCTGTTCATTCCAAGTAGTTAGTCACCATCTTGCAACGCTCCCCCGCCCCTTGTGTGGGCCCCCCCTTGGAGATGCAGCAGTGCTACTTGGGGCCTTGCACAAGTAAGACAAGAACACAAGTCTGTTCATTCCAAGTAGTTAGTCACCATCTTGCAACGCTCCCCCGCCCCTTGTGTGGGCCCCCCCTTGGAGATGCAGCAGTGCTACTTGGGGCCTTGCACAAGTAAGACAAGAACACAAGTCTGTTCATTCCAAGTAGTTAGTCACCATCTTGCAACGCTCCCCCGCCCCTTGTGTGGGCCGCCCCTTGGAGATGCAGCAGTGCTACTTGGGGCCTTGCACAAGTAAGACAAGAACACACGTCTGTTCATTCCAAGTGATTACCTATAGGCAAATACTAGTGCAAATAACTAAGCATTCCACCTGATAGTGAGTGTTCAGGTACACAAGATCTTTTAAGTGTAAAGGAATTACAGCTGCACCTTGCTAGACCAACACTATCATACACAATATGTCAACGGTTATAGCATAATAGCCTAATATAGTTTTAAAATTATATTCTCATCTGATAATGAAGCTGTCTTGCTACATAAAGTTGTCCAAACATAACTAGTCTTACACTGATGATGATTAATGTGCGTGATTAATAAGGCTCGTGTACTCTACTTCCCGACTGTGTGAAGAACGTCGGGAATCTGTTGAGTTTAGTTGAACACAACAGTGTGGTAGATAAGGGTCTCGTTGGGACAACTTGAAACAACGGTGCTGTGTTTCAGGCAAGGTACACGAGATGGCAGTGTTCCACGGAGACAGTGTGTTGTCTTACATGCCGCTGGGCCAGCCTTCGCGCCTGCTGCACCTCTACATAAGGTTCATGCCCGTCTACCCCTGGGGTCAGCTCGTGGGACGTCACAGTACGGTGCTGTGTTTCAGGCAAGGTACACGACATGGCAGTGTTCCACGGAGACAGTGTGTTGTCTTACATGCCGCTGGGCCAGCCTTCGCGCCTGCTGCACCTCTACATAAGGTTCATGCCCGTCTACCCCTGGGGTCAGCTCGTGGGACGTCACAGTACGGTGCTGTGTTTCAGGCAAGGTACACGAGATGGCAGTGTTCCACAGAGACAGTGTGTTGTCTTACATGCCGCTGGGCCAGCCTTCGCGCCTGCTGCACCTCTACATAAGGTTCATGCCCGTCTACCCCTGGGGTCAGCTCGTGGGACGTCACAGTACGGTGCTGTGTTTCAGGCAAGGTACACGACATGGCAGTGTTCCACGGAGACAGTGTGTTGTCTTACATGCCGCTGGGCCAGCCTTCGCGCCTGCTGCACCTCTACATAAGGTTCATGCCCGTCTACCCCTGGGGTCAGCTCGTGGGACGTCACAGTACGGTGCTGTGTTTCAGGCAAGGTACACGAGATGGCAGTGTTCCACAGAGACAGTGTGTTGTCTTACATGCCGCTGGGCCAGCCTTCGCGCCTGCTGCACCTCTACATAAGGTTCATGCCCGTCTACCCCTGGGGTCAGCTCGTGGGACGTCACAGTACGGTGCTGTGTTTCAGGCAAGGTACACGAGATGGCAGTGTTCCACGGAGACAGTGTGTTGTCTTACATGCCGCTGGGCCAGCCTTCGCGCCTGCTGCACCTCTACATAAGGTTCATGCCCGTCTACCCCTGGGGTCAGCTCGTGGGACGTCACAGTACGGTGCTGTGTTTCAGGCAAGGTACACGAGATGGCAGTGTTCCACGGAGACGGTGTGTTGTCTTACATGCCGCTGGGCCAGCCTTCGCGCCTGCTGCACCTCTACATAAGGTTCATGCCCGTCTACCCCTGGGGTCAGCTCGTGGGACGTCACAGTACGGTGCTGTGTTTCAGGCAAGGTACACGAGATGGCAGTGTTCCACAGAGACAGTGTGTTGTCTTACATGCCGCTGGGCCAGCCTTCGCGCCTGCTGCACCTCTACATAAGGTTCATGCCCGTCTACCCCTGGGGTCAGCTCGTGGGACGTCACAGTACGGTGCTGTGTTTCAGGCAAGGTACACGAGATGGCAGTGTTCCACGGAGACAGTGTGTTGTCTTACATGCCGCTGGGCCAGCCTTCGCGCCTGCTGCACCTCTACATAAGGTTCATGCCCGTCTACCCCTGGGGTCAGCTCGTGGGACGTCACAGTACGGTGCTGTGTTTCAGGCAAGGTACACGAGATGGCAGTGTTCCACGGAGACGGTGTGTTGTCTTACATGCCGCTGGGCCAGCCTTCGCGCCTGCAGCACCTCTACATAAGGTTCATGCCCGTCTACCCCTGGGGTCAGCTCGTGGGACGTCACAGTACGGTGCTGTGTTTCAGGCAAGGTACACGAGATGGCAGTGTTCCACGGAGACGGTGTGTTGTCTTACATGCCGCTGGGCCAGCCTTCGCGCCTGCTGCACCTCTACATAAGGTTCATGCCCGTCTACCCCTGGGGTCAGCTCGTGGGACGTCACAGTACGGTGCTGTGTTTCAGGCAAGGTACACGAGATGGCAGTGTTCCACGGAGACAGTGTGTTGTCTTACATGCCGCTGGGCCAGCCTTCGCGCCTGCTGCACCTCTACATAAGGTTCATGCCCGTCTACCCCTGGGGTCAGCTCGTGGGACGTCACAGTAGGGTGCTGTGTTTCAGGCAAGGTACACGAGGTCGCAGTGTTCCACGGAGACAGTGTGTTGTCTTACATGCCGCTGGGCCAGCCTTCGCGCCTGCTGCACCTCTACATAAGGTTCATGCCCGTCTACCCCTGGGGTCAGCTCGTGACACGTCACAGTGAGGGTTGCGAGGGTTCCAAGTGTGATGTTATGCAGCTACACCTCGAGTCTTCCTACCTCGTCTGGCACGTTAACGTTCAGGGCTGCGTCGCCACGGCCGTCAGTGAAAGTAAACTAGACGTAAGTTACTTGGCTCACGCGTAAAGTAAGCGATTACCACCTGACAAGGACTGATTTCCACAGAATGCCAATAAACACACAGAAACAGTATGAACATCAAGCGCAAGACAATTTTAAAAGGTTGAAACAAAAGTAAATTAAATTTGTCTCGATTAAGCTAGTCTCATACATGTACTGACAAAATATCAGACTCCAATAAGTACCAACTTAATCTTCTACTTCTCTGGTTTCTACGTCTACATGAAACAGATCTACTAGGGATAATTTACGAACGTGTATTGTTTACCGGGAAATTCCGAACACAGGGGGCGTGACAAATAAAGCTTGTGCACTCTGATAAACAAAAGACCACTTTTACGAATGTAAATTAAAGGACTCTATGAATATGTTGATTCTCGTTGCAACAGAGTCGGTAACTTTAGAACCTGAGGAAAGCTTTTACCAAGTGAAAATATGAAATAAATAGAAATTTAAGAAGTGTATAAGGGGGTGGGACTATAAACATGACTACGTCAACAGATGGACGTGTGGCACGAAGCGCTGCTGACGGTGACGGGCACGAAGATAACGATGAGGATCGACGATGCAACGGACCAGCTTGAGACAAAGTTCAGCTGTGTCCCCCCCGCCTCCGAGATGGACATGTCCATGAAGGTCGGGGAGAAGTTCCAAGGTCACGTCGAGAGCCTCGCGGTCAACTTCAACAGGCTTGTCCTGAGCCACAAGCGAGACAACCAGGTGCGTTAGAAGATGGAACTCCTTTTTCCTCCAATAACTCCCCGACGTCATATGGCCTTGTTGAGTACGTCGTTTACCACCAAATAGTGATAATATTTGTGATTATCTTCTCTAGGAGACGAAACGCTGGTTCCAGTTAAACGGTTTAAATGATGTCTCGAAAACGCACAATGATTTTGTAAGAATTATAGACTCAGTGATAAATGTGTCTTATATTTTATACAGTAGGGGTGCATTCCGAGAGAATACTTTTATAACCCTACTCACTAAAATATTGGAAATGTTTCACAGTTTTCTTTACCGACACCAGAACTGCACAAGCGGCAAGGGAGACATCAAAATGAAGGGTAGCTTTATTGGAGCACGCTTTGGTGATCCCCATCACCCGTCATTATAGTCTGTAGTCTTTACAAAACCACGTCTCGCTGTCTTCGACAGCTGTCACCCATCATCAATGAAACAAGCCCTACCTTTCTCCATGGCCACCCGGGGCAGAAGAATATGCTCAGCAAAGGAAGACCTGGCCGAGTACTGTAACAAGATCAGTAAAGCCTTCACTAACCGCGGCTACCCCCCTAAACTTGTCAAACAGCAGATGACTCGTGCCCCCAACCCACAGCCCACTGGTACGCAAGGGAATATCATCCCCCTAATCACCCAGTGGCACCCGGGTCTACATGCCCTGAATGGCATAATCAAGAGGAACAGCCATCTTCTAAAAACCTCGGCCCTCACCCAAAACATCAACATCCCGCGAGTCACCTTTAAACGTCCACCCAACATTCAGGACCTACTGGTGAAACGCAACCCCTGGCGCAGTACCAACACACCTACCGAAGCCCGACCACCTGGCTCATACCCTTGTGAGAGCTCTCGCTGTAAAACATGCCCACTCAATCTTCCAACCGAGTCATTCACAGCGAGAGCTACCAACAAGATCTACGACATCCGGGGACACAACACGTGCAAGACCAACAATGTAATATATCAACTGAGGTGCAGTAGATGCCCAGCCGAATATGTAGGCCTGACTACTAACGCACTCAACACCCGGATGAATGGCCACAGGCACGATACCAGAGTAGGGAACACTGACAAACCTGTCGCCCTACATGCAGCCACTCACAACCTGACATTCAACGAATGCTTCTATGCCAGTGTTGTGAGAGCCCTACCAGCTAGCTGCAATGAGCATGAGCTGAGAAGATGGGAACTGGCACATCAGTGGATCACCAACTCCAGGCTCCCCCCTAATCTCAACATCCGTTAGGGTCCTGCTCTCCACTACCTGATTGCCACCCTTCCCCTCTTAGCTCTCCTCCCCACCCACACCCAACAGCGCCACCGGCGTGACCTGTAAATAACTGTATATACCTGTACATAGCTAGTCACCTCTCTGCACTCGTCGAGTGAACAAGGCCCTGTTCGGCCGAAACCGTTTCGACGTTTTTGTTTGTGTTTTTACTACTTTTTTATGTATCTATTTATTAACTACAAGACCCCTGCAGTCACCAACCAGG
Organism: Isoperla grammatica; assembly: GCA_945910005.1. Taxonomy (NCBI): domain Eukaryota; kingdom Metazoa; phylum Arthropoda; class Insecta; order Plecoptera; family Perlodidae; genus Isoperla; species Isoperla grammatica. Next base: position 31,884,381 of record OX246744.1, read on the forward strand.
TAAGCTGTTGGGTTCCCTATCAATTTTACCCCTACCAAGCATGTCTTCATGTTTCAATGTCTTGTAGCAGTCTTGCGATTCGACTGGAAGTGGTTTTAGATAGATAGAAGTATTTCCGTAATATGAGACTCTTCTGTGTTTAGAAGGCCAACAACGCTGGAGTGGCACCGTATGACGCCTCCAATGTCCACTACGAGACGACAGACAGGAATGTCGAGGAGGGTTTCCGACACTTTGCTGACGGAGCTTTCATTGAGGCCTCGTGCCCCGTCAACGAGGACCACTGGCAGGTACGGTCATACGTAAACACTGATACTCAACTAATAGAAATACTGCCCTAAATAAAATAATTAACCCACTGCCATGTTTTGTACAATTTGTAAAATTTTGAGGTGTCCCATATTTACCAAATTGCAGATTTGTGATAGAACCCAAATTCGTATAAAAATACAATTTTAAATTTATTTTAGGAAACATTTTTCCCTGATTTTTTCTTGACGTTCTAGCCTTTTTTAAATTTCTGTTTACACTTTTGGGGATTCTTTTTTGAATTGTACACTTTATGAGGGATTTTATGTTTTTATAAAGCTCATTTTTCTATGAAATATAGGTAAAAATAAACAAATCTAAATGTAATGTTGCCGGAAAGCATCACGTCCGGAGTGAACTATGAGGGACTACATGATTCGTACACGTTCAATCTCCAGGTAGAGGTGGCTGTGAGATTGGACACGATCGACGGTGTGTTGCTTCTGATGCCGGGGGAGAACTCTGACGAATACACGGAGGTGATGTTGGAGCGAGGTCGCATCAAGCTGCGGACCTACTGCGCTGACCTCCACTCGGAGGTCGAGAGTCCCCTGGAGGCCGTCGCGGGGCAGTGGATCCACGTGGCGGTCAACAGGGGTGGGGAGCTCAGGGTGAGTACACGGAGGTCATGTTGTCTGACCTCCACTCGGAGGTCGAGAGTCCCCTGGAGGCCGTCGCGGGGCAGTGGATACACGTGGCGGTCAACAGGGGCGGGGAGCTCAGGGTGAGTACACGGAGGTCATGTTGTCTGACCTCCACTCGGAGGTCGAGAGTCCCCTGGAGGCCGTCGCGGGGCAGTGGATACACGTGGCGGTCAACAGGGGCGGGGAGCTCAGGGTGAGTACACGGAGGTCATGTTGTCTGACCTCCACTCGGAGGTCGAGAGTCCCGTGGAGGCCGTCGCGGGGCAGTGGATCCACGTGGCGGTCAACAGGGGCGGGGAGCTCAGGGTGAGTACACGGAGGTCATGTTGTCTGACCTCCACTTGGAGGTTGAGAGTCCCGTGGAGGCCGTCGCGGGGCAGTGGATCCACGTGGCGGTCAACAGGGGCGGGGAGCTCAGGGTGAGTACACGGAGGTCATGTTGTCTGACCTCCACTTGGAGGTTGAGAGTCCCGTGGAGGCCGTCGCGGGGCAGTGGATACACGTGGCGGTCAACAGGGGCGGGGAGCTCAGGGTGAGTACACGGAGGTCATGTTGTCTGACCTCCACTCGGAGGGCAAGAGTCCCCTGGAGGCCGTCGCGGGGCAGTGGATCCACGTGGCGGTCAACAGGGGCGGGCAGCACGGGGTGAGTACACGGAGGTCATGTTGTCTGACCTCCACTCGGAGGTCATGTTGTCTGACCTCCACTCGGAGGTCGAGAGGCCCCTGGAGGCCGTCGCGGGGAAGTGGATCCACGTGGCGGTCAACAGGGGCGGGCAGCACGGGGTGAGTACACGGAGGTCATGTTGTCTGACCTCCACTTGGAGGTTGAGAGTCCCCTGGAGGCCGTCGCGGGGCAGTGGATACACGTGGCGGTCAACAGGGGCGAGGAGCTCAGGGTGAGTACACGGAGGTCATGTGGTCTGACCTCCACTCGGAGGGCGAGAGTCCCCTGGAGGCCGTCGCGGGGCAGTGGATCCACGTGGCGGTCAACAGGGGCGAGGAGCTCAGGGTGAGTACACGGAGGCCATGTTGTCTGACCTCCACTTGGAGGTCGAGGGTCCCGTGGAGGCCGTCGCGGGGCAGTGGATCCACGTGGCGGTCAACAGGGGCGGGGAGCTCAGGGTGAGTACACGGAGGCCATGTTGTCTGACCTCCACTCGGAGGTCGAGAGTCCCCTGGAGGCCGTCGCGGGGCAGTGGATCCACGTGGCGGTCAACAGGGGCGGGGAGCTCAGGGTGAGTACACGGAGATCATGTTGTCTGACCTCCACTCGGAGGTCGAGGGTCCCGTGGAGGCCGTCGCGGGGCAGTGGATCCACGTGGCGGTCAACAGGGGCGGGGAGCTCAGGGTGAGTACACGGAGGTCATGTTGTCTGACCTCCACTTGGAGGTCGAGGGTCCCGTGGAGGCCGTCGCGGGGCAATGGATACACGTGGCGGTCAACAGGGGCGAGGAGCTCAGGGTGAGTACACGGAGGTCATGTTGTCTGACCTCCACTTGGAGGTCGAGGGTCCCGTGGAGGCCGTCGCGGGGCAGTGGATACACGTGGCGGTCAACAGGGGCGAGGAGCTCAGGGTGAGTACACGGAGGTCATGTTGCCTGACCTCCACTCAGAGGTCGAGCTGAGGGCGAGTACAACTCAGGTTGGAATTCATAGTCGGCCCCTACACCTAGGGGCGCCCATTGTTGCTAAGATAACAATTGTTTCCACGTTATTTCCCATAAACAAAACAAATCCATAGCAACAATGGGTGCCCCTAGGTGTAGGGGCCGACTATGAATTCCAACCTTAGTCTCACTACCTCGCACGCTGTTGAACCTTCTCACACAGCCTAGAGAGGACCGACCAGTAAGCAAGGTTGTTTAATCCGTACACTGCCAGTTATTATAACTTTCATTCAAGTAAATGCTGATCTTTCTTGAAGTAATGCAGTACAGTTATTCCCATTTTTTACAAGACAATGTTTTGGTATGTCCTTATGGTGTTCTTTTTTCTATATTCGTTTTGTTGTTTGCTATTTCATTATCATTTTTCTACCAGTCCAATATCATAGTTCTATTTATTGTCGTTTATTCTAAAACAGTTTTATGACCAACTATGGTAGATACTAGATAAATTATAAAAAATAAAAAAAAATAAAAATAAAAATAATAAAAAATAAATAAACAGAATAAATAAATAAAATATCACAAGAAAGCTGTGTCTGACGCGCGAACTCAAGTGTCTGTGTTGCAGGACGGTGTGTGTGAGAACGGACCGTGCGACGTGGGTATCACAGTCAACGGAGGCGAACGTGTTTCCTTGTCTGCAACAGCGACGGAACACGAGAAGACCAGAGCGCTATAGTGTCTCTGTGTTGCAGGACGGTGTGTGTGAGAACGGACCTTGCGACGTGGGTATCACAGTCAACGGAGGCGAACGTGTTTCCTTGTCTGCAACAGCGACGGAACACGAGAAGACCAGAGCGCTATAGTGTCTCTGTGTTGCAGGACGGTGTGTGTGAGAACGGACCGTGCGACGTGGGTATCACAGTCAACGGAGGCGAACGTGTTTCCTTGTCTGCAACAGCGACGGAACACGAGAAGACCAGAGCGCTATAGTGTCTCTGTGTTGCAGGACGGAGTGTGTGAGAACGGACCGTGCGACGTGGGTATCACAGTCAACGGAGGCGAACGTGTTTCCTTGTCTGCAACAGCGACGGAACACGAGAAGACCAGAGCGCTATAGTGTCTCTGTGTTGCAGGACGGAGTGTGTGAGAACGGACCGTGCGACGTGGGTATCACAGTCAACGGAGGCGAACGTGTTTCCTTGTCTGCAACAGCGACGGAACACGAGAAGACCAGAGCGCTATAGTGTCTCTGTGTTGCAGGACGGAGTGTGTGAGAACGGACCTTGCGACGTGGGTATCACAGTCAACGGAGGCGAACGTGTTTCCTTGTCTGCAACAGCGACGGAACACGAGAAGACCAGAGCGCTATAGTGTCTCTGTGTTGCAGGACGGAGTGTGTGAGAACGGACCGTGCGACGTGGGTTTCACAGTCAACGGAGGCGAACGTGTTTCCTTGTCTGCAACAGCGACGGAACCCGAGAAGACCAGAGCGCTATAGTGTCTCTGTGTTGCAGGACGGTGTGTGTGAGAACGGACCATGCGACGTGGGTATCACAGTCAACGGAGGCGAACGTGTTTCCTTGTCTGCAACAGCGACGGAACACGAGAAGACCAGAGCGCTATAGTGTCTCTGTGTTGCAGGATGGAGTGTGTGAGAACGGACCGTGCGACGTGGGTATCACAGTCAACGGAGGCGAACGTGTTTCCTTGTCTGCAACAGCGACGGAACACGAGAAGACCAGAGCGCTATAGTGTCTCTGTGTTGCAGGACGGTGTGTGTGAGAACGGACCGTGCGACGTGGGTATCACAGTCAACGGAGGCGAACGTGTTTCCTTGTCTGCAACAGCGACGGAACACGAGAAGACCAGAGCGCTATAGTGTCTCTGTGTTGCAGGATGGAGTGTGTGAGAACGGACCGTGCGACGTGGGTATCACAGTCAACGGAGGCGAACGTGTTTCCTTGTCTGCAACAGCGACGGAACACGAGAAGACCAGAGCGCTATAGTGTCTCTGTGTTGCAGGGCACGAGTGTGTGAGAACGGACCGTGCGACGTGGGTATCACAGTCAACGGAGGCGAACGTGTTTCCTTGTCTGCAACAGCGACGGAACACGAGAAGACCAGAGCGCTATAGTGTCTCTGTGTTGCAGGACGGTGTGTGTGAGAACGGACCTTGCGACGTGGGTATCACAGTCAACGGAGGCGAACGTGTTTCCTTGTCTGCAACAGCGACGGAACCCGAGAAGACCAGAGCGCTATAGTGTCTCTGTGTTGCAGGACGGTGTGTGTGAGAACGGACCGTGCGACGTGGGTATCACAGTCAACGGAGGCGAACGTGTTTCCTTGTCTGCAACAGCGACGGAACACGAGAAGACCAGAGCGCTATAGTGTCTCTGTGTTGCAGGACGGTGTGTGTGAGAACGGACCTTGCGACGTGGGTATCACAGTCAACGGAGGGGAACGTGTTTCCTTGTCTGCAACAGCGACGGAACACGAGAAGACCGGAGCGCTATAGTGTCTCTGTGTTGCAGGATGGAGTGTGTGAGAACGGACCGTGCGACGTGGGTATCACAGTCAACGGAGGCAAACGTGTTTCCTTGTCTGCAACAGCGACGGAACACGAGAAGACCAGCGCGTCTTGCAAGGGGACCTTCTACATCGGCAACATCCCGCAACAGTTGCGAGTAAGACCATCATGTGTTCTTGTTGGCTTTGGAGACTTCATTCACTCGACAGTTACAATAAAATGCACGTTTTTAGTGGGGCAATTTGAAACAAGTATGTTTTTTAATTTCAAACAAAAACATCTAGTAGCCTTTTTACACATTGATGAGCGATAAAGCTATAAGAAACTTCATGATGAACATATGAATCAAATGTGCACATGCTGTATTATATCGAGGTGTCATAAATGTTCGGACAAAGAGACAACTAGCCCCCGCTAGTTGTTGCGTCGGCACGAGAAGCCAAGAAACAAAGACCAGGCTGCCAATAGGTCATCAATGATATCATCAATGAATCACCTCAAGAGGCTCTATTTATAAACAACACGAATCATTCTACTTCAGCAGAAGGTTTAGAAAATGGGGTTGGATTTGAGGAAATAATCTAAGGGTACAATAAATAAATATAAGTAATCTGTTTGATCCTATCCCAACATTTGGCTACACCTGCTGGTATTGAGTTGTTAACTATATCTCGCCCGTTCTGTCCACAGAGTCAATACAAGCAACAAGTGACGGGCCGCGGTATCGACGGCGTTGAGCTGTTTCCATCTCTCTCGGGGGTGTTGGGACATCTGGCCATAGACGGAGAGCTGGAGGACATCTCTCGGCTGTCCTTCTTGGAGGTCGCCGGTCACAGAGCTTCCTCGCGCTCTGTCAGCTTTGCAGGTAGACACTCTGGATTCCATTTGACCATCAGTTGTGGGCTTTCCTTATGTAGGAACATCAGTGCAACCAGTCTTCAATCTGATCATGGGCTTATAATTATCATAAATGGAGAAATGTCATGTTCTGTGTTGCGTAGAGGAGTATTCCGAACTGCCCCTGATAATCGGCCAACAAGTCAACCTCACGTGTTACTATAACCCCGAGGAACTGGATCCAAGTTCACACGAGCGCAATGTCGAGGCCAGCTGGCTGCGTCTGGACGCGATCATTGAAGCGATGGACGGTAAAGTAGACGCCTTCCCTCTCTGTCCATCTAGTTATAAGCCTACAGTAATACAGCTACGTGTCGGGGTTCACAGAGAAACATGTGTTGCCAGTCACGTACACAAGACGACATTCAAAACCTCGAGGGTTTGTGGTGCCTTGTCCAATGTCACTGTTTAGCTCGATGGGTTGTGGGCTAAGATTGATAACAGGGGAGCGTACTTCAAGTATAAAATCACCAGTGTTTTAGTCACTGCTGCACAAATAATTAACTAGTCATTAACGCCCTGGAAGTGTTTCTAAGGGCCGGTATTTCAATGTCCAGTTAAAATTTACTTTTCAGTTAAATTGTTTTCACCATGACAACGGCCAATAGAAACACACCAAACTGGGCTTACCTGACAGTTAAATTTACTTGGCACTTTAACTGGACATTGAAATACCGGCCCTTAATGAGTTAAACACCAGCCAGGCAGTCAAGTTCACCTGGGACTTCTCACCAACGAAAGTCAACTTCCTAGATGTAGACATCCAGTTATGGTGAATTCACGACCTTGCGTTGCGCTGCGCTGAGCGTTGGACTTTGTTGCGTTGCATTGCGTTGACTTCATCATCTGTTCACGACCTTGCTTTAAACCACAGCCTTCTCGACGGGTCAAACCGCGGATTCAAGGTCTACTTGATCTCCGATCAAGTGGACCTTGCACGGATTGAGCCGACGTTCGAGGAGGCTGTGCTTTAAACCGAGTATCCCGGATCATACATGCCGCGAGGATCAAGAAGGCTTTGCTTTGCGTTATTGCGTTGGAAAGTTGAACTAGAACAATGTTTGCAGCATCGCACAGTCGCGCACTGATGATGCTCATGATTGGCTGCTAGGACTTCGAAGTTCAAAGTTGCGTAGCGCAACGCAAGGTCGTGAATTCACCATTAAAGGAGGGTACCCTACAAACAAGTGTACACATCAAACCCACCAACAGCATGCAATACTTGCACTATAACAGCTTTAACCCCACCCATATGAAAAAATCCCTTCCGTACTTCATGACCACGAGAGGACGGATAATTTGCTCGGAAGAAGTGAACTTAGCGAAATACTGCGAAAAGATCACCGCAGCTTTCATCAACCGGGGCTATCCTCCACAGCTGGTCATACAGCAAGTAGCACGCCCACTGAAATCCACACCACCAGCCGAAGCCAGCAGCATTATTCCACTCATAACTCAGTGGCACCCAGGGGCCTCATTCCTGTACATTTGCAAACTTAACCCCGGTGTTAGTCATTAGCCAATCAGGAGTCAGCAATTGAGACGCCGATCGAAGGAAGGCATTGTTGAAAAAACGAGACAAAATAAAAACCATAACAAACAAAAACAGTCCAATAACCTCAAAACGTCGACAAAACACTCAATAAAACTACTTATTTACAGATCTAGGTTGTACATAATGCACTATAAATACACAAAATTGTTTGTAAACTGCAATAAACACATATAGTAACGTATCCATGAAGTGGATATTCCCAATTAAAGAATTGAAATGTGACATTTGTGAAACTATACACATGGGCATCGGCAAAATGGCGGCATTTCCAAGTATTGTTGAGATAACTCTTCTTAACCCTACTATCAGACAGGGTCATATTTGCTTCCGAATTATGCAGGGATGCCTGGGTAGGTGTTAACCCCGGGGTCATTTTAACATGGGGTTAGCGAGAGTTAAGGAGGGTTATAAAAAATGTACAAGAATGAGGCCCCAGGGCTACAGCAACTCAACGGCATAATCACCAAGAATCGTCATATACTCCGGACCTCACCATCTACGCAGAACCTAAAAATACCTAGGGTAACCTTCCGTAGACCACCTTACCTCAAGGACATGCTAGTGAACAAATACCCGACAGTTGACAACAACACACCTAGCACACTGAAGCCACCACATGGATCGTACCCATGTGGTAGCAATAGGTGCAAGACCTGTCCTATAAACACTCCAGCGACGACGTTCACAGCACAAGCAACCGGAAAGGCCTACACCATCGTAGGCCACAACACCTGTGCTACCAAGCAACTTATCTACCAACTGGCATGTGACCACTGCCCAGCAGAATACATAGGTTTAACAACGACCACCTTCAACACTAGGATCAATGGGCACAGACATGACACAAGATCAAAGAAAGTTGAAAAGCCAGTAGCCAAACATGCCGGTGACCACGACAAACCGTTCAACGACTGCTACAAAGCAACAGTTGTGAGGTCCTGCCTAGCAACTGTACAGACATGGAGTTACGGAGATGGGAGCTAGCTTACCAGTGGATTACTAACTCCAGAATCCCTCATAACCTAAACCTGTGGTAAGCTCATCCCTCTCTTCCCAACTCCACATACCAACAGTGACCTGTAAATAGTAAAAATAGTATAGATAGTGTAAATATTGTAAATAGTAGAATTAGCGCGTATAATTTAAGTTTACCGGAAGTTTTCAATGTCAACCGGAAGTGATGTTGTCTCTATCATACTGGAAGTCACGTGATAATAGAGACTTCCGACCCAGTCTTTCCTCCACCTTCGTCGGGTGATCAAGGCCATGTCAGGCCGAAACTGTCTCGATGTTTTGTATATATCTTTTTTGTGTTCCTATCGACTCCGAAGGCCGCAACTACTACAAGGTAAGCTGTTGGTTCCCTCCTATCCTTCCCCCCAAGCTCAAACCCAGCCGTTAGGCAAACTTACACAAATTCACATAACTAGTCATATTGTAATTTCTCTTAGAGATAAATTAGACATGTTGTGTAGACCACATTTGTCCGACTGCATAATTGCCATGCAACAAACGTAATGACTCACCAGCGTAGCTCAGCTGTGTCCTTGCAGGGCAGCCAACCGTCAATGTAGCTAAGCTGTATCTCCTTCATTTCATTTCCTTATTTACCGGCAACAGGGGACAGCCCCACAAGTGCGATACAATAAAAATAATAGCTCGTGTCTTACAGGGCAGCCAACTACTAGCGATGCGGTGGTCTACTCAATCAAAGACAACGGCAGAGTAACACACCTGACGGCCTCTTCTTACCACAACCGGGAGGCGGTGGAAGGTTTCTACCAGTGTCGGGTGCTGAAGGAAGGGAGAGAGACCATTCTCGTAGCGTACGGAGTTTCCTTGCTTGATTCATACATAGGTAACCATTCTTTGCTTCATTCTGGATGTTGACACTCTAGTCTAGTCCCACTTACAAGTTGAACAACACCAATCATTACAAGAAGTTATAGTCATTTCACTTTAGTTTTGTTTGTTTTAGGTATAAGAGGTGTGATCGACATAGTCATAATAATTCTTGCACCGTTGGCACTACTACTGGTCATGATCTTCCTAATCTTCATATGTTGCATGTACAGCCACGATAACTACACGTAAGTGCCGTCATTCCACAACTATCAATATATGACCTAGTTTTGAACCGGCCATCTTGGTATACTTGGCATTGGCTTCATACTTGTAAGATTACATTGACATAGTTAGTGGGTAGGTTCCACAGCCTTGTCATTGGGTTTGAAATATAGGCAGAGTCCCAGCCGCTACCAGTTTGAATCTGCGCGCCCATCGGGATACCACCGCTAGATGTCGTTGATCGGCGCACTGATTGTTTCGCCCTCTGCAGTTGGTATAGGTTACTAGCTCGCGAGGCCGGCCTCTTCTGCTCCGTCAATAAGTTGACACTAGCGCTCAGCGCGGGGGTATAGTGAACTACTTCAATACGCTACTACGCGCACAATTTGAAAACTGTTGGTTTTACGACGGGATTTATCATAATACTATTTGATGTATGAAGGATGCGCAGCGCGGAGAATAATTTAAAATACATCGAAAGTGAACAGTGAACACAAATTGAATTAATATAGACACTGGGCTGATTTCGTATTGATGTTTTTATACCGTTATTGCTTTTTAACTGAGGTAAAATAGTACTGGGTGATATGTACAAAAAATGAAATCTTCGTGAACATGTTAGATAACATAATATTTAGTTTAAGAGTTCAGCTTTTGAGTAGCAAGGTAATTTCTAATCCCCATCATGTTTGTCCAACCTTGTTTTAACGTAGTTTTGTTTTGTGTTTGTGTCACAACACGGATTTTTTAAATTATTTCTTTAAACCTAACCGCACGCATTAGAAAAGGGCGTGCTGTAATATACGAGTACTGAGTGACGGAAGCCATGCACGAGTATTTTGTTATTGTGCCCACAAAATTAGCGATTTATATCACCCATTAACTTCGTACAATTTCTCCCTTAAATCACCAACATTAAAAACAATACCCAACACTGTAACACTAGAATTACATACTTTTACATATTTCTTATTTCTCGGCATATATTTTTTTGACACACTTTTTCTCACTTATGAAGAAAATTGTGTATACTATTTCTATCCACTTGACAAAGAGTTCCAACGTGCCTGTTCAATCCCCAATACGTATTACATTGCCCTGTTTTTCAACAAGTCAACTACCGAAGCAAAGGAAGTTGAATTTTATTGTATAGGTCTCTGTTTGCTTTGGTTGTTTTGCTGATCAGGAAAGAACTACATGGCGTGGCTAAAAATTAAGATTTTAGTTTGGTTTACGTGCTATACATGTGGAGTTTTGTGCATTCAATTTCGACGTAAATTATAAATCTAAAACAATATCAGAAGTAATAACTACAAAAAGTAAGCCCCTCCCCCCCCCCCCCCCCCCCCCCCCCCCCTCCCATGCTATAAACTATTATTTTGTTACGTTGGCATTGGAGTATGTAAAATAAAAAATAGGCGTGATGAAATAAGCTAGACGTGTAAAATATGGCTCTCATGTCACGTTTTGAAGATGGAAATATATATGGTAAAATATATGTTTAATTCTAATTTAAGAATATCAAACAATGCTTGAAACTAACGACACATGCGACGAAACAAATGGCCAATATGTTGCAATGAACGTCTGCCAAGTGACGGGCACAACAACCCGCCCCTGCCAGGGGTGACGCTAAGGGGAGGCGAGGGGGGGCAGTCCCCCCCCAGTCGCCCCCCCCCCCCCCAACCAGTATTTACTACTTGACAATCGCTATGCATTCAAAACCGCGTTCAATTGTCAGATACATATTTTATTTATTTACATTTTAAGTGTGTACTGTATACTGTAAAGATATACTCTAATAGGGACTAATTATTTAATTAAAACCCAACTCTAGTAATCTAACCGACCATGTTCTGATGACATCACGAAGAACGCAACGAACATTTCATGACACTCCTTCAGTTGGTTCAATTATTCGGTGACTATTAACAGTTTCTATTAATTTTACGTGACTTCACTCATTGTTAGCGCAGGTTGCGAGTGCACCTTCCGTGTCTTACGTTAACAACAATCGCCTTTGAGATTTGATAATATTATCCATTGAAAAATCAATCGTTAATGTCATCAATTTGCATCAAGTTGTCCTGCGGTTTGATGCTGAGTGCCAGAATGAGCATAACACATTTTCATCCAGTTTAGTACAATAATCCGAAACCCCCAAGGGTTCACGATGCCGTGGGGAGGGGGGGGGGGGGGTATTTTACACGTCCAGATTGCGACAGCGTTTGCGCCCCCAACTGGCATACTCGCCCCTGAATCGCCACCCCTAATGTAACATCCTAGCGTCGCCACTGGCCCCTGCCCATTGCTCGCTATTCGAGCTATTCCAGGAACCATTCAGCATTCTTCCTAGAAATATTCACGGTTGATTGCCCAGAAAGATTACAGCGCAGAAGACGTGGGCCAAAATAAAACACATCACGCACTGGATGTGGCATTTTTATGACGAACTAAAAACAGCAACAATATTATTTGTTTTATAACTACAATTATATACTGTTAGCGTTGAGTGAATATCTGTTTTATCTGTTATATCTGGGTATAGTGTGCAGGAAGTTATTGGATAACAAGTGTGCTCATGATGCTAAGTATTCCCTCCCCCCCCCCCCCCCCGGGCACAACACACACACACTGGCAACAGCATCCGTGCTTGTGCAATCCACCTCACATCGCTATATTTAAGCTATATTTCATAGTTATTGTGATCGGCTTTGTATTCATAATCATAAATTATATTTTGTATAATTAATAATATTACATAAATAAGGTATTTGGGGAATGAATGTGACTTTGTTTTTTTCAACGAAATTTAACAAAAATCACTTTTTTATGTTACCTGTTACTGTATCTTTCCAATTATGTAAGGCGCATGCTTCAAATAGTACGTATTTATGTTTTAAATCAATTTTATTCTGTTGAATTAGCTAGAGCCTATGCCTAGGCATATGCACCCCATTCGCCATTGTTCAACATTAGGATGAAGAGAAATATCTCTGCAGCAAAATAAGTGCTTTGGTTCTTTGTTATCAGCAGATACACCAACTTAAACATAAGTTACTGTGTAACAATCACAGTATTTTCGATAAATTACCCCTTCTTCAAATTTGAAG
>OX246744.1:31897304-31899804 GCA_945910005.1 Isoperla grammatica
TACAGGTTCGGTTTGTTTGTTTGTTTGTTTGTTTGTTTGTTTGTTTGTTTGTTTGTTTGTTTGTTTGTTTGTTTGTTTGTTTGTTTGTTTGTTTGTTTGTTTGTTTGTTTGTTTGTTTGTTTGTTTGTTTGTTTGTTTGTTTGTTTGTTTGTTTGTTTGTTTGTTTGTTTGTTTGTTTGTTTGTTTGTTTGTTTGTTTGTTTGTTTGTTTGTTTGTTTGTTTGTTTGTTTGTTTGTTTGTTTGTTTGTTTGTTTGTTTGTTTGTTTGTTTGTTTGTTTGTTTGTTTGTTTGTTTGTTTGTTTGTTTGTTTGTTTGTTTGTTTGTTTGTTTGTTTGTTTGTTTGTTTGTTTGTTTGTTTGTTTGTTTGTTTGTTTGTTTGTTTGTTTGTTTGTTTGTTTGTTTGTTTGTTTGTTTGTTTGTTTGTTTGTTTGTTTGTTTGTTTGTTTGTTTGTTTGTTTGTTTGTTTGTTTGTTTGTTTGTTTGTTTGTTTGTTTGTTTGTTTGTTTGTTTGTTTGTTTGTTTGTTTGTTTGTTTGTTTGTTTGTTTGTTTGTTTGTTTGTTTGTTTGTTTGTTTGTTTGTTTGTTTGTTTGTTTGTTTGTTTGTTTGTTTGTTTGTTTGTTTGTTTGTTTGTTTGTTTGTTTGTTTGTTTGTTTGTTTGTTTGTTTGTTTGTTTGTTTGTTTGTTTGTTTGTTTGTTTGTTTGTTTGTTTGTTTGTTTGTTTGTTTGTTTGTTTGTTTGTTTGTTTGTTTGTTTGTTTGTTTGTTTGTTTGTTTGTTTGTTTGTTTGTTTGTTTGTTTGTTTGTTTGTTTGTTTGTTTGTTTGTTTGTTTGTTTGTTTGTTTGTTTGTTTGTTTGTTTGTTTGTTTGTTTGTTTGTTTGTTTGTTTGTTTGTTTGTTTGTTTGTTTGTTTGTTTGTTTGTTTGTTTGTTTGTTTGTTTGTTTGTTTGTTTGTTTGTTTGTTTGTTTGTTTGTTTGTTTGTTTGTTTGTTTGTTTGTTTGTTTGTTTGTTTGTTTGTTTGTTTGTTTGTTTGTTTGTTTGTTTGTTTGTTTGTTTGTTTGTTTGTTTGTTTGTTTGTTTGTTTGTTTGTTTGTTTGTTTGTTTGTTTGTTTGTTTGTTTGTTTGTTTGTTTGTTTGTTTGTTTGTTTGTTTGTTTGTTTGTTTGTTTGTTTGTTTGTTTGTTTGTTTGTTTGTTTGTTTGTTTGTTTGTTTGTTTGTTTGTTTGTTTGTTTGTTTGTTTGTTTGTTTGTTTGTTTGTTTGTTTGTTTGTTTGTTTGTTTGTTTGTTTGTTTGTTTGTTTGTTTGTTTGTTTGTTTGTTTGTTTGTTTGTTTGTTTGTTTGTTTGTTTGTTTGTTTGTTTGTTTGTTTGTTTGTTTGTTTGTTTGTTTGTTTGTTTGTTTGTTTGTTTGTTTGTTTGTTTGTTTGTTTGTTTGTTTGTTTGTTTGTTTGTTTGTTTGTTTGTTTGTTTGTTTGTTTGTTTGTTTGTTTGTTTGTTTGTTTGTTTGTTTGTTTGTTTGTTTGTTTGTTTGTTTGTTTGTTTGTTTGTTTGTTTGTTTGTTTGTTTGTTTGTTTGTTTGTTTGTTTGTTTGTTTGTTTGTTTGTTTGTTTGTTTGTTTGTTTGTTTGTTTGTTTGTTTGTTTGTTTGTTTGTTTGTTTGTTTGTTTGTTTGTTTGTTTGTTTGTTTGTTTGTTTGTTTGTTTGTTTGTTTGTTTGTTTGTTTGTTTGTTTGTTTGTTTGTTTGTTTGTTTGTTTGTTTGTTTGTTTGTTTGTTTGTTTGTTTGTTTGTTTGTTTGTTTGTTTGTTTGTTTGTTTGTTTGTTTGTTTGTTTGTTTGTTTGTTTGTTTGTTTGTTTGTTTGTTTGTTTGTTTGTTTGTTTGTTTGTTTGTTTGTTTGTTTGTTTGTTTGTTTGTTTGTTTGTTTGTTTGTTTGTTTGTTTGTTTGTTTGTTTGTTTGTTTGTTTGTTTGTTTGTTTGTTTGTTTGTTTGTTTGTTTGTTTGTTTGTTTGTTTGTTTGTTTGTTTGTTTGTTTGTTTGTTTGTTTGTTTGTTTGTTTGTTTGTTTGTTTGTTTGTTTGTTTGTTTGTTTGTTTGTTTGTTTGTTTGTTTGTTTGTTTGTTTGTTTGTTTGTTTGTTTGTTTGTTTGTTTGTTTGTTTGTTTGTTTGTTTGTTTGTTTGTTTGTTTGTTTGTTTGTTTGTTTGTTTGTTTGTTTGTTTGTTTGTTTGTTTGTTTGTTTGTTTGTTTGTTTGTTTGTTTGTTTGTTTGTTTGTTTGTTTGTTTGTTTGTTTGTTTGTTTGTTTGTTTGTTTGTTTGTTTGTTTGTTTGTTTGTTTGTTTGTTTGTTTGTTTGTTTGTTTGTTTGTTTGTTTGTTTGTTTGTTTGTTTGTTTGTTTGTTTGTTTGTTTGTTTGTTTGTTTGTTTGTTTGTTTGTTTGTTTGTTTGTTTGTTTGTTTGTTTGTTTGTTTGTTTGTTTGTTTGTTTGTTTGTTTGTTTGTTTGTTTGTTTGT
>OX246744.1:31904804-32011984 GCA_945910005.1 Isoperla grammatica
CTACCTGCCACATCCTGGCACGCTGCAGAGGGCGCCAGGAGCATCGTGACGTCATAGACACGTTTTAATTAATATCTTTTGAACTATTCACGTGACAGAAAATATCAAGATAACCTTGTATTAGGGTATACTAAACGAGTATTTGGCATCTATCTGGCACATCCTGGCACGCTGCAGAGGGCGCCAGGAGCGTCGTGACGTCATAGACACGTTTTAATTAATAACGTTTGAACTATTCACGTGACCGAAAATATCAAGATAACCTTGTATTAATGTATACTAAACGAGTATTTGGCATCTAACTGGCACATCCTGGCATGCTGCAGAGGGCGCCAGGAGCGTCGTGACGTCATAGACACGTTTTAATTAATAACGTTTGAACTATTCACGTGACCGAAAATATCAAGATAACCTTGTATTAATGTATACTAAACGAGTATTTTGCATCTACCTGGCACATCCTGGCACGCTGCAGAGGGCGCCAGGAGCGTCGTGACGTCATAGACACGTTTTAATTAATAACGTTTGAACTATTCACGTGACCGAAAATATCAAGATAACCTTGTATTAATGTTTACTAAAAGAGTATTTGGCATCTATCTGGCACATCCTGGCAAGCTGCAGAGGGTGCCAGGAGCGTCGTGACGTCATAGACACGATTTAATTAATAACGTTTGAACTATTCACATGACCGAAAATATCAAGATAACCTTGTATTAATGTATACTAAACGAGTATTTGGCATCTAACTGGCACATCCTGGCAAGCTGCAGAGGGCGCCAGGAGCGTCGTGACGTCATAGACACGATTTAATTAATAACGTTTGAACTATTCACGTGACCGAAAATATCAAGATAACCTTGTATTAATGTATACTAAACGAGTATTTGGCATCTATCTGGCACATCCTGGCAAGCTGCAGAGGGTGCCAGGAGCGTCGTGACGTCATAGACACGATTTAATTAATAACGTTTGAACTATTCACATGACCGAAAATATCAAGATAACCTTGTATTAATGTATACTAAACGAGTATTTGGCATCTAACTGGCACATCCTGGCAAGCTGCAGAGGGCGCCAGGAGCGTCGTGACGTCATAGACACGTTTTAATTAATAACTTTTAAACGGTTTCAGTCACAGAAACTATTTATCATACAATACTACAATGGAATAGTATACGAGTATTTTGCACCTACCTGGCACATCCTGGCAAGCTGCAGAGGGCGCCAGGAGCGTCGTGACGTCATAGACACGTTTTAATTAATAACTTTTAAACGGTTTCAGTCACAGAAACTATTTATCATACAATACTACAATGGAATAGTATACGAGTATTTTGCATCTACCTGGCACATCCTGGCACGCTGCAGAGGGCGCCAGAGGCGTCGTGACGTCATAGACACGTTTTAATTAATAACGTTTGAACTATTCACGTGACCGAAAATATCAAGATAACCTTGTATTAATGTTTACTAAACGAGTATTTGGCATCTATCTGGCACATCCTGGCACGCTGCAGAGGGTGCCAGGAGCGTCGTGACGTCATAGACACGATTTAATTAATAACGTTTGAACTATTCACGTGACCGAAAATATCAAGATAACCTTGTATTAATGTTTACTAAACGAGTATTTGGCATCTATCTGGCACATCCTGGCAAGCTGCAGAGGGCGCCAGGAGCGTCGTGACGTCATAGACACGATTTAATTAATAACGTTTGAACTATTCACGTGACCGAAAATATCAAGATAACCTTGTATTAATGTATACTAAACGAGTATTTGGCATCTAACTGGCACATCCTGGCAAGCTGCAGAGGGCGCCAGGAGCGTCGTGACGTCATAGACACGTTTTAATTAATAACGTTTGAACTATTCACGTGACCGAAAATATCAAGATAACCTTGTATTAATGTTTACTAAACGAGTATTTGGCATCTATCTGGCACATCCTGGCAAGCTGCAGAGGGTGCCAGGAGCGTCGTGACGTCATAGACACGATTTAATTAATAACGTTTGAACTATTCACATGACCGAAAATATCAAGATAACCTTGTATTAATGTATACTAAACGAGTATTTGGCATCTAACTGGCACATCCTGGCAAGCTGCAGAGGGCGCCAGGAGCGTCGTGACGTCATAGACACGATTTAATTAATAACGTTTGAACTATTCACGTGACCGAAAATATCAATTAAGATAACCTTGTATTAATGTATACTAAACGAGTATTTGGCATCTATCTGGCACATCCTGGCAAGCTGCAGAGGGTGCCAGGAGCGTCGTGACGTCATAGACACGATTTAATTAATAACGTTTGAACTATTCACATGACCGAAAATATCAAGATAACCTTGTATTAATGTATACTAAACGAGTATTTTGCATCTATCTGGCACATCCTGGCAAGCTGCAGAGGGCGCCAGGAGCGTCGTGACGTCATAGACACGATTTAATTAATAACGTTTGAACTATTCACATGACCGAAAATATCAAGATAACCTTGTATTAATGTATACTAAACGAGTATTTGGCATCTATCTGGCACATCCTGGCACGCTGCAGAGGGCGCCAGGAGCATCGTGACGTCATATACCTTTTAACGGTTAATGTCAAAAAAGTATAGAGGACAATATTGTAGAGAATTGACAGACAAGTCGATTGGTGTGTACTTATAAGGAAATCATGTCATATTTAATTAGGATATTGCTAAAAATAATAATAATTTGATGTGTATACTAACTGCTGCAAAGTACCCCCCATCTAAATATTTATTAATTGCTATTTCCGAGTTCTGTGAAAGACTTTATAGTCTTAGTGATCCCAACATACCTATTATATAATAATAGTAACTTTTATTACTATTGTTATTATTATTATTATTATTATTATTATTATTATTATTATTATTATTATTATTATTATTATTATTATTATTATTATTATTATTATTATTATTATTATTATTATTATTATTATTATTATTATTATTATTATTATTATTATTATTATTATTATAATTATTTTTATTATCATTATTATTATTATTATTATAATTATAATTATTAAGCGAGCGAAGCGAGCGTCTCCACGAGACTCTTATGGCCCTTCGTTCTGTTTTTTTTTTTTTTTTTTTTTGTGTACTAGACTCTTTTGGCACTTCATGCTGTTTGTTTTTTGTTTTGTTTTTATGTCTGTCGATAGCGGTCGAACGGAAAGTCCGATCAACCTGAAATTTGGACCATCCACAAGCCTCGATGTGGATTGAAGGTGTATAGTTTTGAGGCAAAATCGTTCGAAAAGTTACAAAGTTACACTCAATAACTGTTAGTAACGGTGGCGGACCGCCGCGAAAACACTAGACAGACAACGCAAATTCTTAGCAACGCAAATTGCACTGCATTCAACAATATCGGGAAGTATAATAGCTATGGAAATTAGAAAAAATTTTGAAATGCACATTCTTGAATTGTTGTTAATAATTGTTGTTTTTATTAGCTTTGAGATCTTTTCGCCAGAACGTTCGTAGATATGGACGCGCTCGCTTATCAACGCGTCAAACAGAGCGTTTTCCTAGTAATTAAGCGAGCGAAGCGAGCGTTTCCACTTGACTCTTATGGCACTTCGTCCTTTTTTTTTTTTTTTTTGATTTTATGTCTGTCGATAGCGGTCGAACGGAAAGTCGGATCAACTTGAAATTTGGACTATCCACAAGCCTCGATGTGGATTGAAGGTGTATAGTTTTGAGGCAAAATCGTTTGAAAAGTTAAAAAAGTTACACCATAGTTACTGCAAAATATTTTTCTGAAACAAAATGGCGGCAAAATGTGAGATAGCCAGATATTTTTACAGATTTTTTCGGTCACGAATATGTTAATGTAATGGCGATTTGATAAGTATTGGCAAAGTTACACAAAAGTTACTCGAAAATATATTTCTGGAACACAGTAACAGCATAATGTGAGGTGGCTATCTTATAGTAAATTTTTGTCCGGTCACGAATATACTAATTTTAACGCGATCGTAAACGTATTAGAGGCAAAAATTACATTTCTACTGCTGTCAATAAGTGTTAGTAACGCGGCGGACCGTGTTGAAAACATGACCACGAAAATTTTTGGCAACGCACATTGCACTGCATACAACAATGTCGAAAAGTATAACAGCCATGGAAATAAGAACAATTTTTTCAAAGCGCATTCTTGAATTGTTGTTAATTGTTGTTCGTATTAGCATTGAAAACTTTTCGCCAGAAAGTTCGTAGATATTGCCGCGCGCGCTTATCAACGCGTCAAACAGAGCGTTTTCCTAGTAATAATTATTATTATTATTATTTTCGCGGGAGAGTAGTATGAAGATGAGATGCCGACTTGGCAGACCGGTGTTGATTAAATGATGCTCAATGCATCAATGATGCTCGTGACGTCATGTGGATACAGGATACATAAATCGCCCAGCGCACGAGTCAAGTGCTGAGAGCAGAGATGAGGTCAAGTGCACGCATCGCATTCAGGGCTCCGCTCTGAGATATTGACATGAGTAATCAATGAATACGGTCAAACACTTATATTTGAAATCCTTGCACTTTGTTTATGGTTGCGTATTGGTGACAAGGAAGGATTTCGTTTAAGTTTAAGACCATGGGCTCCGGTAGACCTACATAAATGAAAGACAATATGCATACGATACAGGCGAGGCGGCTATTCTACGCTGTGTACGCTCTCCCCAGAAGTATGATACAGGCTAGGCGGCTATTCTACTCTGTGTACGCACTCCCTAGCTGTATGATACAGGCCAGGCGGCTATTCTACGCTGTGTACGCACTCCCCAGCTGTATGATACAGGCCAGGCGGCTATTCTACGCTGTGTACGCACTCCCTAGCTGTATGATACAGGCCAGGCGGCTATTCTACGCTGTGTACGCACTCCCCAGCTGTATGATACAGGCCAGGCGGCTATTCTACTCTGTGTACGCACTCCCTAGCTGTATGATACAGGCCAGGCGGCTATTCTACGCTGTGTACGCACTCCCCAGCTGTATGATACAGGCCAGGCGGCTATTCTACGCTGTGTAGGTACTCCCCAGCTGTATGATACAGGCCAGGCGGCTATTCTACTCTGTGTACGCACTCCCCAGCTGTATGATACAGGCCAGGCGGCTATTCTACGCTGTGTACGCACTCCCCAGCTGTATGATACAGGCCAGGCGGCTATTCTACGCTGTGTACGTACTCCCCAGCTGTATGATACAGGCCAGGCGGCTATTCTACGCTGTGTACGCACTCCCCAGCTGTATGATACAGGCCAGCCGGCTATCCTACACTGTGTACGCACTCCCCAGCTGTATGATACAGGCCAGCCGGCTATTCTACACTGTTTACGCACTCCCCAGCTGTATGAAACAGGCCAGGCGGCTATTCTACGCTGTGTAAGCACCTCTAGCTGTATAATACAGACAGGCGGCTATTGTACGCTGTGTAAGCACCTCTAGCTGTATGATACAGGCTAGGCGGCTATTGTACGCTGTGTAAGCACCTCTAGCTGTATGATACAGACAGGCGGCTATTGTACGCTGTGTAAGCACCTCTAGCTGTATGATACAGACAGGCGGCTATTGTACGCTGTGTAAGCACCTCTAGCTGTATGATACAGACAGGCGGCTATTGTACGCTGTGTAAGCACCTCTAGCTGTATGATACAGGCCAGGCGGCTATTGTACGCTGTGTAAGCACCTGTAGCTGTATGATACAGGCCAGGCGGCTATTGTACGCTGTGTAAGCACCTCTAGCTGTATGATACAGGCCAGGCGGCTATTGTACGCTGTGTAAGCACCTGTAGCTGTATGATACAGGCCAGGCGGCTATTGTACGCTGTGTAAGCACCTGTAGCTGTATGATACAGGCCAGGCGGCTATTGTACGCTGTGTAAGCACCTGTAGCTGTATGATACAGGCCAGGCGGCTATTGTACGCTGTGTAAGCACCTGTAGCTGTATGATACAGGCCAGGCGGCTATTGTACGCTGTGTAAGCACCTCTAGCTGTATGATACAGACAGGCGGCTATTGTACGCTGTGTAAGCACCTGTAGCTGTATGATACAGGCCAGGCGGCTATTGTACGCTGTGTAAGCACCTCTAGCTGTATGATACAGGCCAGGCGGCTATTGTACGCTGTGTAAGCACCTGTAGCTGTATGATACAGACAGGCAGCTATTGTACGCTGTGTAAGCACCTCTAGCTGTATGATACAGACAGGCGGCTATTGTACGCTGTGTAAGCACCTCTAGCTGTATGATACAGACAGGCGGCTATTGTACGCTGTGTAAGCACCTCTAGCTGTATGATACAGGCCAGGCGGCTATTGTACGCTGTGTAAGCACCTCTAGCTGTATGATACAGACAGGCGGCTATTGTACGCTGTGTAAGCACCTCTAGCTGTATGATACAGACAGGCGGCTATTGTACGCTGTGTAAGCACCTCTAGCTGTATGATACAGGCCAGGCGGCTATTGTACGCTGTGTAAGCACCTCTAGCTGTATGATACAGGCCAGGCGGCTATTGTACGCTGTGTACGCACTCCCCAGCTGTATGATACAGGCCAGGCGGCTATTGTACGCTGTGTACGCACTCCCCAGCTGTATGATACAGGCCAGGCGGCTATTGTACGCTGTGTACGCACTCCCCAGCTGTATGAAACAGGCCAGGCGGCTATTCTACGCTGTGTACGTACTCCCCAGCTGTATGATACAGGCCAGGCGGCTATTCTACGCTGTGTACGTACTCCCCAGCTGTATGATACAGGCCAGGCGGCTATTCTACGCTGTGTACGCACTCCCCAGCTGTATGATACAGGCCAGGCGGCTATTCTACGCTGTGTACGTACTCCCCAGCTGTATGATACAGGCCAGGCGGCTATTGTACGCTGTGTACGTACTCCCCAGCTGTATGATACAGGCCAGGCGGCTATTCTACGCTGTGTACGCACTCCCTAGCTGTATGATACAGGCCAGGCGGCTGTTCTACGCTGTGTACGCACTCCCCAGCTGTATGATACAGGCCAGGCGGCTATTGTACGCTGTGTACGTACTCCCCAGCTGTATGATACAGGCCAGGCGGCTATTCTACGCTGTGTACGCACTCCCCAGCTGTATGATACAGGCCAGGCGGCTATTCTACGCTGTGTACGCACTCCCCAGCTGTATGATACAGGCCAGGCGGCTTTTGTACGCTGTGTAAGCACCTCTAGCTGTATGATACAGGCCAGGCGGCTATTGTACGCTGTGTAAGCACCTCTAGCTGTATGATACAGGCCAGGCGGCTATTGTACGCTGTATACGCACTCCCTAGCTGTATGATACAGGCCAGGCGGCTATTGTACGCTGTGTAAGCACCTCTAGCTGTATGATACAGGCCAGGCGGCTATTGTACGCTGTATACGCACTCCCTAGCTGTATGATACAGGCCAGGCGGCTATTGTACGCTGTGTACGCACTCCCTAGCTGTATGATACAGGCCAGGCGGCTATTCTACGCTGTGTACGCACTCCCTAGCTGTATGATACAGGCCAGGCGGCTATTCTACGCTGTGTACGCACTCCCTAGCTGTATGATACAGGCCAGGCGGCTATTGTACGCTGTGTACGTACTCCCCAGCTGTACGATACAGGCCAGGCGGCTATTGTACGCTGTGTAAGCACCTCTAGCTGTATGATACAGGCCAGGCGGCTATTGTACGCTGTGTAAGCACCTCTAGCTGTATGATACAGGCCAGGCGGCTATTGTACGCTGTGTAAGCACCTCTAGCTGTATGATACAGGCCAGGCGGCTATTGTACGCTGTGTAAGCACCTCTAGCTGTATGATACAGACAGGCGGCTATTGTACGCTGTGTAAGCACCTGTAGCTGTATGATACAGGCCAGGCGGCTATTGTACGCTGTGTAAGCACCTCTAGCTGTATGATACAGACAGGCGGCTATTGTACGCTGTGTAAGCACCTCCAGCTGTATGATACAGGCCAGGCGGCTATTGTACGCTGTGTAAGCACCTGTAGCTGTATGATACAGGCCAGGCGGCTATTGTACGCTGTGTAAGCACCTCTAGCTGTATGATACAGGCCAGGCGGCTATTGTACGCTGTGTAAGCACCTGTAGCTGTATGATACAGGCCAGGCGGCTATTGTACGCTGTGTAAGCACCTCTAGCTGTATGATACAGGCCAGGCGGCTATTGTACGCTGTGTAAGCACCTCTAGATGTATGATACAGGCCAGGCGGCTATTGTACGCTGTGTAAGCACCTCTAGCTGTATGATACAGGCCAGGCGGCTATTGTACGCTGTGTAAGCACCTGTAGCTGTATGATACAGGCCAGGCGGCTATTGTACGCTGTGTAAGCACCTGTAGCTGTATGATACAGGCCAGGCGGCTATTGTACGCTGTATACGCACTCCCTAGCTGTATGATACAGACAGGCGGCTATTGTACGCTGTGTAAGCACCTCTAGCTGTATGATACAGACAGGCAGCTATTGTACGCTGTATACGCACTCCCTAGCTGTATGATACAGACAGGCGGCTATTGTACGCTGTGTAAGCACCTGTAGCTGTATGATACAGACAGGCGGCTATTGTACGCTGTATACGCACTCCCTAGCTGTATGATACAGACAGGCAGCTATTGTACGCTGTGTACGCACCTCTAGCTGTATGATACAGGCCAGGCGGCTATTGTACGCTGTGTAAGCACCTCTAGCTGTATGATACAGGCCAGGCGGCTATTGTACGCTGTGTAAGCACCTCTAGCTGTATGATACAGGCCAGCCGGCTATTGTACGCTGTGTACGCACTCCCCAGCTGTATGATACAGACAGGCAGCTATTGTACGCTGTGTAAGCACCTCTAGCTGTATGATACAGACAGGCAGCTATTGTACGCTGTGTAAGCACCTCTAGCTGTATGATACAGACAGGCAGCTATTGTACGCTGTGTAAGCACCTCTAGCTGTATGATACAGACAGGCAGCTATTGTACGCTGTGTAAGCACCTCTAGCTGTATGATACAGACAGGCAGCTATTGTACGCTGTGTAAGCACCTCTAGCTGTATGATACAGGCCAGGCGGCTATTGTACGCTGTGTAAGCACCTCTAGCTGTATGATACAGGCCAGGCGGCTATTGTACGCTGTGTAAGCACCTCTAGCTGTATGATACAGGCCAGGCGGCTATTGTACGCTGTGTAAGCACCTCTAGCTGTATGATACAGGCCAGGCGGCTATTGTACGCTGTGTAAGCACCTCTAGCTGTATGATACAGGCAGGCGGCTATTGTACGCTGTGTAAGCACCTCTAGCTGTATGATACAGGCCAGGCGGCTATTGTACGCTGTGTAAGCACCTCTAGCTGTATGATACAGACAGGCAGCTATTGTACGCTGTGTAAGCACCTCTAGCTGTATGATACAGACAGGCGGCTATTGTACGCTGTGTAAGCACCTCTAGCTGTATGATACAGACAGGCAGCTATTGTACGCTGTGTAAGCACCTCTAGCTGTATGATACAGGCCAGGCGGCTATTGTACGCTGTGTAAGCACCTCTAGCTGTATGATACAGGCCAGGCGGCTATTGTACGCTGTGTAAGCACCTCTAGCTGTATGATACAGGCCAGGCGGCTATTGTACGCTGTGTAAGCACCTCTAGCTGTATGATACAGGCCAGGCGGCTATTGTACGCTGTGTAAGCACCTCTAGCTGTATGATACAGGCCAGGCGGCTATTGTACGCTGTGTAAGCACCTCTAGCTGTATGATACAGACAGGCAGCTATTGTACGCTGTGTAAGCACCTCTAGCTGTATGATACAGGCCAGCCGGCTATTGTACGCTGTGTAAGCACCTCTAGCTGTATGATACAGACAGGCGGCTATTGTACGCTGTGTAAGCACCTCTAGCTGTATGATACAGGCCAGGCGGCTATTGTACGCTGTGTAAGCACCTCTAGCTGTATGATACAGGCCAGGCGGCTATTGTACGCTGTGTAAGCACCTCTAGCTGTATGATACAGGCCAGCCGGCTATTGTACGCTGTGTAAGCACCTCTAGCTGTATGATACAGACAGGCGGCTATTGTACGCTGTGTAAGCACCTCTAGCTGTATGATACAGACAGGCAGCTATTGTACGCTGTGTAAGCACCTCTAGCTGTATGATACAGGCCAGGCGGCTATTGTACGCTGTGTAAGCACCTCTAGATGTATGATACAGACAGGCGGCTATTGTACGCTGTGTAAGCACCTCTAGCTGTATGATACAGACAGGCAGCTATTGTACGCTGTGTAAGCACCTCTAGCTGTATGATACAGACAGGCGGCTATTGTACGCTGTGTAAGCACCTCTAGCTGTATGATACAGACAGGCAGCTATTGTACGCTGTGTACGCACCTCTAGCTGTATGATACAGGCCAGGCGGCTATTGTACGCTGTGTAAGCACCTCTAGCTGTATGATACAGGCCAGGCGGCTATTGTACGCTGTGTAAGCACCTCTAGCTGTATGATACAGGCCAGGCGGCTATTGTACGCTGTGTAAGCACCTCTAGCTGTATGATACAGGCCAGGCGGCTATTGTACGCTGTGTAAGCACCTCTAGCTGTATGATACAGACAGGCAGCTATTGTACGCTGTGTAAGCACCTCTAGCTGTATGATACAGACAGGCAGCTATTGTACGCTGTGTAAGCACCTCTAGCTGTATGATACAGACAGGCGGCTATTGTACGCTGTGTAAGCACCTCTAGCTGTATGATACAGGCAGGCAGCTATTGTACGCTGTGTAAGCACCTCTAGCTGTATGATACAGACAGGCAGCTATTGTACGCTGTGTAAGCACCTCTAGCTGTATGATACAGACAGGCAGCTATTATACGCTGTGTAAGCACCTCTAGCTGTATGATACAGGCCAGGCGGCTATTGTACGCTGTGTAAGCACCTCTAGCTGTATGATACAGACAGGCAGCTATTGTACGCTGTGTAAGCACCTCTAGCTGTATGATACAGACAGGCGGCTATTGTACGCTGTGTAAGCACCTCTAGCTGTATGATACAGGCCAGGCGGCTATTGTACGCTGTGTAAGCACCTCTAGCTGTATGATACAGACAGGCAGCTATTGTACGCTGTGTACGCACTCCCCAGCTGTATGATACAGGCCAGGCAGCTATTGTACGCTGTGTAAGCACCTCTAGCTGTATGATACAGACAGGCAGCTATTGTACGCTGTGTAAGCACCTCTAGCTGTATGATACAGACAGGCAGCTATTGTACGCTGTGTAAGCACCTCCAGCTGTATGATACAGACAGGCAGCTATTGTACGCTGTGTAAGCACCTCTAGCTGTATGATACAGACAGGCGGCTATTGTACGCTGTGTAAGCACCTGTAGCTGTATGATACAGGCCAGGCAGCTATTGTACGCTGTGTAAGCACCTCTAGCTGTATGATACAGGCCAGGCGGCTATTGTACGCTGTGTAAGCACCTCTAGCTGTATGATACAGACAGGCGGCTATTGTACGCTGTGTAAGCACCTCTAGCTGTATGATACAGGCCAGGCGGCTATTGTACGCTGTGTAAGCACCTCTAGCTGTATGATACAGACAGGCGGCTATTGTACGCTGTGTAAGCACCTCTAGCTGTATGATACAGGCAGGCAGCTATTGTACGCTGTGTAAGCACCTCTAGCTGTATGATACAGACAGGCAGCTATTGTACGCTGTGTAAGCACCTCTAGCTGTATGATACAGGCCAGGCAGCTATTGTACGCTGTGTAAGCACCTCTAGCTGTATGATACAGACAGGCAGCTATTGTACGCTGTGTAAGCACCTGTAGCTGTATGATACAGGCCAGGCAGCTATTGTACGCTGTGTAAGCACCTCTAGCTGTATGATACAGGCCAGGCGGCTATTGTACGCTGTGTAAGCACCTCTAGCTGTATGATACAGACAGGCGGCTATTGTACGCTGTGTAAGCACCTCTAGCTGTATGATACAGGCAGGCAGCTATTGTACGCTGTGTAAGCACCTCTAGCTGTATGATACAGACAGGCAGCTATTGTACGCTGTGTAAGCACCTCTAGCTGTATGATACAGGCCAGGCAGCTATTGTACGCTGTGTAAGCACCTCTAGCTGTATGATACAGACAGGCAGCTATTGTACGCTGTGTAAGCACCTGTAGCTGTATGATACAGGCCAGGCAGCTATTGTACGCTGTGTAAGCACCTCTAGCTGTATGATACAGGCCAGGCGGCTATTGTACGCTGTGTAAGCACCTCTAGCTGTATGATACAGACAGGCGGCTATTGTACGCTGTGTAAGCACCTCTAGCTGTATGATACAGGCCAGGCGGCTATTGTACGCTGTGTAAGCACCTCTAGCTGTATGATACAGACAGGCGGCTATTGTACGCTGTGTAAGCACCTCTAGCTGTATGATACAGGCAGGCAGCTATTGTACGCTGTGTAAGCACCTCTAGCTGTATGATACAGACAGGCAGCTATTGTACGCTGTGTAAGCACCTCTAGCTGTATGATACAGGCCAGGCAGCTATTGTACGCTGTGTAAGCACCTCTAGCTGTATGATACAGACAGGCAGCTATTGTAC
This sequence comes from Isoperla grammatica, assembly GCA_945910005.1. Taxonomy (NCBI): domain Eukaryota; kingdom Metazoa; phylum Arthropoda; class Insecta; order Plecoptera; family Perlodidae; genus Isoperla; species Isoperla grammatica. Next base: position 31,917,443 of record OX246744.1, read on the forward strand.
GCTGTGTAAGCACCTGTAGCTGTATGATACAGACAGGCAGCTATTGTACGCTGTGTAAGCACCTCTAGCTGTATGATACAGACAGGCAGCTATTGTACGCTGTGTAAGCACCTCTAGCTGTATGATACAGACAGGCAGCTATTGTACGCTGTGTAAGCACCTCTAGCTGTATGATACAGACAGGCAGCTATTGTACGCTGTGTAAGCACCTCTAGCTGTATGATACAGACAGGCAGCTATTGTACGCTGTGTAAGCACCTCTAGCTGTATGATACAGACAGGCAGCTATTGTACGCTGTGTAAGCACCTCTAGCTGTATGATACAGACAGGCAGCTATTGTACGCTGTGTAAGCACCTCTAGCTGTATGATACAGACAGGCAGCTATTGTACGCTGTGTAAGCACCTCTAGCTGTATGATACAGACAGGCAGCTATTGTACGCTGTGTAAGCACCTCTAGCTGTATGATACAGGCCAGGCAGCTATTGTACGCTGTGTAAGCACCTCTAGCTGTATGATACAGGCCAGGCGGCTATTGTACGCTGTGTAAGCACCTCTAGCTGTATGATACAGGCCAGGCGGCTATTGTACGCTGTGTAAGCACCTCTAGCTGTATGATACAGACAGGCAGCTATTGTACGCTGTGTAAGCACCTCTAGCTGTATGATACAGACAGGCAGCTATTGTACGCTGTGTAAGCACCTCTAGCTGTATGATACAGACAGGCAGCTATTGTACGCTGTGTAAGCACCTCTAGCTGTATGATACAGACAGGCAGCTATTGTACGCTGTGTAAGCACCTCTAGCTGTATGATACAGACAGGCAGCTATTGTACGCTGTGTAAGCACCTCTAGCTGTATGATACAGACAGGCAGCTATTGTACGCTGTGTAAGCACCTCTAGCTGTATGATACAGACAGGCAGCTATTGTACGCTGTGTAAGCACCTCTAGCTGTATGATACAGACAGGCAGCTATTGTACGCTGTGTAAGCACCTCTAGCTGTATGATACAGACAGGCGGCTATTGTACGCTGTGTAAGCACCTCTAGCTGTATGATACAGACAGGCGGCTATTGTACGCTGTGTAAGCACCTCCAGCTGTATGATACAGACAGGCGGCTATTGTACGCTGTGTAAGCACCTCTAGCTGTATGATACAGACAGGCAGCTATTGTACGCTGTGTAAGCACCTCTAGCTGTATGATACAGACAGGCAGCTATTGTACGCTGTGTAAGCACCTCTAGCTGTATGATACAGACAGGCAGCTATTGTACGCTGTGTAAGCACCTCTAGCTGTATGATACAGACAGGCAGCTATTGTACGCTGTGTACGCACCTCTAGCTGTATGATACAGACAGGCGGCTATTGTACGCTGTGTAAGCACCTCTAGCTGTATGATACAGACAGGCAGCTATTGTACGCTGTGTACGCACCTCTAGCTGTATGATACAGACAGGCAGCTATTGTACGCTGTGTCAGCACCTCTAGCTGTATGATACAGACAGGCAGCTATTGTACGCTGTGTAAGCACCTCTAGCTGTATGATACAGACAGGCAGCTATTGTACGCTGTGTAAGCACCTCTAGCTGTATGATACAGACAGGCAGCTATTGTACGCTGTGTAAGCACCTCTAGCTGTATGATACAGACAGGCGGCTATTGTACGCTGTGTAAGCACCTCTAGCTGTATGATACAGACAGGCGGCTATTGTACGCTGTGTACGCACTCCCCAGCTGTATGATACAGACAGGCAGCTATTGTACGCTGTGTAAGCACCTCTAGCTGTATGATACAGACAGGCGGCTATTGTACGCTGTGTAAGCACCTCCAGCTGTATGATACAGACAGGCGGCTATTGTACGCTGTGTACGCACTCCCCAGCTGTATGATACAGACAGGCAGCTATTGTACGCTGTGTAAGCACCTGTAGCTGTATGATACAGGCCAGGCGGCTATTCTACGCTGTGTACGCACTCCCCAGCTGTATGATACAGACAGGCAGCTATTGTACGCTGTGTACGCACTCCCCAGCTGTATGATACAGGCCAGGCGGCTATTCTACGCTGTGTACGCACTCCCCAGCTGTATGATACAGGCCAGGCGGCTATTCTACGCTGTGTACGCACTCCCCAGCTGTATGATACAGACAGGCAGCTATTGTACGCTGTGTACGCACTCCCCAGCTGTATGATACAGGCCAGGCGGCTATTCTACGCTGTGTACGCACTCCCCAGCTGTATGATACAGGCCAGGCGGCTATTCTACGCTGTGTACGCACTCCCCAGCTGTATGATACAGACAGGCAGCTATTGTACGCTGTGTACGCACTCCCCAGCTGTATGATACAGGCCAGGCGGCTATTGTACGCTGTGTAAGCACTCCCCAGCTGTATGATACAGGCCAGGCGGCTATTCTACGCTGTGTACGCACTCCCCAGCTGTATGATACAGGCCAGGCAGCTATTGTACGCTGTGTACGCACTCCCCAGCTGTATGATACAGGCCAGGCGGCTATTCTACGCTGTGTACGCACTCCCCAGCTGTATGATACAGGCCAGGCAGCTATTGTACGCTGTGTACGCACTCCCCAGCTGTATGATACAGGCCAGGCGGCTATTGTACGCTGTGTACGCACTCCCCAGCTGTATGATACAGACCAGGCAGCTATTGTACGCTGTGTACGCACTCCCCAGCTGTATGATACAGGCCAGGCAGCTATTGTACGCTGTGTACGCACTCCCCAGCTGTATGATACAGGCCAGGCGGCTATTGTACGCTGTGTACGCACTCCCCAGCTGTATGATACAGGCCAGGCAGCTATTCTACGCTGTGTACGCACTCCCCAGCTGTATGATACAGACAGGCAGCTATTGTACGCTGTGTACGCACTCCCCAGCTGTATGATACAGGCCAGGCGGCTATTGTACGCTGTGTAAGCACTCCCCAGCTGTATGATACAGGACAGGCGGCTATTCTACGCTGTGTACGCACTCCCCAGCTGTATGATACAGACAGGCAGCTATTGTACGCTGTGTACGCACTCCCTAGCTGTATGATACAGGCCAGGCGGCTATTCTACGCTGTGTACGCACTCCCCAGCTGTATGATACAGGCCAGGCGGCTATTCTACGCTGTGTACGCACTCCCCAGCTGTATGATACAGACAGGCAGCTATTGTACGCTGTGTACGCACTCCCTAGCTGTATGATACAGGCCAGGCGGCTATTGTACGCTGTGTACGCACTCCCCAGCTGTATGATACAGGCCAGGCGGCTATTCTACGCTGTGTACGCACTCCCCAGCTGTATGATACAGGCCAGGCGGCTATTGTACGCTGTGTACGCACTCCCCAGCTGTATGATACAGGCCAGGCGGCTATTGTACGCTGTGTACGCACTCCCCAGCTGTATGATACAGGCCAGGCGGCTATTCTACGCTGTGTACGTACTCCCCAGCTGTATGATACAGGCCAGGCGGCTATTCTACGCTGTGTACGTACTCCCCAGCTGTATGATACAGGCCAGGCGGCTATTCTACGCTGTGTACGCACTCCCCAGCTGTATGATACAGGCCAGGCAGCTATTGTACGCTGTGTACGCACTCCCCAGCTGTATGATACAGACAGGCGGCTATTGTACGCTGTGTAAGCACCTCTAGATGTATGATACAGGCCAGGCGGCTATTGTACGCTGTGTACCCACTCCCCAGCTGTATGATACAGGCTAGGCGGCTATTGTACGCTGTGTAAGCACCTCTAGCTGTATGATACAGACAGGCGGCTATTGTACGCTGTGTAAGCACCTCTAGCTGTATGATACAGACAGGCAGCTATTGTACGCTGTGTAAGCACCTGTAGCTGTATGATACAGACAGGCAGCTATTGTACGCTGTGTACGCACTCCCCAGCTGTATGATACAGGCCAGGCAGCTATTGTACGCTGTGTACGCACTCCCCAGCTGTATGATACAGGCCAGGCGGCTATTGTACGCTGTGTACGCACTCCCCAGCTGTATGATACAGACAGGCGGCTATTGTACGCTGTGTAAGCACCTGTAGCTGTATGATACAGACAGGCAGCTATTGTACGCTGTGTACGCACTCCCCAGCTGTATGATACAGGCCAGGCAGCTATTGTACGCTGTGTACGCACTCCCCAGCTGTATGATACAGGCTAGGCAGCTATTGTACGCTGTGTACGCACTCCCCAGCTGTATGATACAGACAGGCGGCTATTGTACGCTGTGTACGCACTCCCTAGCTGTATGATACAGGCCAGGCGGCTATTCTACGCTGTGTACGCACTCCCCAGCTGTATGATACAGGCTAGGCAGCTATTGTACGCTGTGTACGCACTCCCCAGCTGTATGATACAGACAGGCAGCTATTGTACGCTGTGTACGCACTCCCTAGCTGTATGATACAGGCCAGGCGGCTATTGTACGCTGTGTACGCACTCCCCAGCTGTATGATACAGGCCAGGCAGCTATTGTACGCTGTGTACGCACTCCTCAGCTGTATGATACAGACAGGCAGCTATTGTACGCTGTGTAAGCACCTCTAGCTGTATGATACAGACAGGCAGCTATTGTACGCTGTGTAAGCACCTCTAGCTGTATGATACAGACAGGCAGCTATTGTACGCTGTGTAAGCACCTCTAGCTGTATGATACAGACAGGCAGCTATTGTACGCTGTGTACGCACTCCCCAGCTGTATGATACAGACAGGCGGCTATTGTACGCTGTGTACGCACTCCCCAGCTGTATGATACAGACAGGCAGCTATTGTACGCTGTGTAAGCACCTCTAGCTGTATGATACAGACAGGCAGCTATTGTACGCTGTGTAAGCACCTCTAGCTGTATGATACAGGCCAGGCAGCTATTGTACGCTGTGTACGCACTCCTCAGCTGTATGATACAGACAGGCAGCTATTGTACGCTGTGTACGCACTCCCCAGCTGTATGATACAGACAGGCGGCTATTGTACGCTGTGTACGCACTCCCCAGCTGTATGATACAGGCCAGGCGGCTATTGTACGCTGTGTAAGCACCTCTAGCTGTATGATACAGGCCAGGCGGCTATTGTACGCTGTGTACGCACTCCCCAGCTGTATGATACAGACAGGCGGCTATTGTACGCTGTGTACGCACTCCCCAGCTGTATGATACAGGCCAGGCAGCTATTGTACGCTGTGTACGCACTCCCCAGCTGTATGATACAGACAGGCAGCTATTGTACGCTGTGTACGCACTCCCCAGCTGTATGATACAGACAGGCGGCTATTGTACGCTGTGTACGCACTCCTCAGCTGTATGATACAGACAGGCGGCTAGTGTACGCTGTGTACGCACTCCCCAGCTGTATGATACAGACAGGCGGCTATTGTACGCTGTGTACGCACTCCCCAGCTGTATGATACAGACAGGCGGCTATTGTACGCTGTGTACGCACTCCTCAGCTGTATGATACAGACAGGCGGCTATTGTACGCTGTGTACGCACTCCTCAGCTGTATGATACAGACAGGCGGCTATTGTACGCTGTGTACGCACTCCCCAGCTGTATGATACAGACAGGCGGCTATTGTACGCTGTGTACGCACTCCTCAGCTGTATGATACAGACAGGCGGCTATTGTACGCTGTGTACGCACTCCTCAGCTGTATGATACAGGCCAGGCGGCTATTGTACGCTGTGTACGCACTCCCTAGCTGTATGATACAGGCCAGGCAGCTATTGTACGCTGTGTACGCACTCCCCAGCTGTATGATACAGGCTAGGCGGCTATTGTACGCTGTGTACGCACCTGTAGCTGTATGATACAGACAGGCGGCTATTGTACGCTGTGTACGCACTCCTCAGCTGTATGATACAGGCCAGGCGGCTATTGTACGCTGTGTAAGCACCTCTAGCTGTATGATACAGGCCAGGCAGCTATTGTACGCTGTGTAAGCACCTCTAGATGTATGATACAGGCCAGGCAGCTATTGTACGCTGTGTACGCACTCCTCAGCTGTATGATACAGACAGGCAGCTATTGTACGCTGTGTAAGCACCTCTAGATGTATGATACAGGCCAGGCAGCTATTGTACGCTGTGTACGCACTCCTCAGCTGTATGATACAGGCCAGGCGGCTATTGTACGCTGTGTAAGCACCTCTAGCTGTATGATACAGGCCAGGCAGCTATTGTACGCTGTGTAAGCACCTCTAGCTGTATGATACAGGCCAGGCAGCTATTGTACGCTGTGTACGCACTCCTCAGCTGTATGATACAGACAGGCAGCTATTGTACGCTGTGTAAGCACCTCTAGCTGTATGATACAGACAGGCAGCTATTGTACGCTGTGTAAGCACCTCTAGCTGTATGATACAGGCCAGGCAGCTATTGTACGCTGTGTAAGCACCTCTAGCTGTATGATACAGGCCAGGCAGCTATTGTACGCTGTGTAAGCACCTCTAGCTGTATGATACAGACAGGCGGCTATTGTACGCTGTGTACGCACTCCCCAGCTGTATGATACAGACAGGCAGCTATTGTACGCTGTGTAAGCACCTCTAGCTGTATGATACAGACAGGCAGCTATTGTACGCTGTGTAAGCACCTCTAGCTGTATGATACAGACAGGCAGCTATTGTACGCTGTGTAAGCACCTCTAGCTGTATGATACAGACAGGCAGCTATTGTACGCTGTGTAAGCACCTCTAGCTGTATGATACAGGCAGGCAGCTATTGTACGCTGTGTAAGCACCTCTAGCTGTATGATACAGGCCAGGCGGCTATTGTACGCTGTGTACGCACTCCCCAGCTGTATGATACAGACAGGCGGCTATTGTACGCTGTGTAAGCACCTCTAGCTGTATGATACAGACAGGCAGCTATTGTACGCTGTGTAAGCACCTCTAGATGTATGATACAGACAGGCGGCTATTGTACGCTGTGTAAGCACCTCTAGCTGTATGATACAGACAGGCAGCTATTGTACGCTGTGTAAGCACCTCTAGCTGTATGATACAGACAGGCAGCTATTGTACGCTGTGTAAGCACCTCTAGCTGTATGATACAGACAGGCAGCTATTGTACGCTGTGTACGCACTCCCCAGCTGTATGATACAGACAGGCGGCTATTGTACGCTGTGTAAGCACCTCTAGCTGTATGATACAGGCCAGGCGGCTATTGTACGCTGTGTAAGCACCTCTAGCTGTATGATACAGACAGGCGGCTATTGTACGCTGTGTAAGCACCTCTAGCTGTATGATACAGGCCAGGCAGCTATTGTACGCTGTGTAAGCACCTCTAGCTGTATGATACAGACAGGCAGCTATTGTACGCTGTGTAAGCACCTCTAGCTGTATGATACAGACAGGCGGCTATTGTACGCTGTGTAAGCACCTCTAGCTGTATGATACAGGCCAGGCGGCTATTGTACGCTGTGTAAGCACCTCTAGCTGTATGATACAGACAGGCAGCTATTGTACGCTGTGTAAGCACCTCTAGCTGTATGATACAGACAGGCGGCTATTGTACGCTGTGTAAGCACCTCTAGCTGTATGATACAGACAGGCGGCTATTGTACGCTGTGTAAGCACCTCTAGCTGTATGATACAGACAGGCAGCTATTGTACGCTGTGTAAGCACCTCTAGCTGTATGATACAGACAGGCAGCTATTGTACGCTGTGTAAGCACCTCTAGCTGTATGATACAGACAGGCAGCTATTGTACGCTGTGTAAGCACCTCTAGCTGTATGATACAGACAGGCGGCTATTGTACGCTGTGTAAGCACCTCTAGCTGTATGATACAGACAGGCGGCTATTGTACGCTGTGTACGCACTCCCCAGCTGTATGATACAGACAGGCGGCTATTGTACGCTGTGTAAGCACCTCTAGCTGTATGATACAGACAGGCAGCTATTGTACGCTGTGTAAGCACCTCTAGCTGTATGATACAGACAGGCGGCTATTGTACGCTGTGTAAGCACCTCTAGCTGTATGATACAGACAGGCGGCTATTGTACGCTGTGTAAGCACCTCTAGCTGTATGATACAGACAGGCAGCTATTGTACGCTGTGTACGCACTCCCCAGCTGTATGATACAGACAGGCAGCTATTGTACGCTGTGTAAGCACCTCTAGCTGTATGATACAGACAGGCAGCTATTGTACGCTGTGTAAGCACCTCTAGCTGTATGATACAGACAGGCAGCTATTGTACGCTGTGTAAGCACCTGTAGCTGTATGATACAGGCCAGGCGGCTATTGTACGCTGTGTAAGCACCTCCAGCTGTATGATACAGGCTAGGCGGCTATTGTACGCTGTGTAAGCACCTCTAGCTGTATGATACAGACAGGCAGCTATTGTACGCTGTGTAAGCACCTCTAGCTGTATGATACAGACAGGCGGCTATTGTACGCTGTGTAAGCACCTCTAGCTGTATGATACAGACAGGCAGCTATTGTACGCTGTGTAAGCACCTCTAGCTGTATGATACAGACAGGCAGCTATTGTACGCTGTGTAAGCACCTCTAGCTGTATGATACAGACAGGCGGCTATTGTACGCTGTGTAAGCACCTCTAGCTGTATGATACAGACAGGCGGCTATTGTACTGTGTAAGCACCTCTAGCTGTATGATACAGACAGGCAGCTATTGTACGCTGTGTAAGCACCTCTAGCTGTATGATACAGACAGGCAGCTATTGTACGCTGTGTAAGCACCTCTAGCTGTATGATACAGACAGGCAGCTATTGTACGCTGTGTAAGCACCTCTAGCTGTATGATACAGACAGGCGGCTATTGTACGCTGTGTAAGCACCTCTAGCTGTATGATACAGACAGGCAGCTATTGTACGCTGTGTAAGCACCTCTAGCTGTATGATACAGACAGGCAGCTATTGTACGCTGTGTAAGCACCTCTAGCTGTATGATACAGACAGGCAGCTATTGTACGCTGTGTAAGCACCTCTAGCTGTATGATACAGGCCAGGCAGCTATTCTACGCTGTGTAAGCACCTCTAGCTGTATGATACAGGCCAGGCAGCTATTGTACGCTGTGTAAGCACCTCTAGCTGTATGATACAGACAGGCAGCTATTGTACGCTGTGTAAGCACCTCTAGCTGTATGATACAGACAGGCAGCTATTGTACGCTGTGTAAGCACCTCTAGCTGTATGATACAGACAGGCAGCTATTGTACGCTGTGTAAGCACCTCTAGCTGTATGATACAGACAGGCGGCTATTGTACGCTGTGTACGCACTCCCCAGCTGTATGATACAGACAGGCAGCTATTGTACGCTGTGTACGCACTCCCCAGCTGTATGATACAGGCCAGGCAGCTATTGTACGCTGTGTACGCACTCCCCAGCTGTATGATACAGACAGGCAGCTATTGTACGCTGTGTACGCACTCCCCAGCTGTATGATACAGACAGGCAGCTATTGTACGCTGTGTAAGCACCTCTAGCTGTATGATACAGGCCAGGCGGCTATTGTACGCTGTGTACGCACTCCTCAGCTGTATGATACAGACAGGCAGCTATTGTACGCTGTGTAAGCACCTCTAGCTGTATGATACAGACAGGCGGCTATTGTACGCTGTGTAAGCACCTCTAGCTGTATGATACAGACAGGCGGCTATTGTACGCTGTGTAAGCACCTCTAGCTGTATGATACAGGCCAGGCAGCTATTGTACGCTGTGTAAGCACCTCTAGCTGTATGATACAGACAGGCGGCTATTGTACGCTGTGTACGCACCTCTAGCTGTATGATACAGACAGGCAGCTATTGTACGCTGTGTAAGCACCTCTAGCTGTATGATACAGACAGGCAGCTATTGTACGCTGTGTAAGCACCTCTAGCTGTATGATACAGACAGGCGGCTATTGTACGCTGTGTACGCACTCCCCAGCTGTATGATACAGGCCAGGCAGCTATTGTACGCTGTGTACGCACTCCCCAGCTGTATGATACAGACAGGCAGCTATTGTACGCTGTGTACGCACTCCCCAGCTGTATGATACAGACAGGCAGCTATTGTACGCTGTGTACGCACTCCTCAGCTGTATGATACAGACAGGCAGCTATTGTACGCTGTGTAAGCACCTCTAGCTGTATGATACAGACAGGCGGCTATTGTACGCTGTGTAAGCACCTCTAGCTGTATGATACAGACAGGCAGCTATTGTACGCTGTGTAAGCACCTCTAGCTGTATGATACAGACAGGCGGCTATTGTACGCTGTGTAAGCACCTCTAGCTGTATGATACAGACAGGCAGCTATTGTACGCTGTGTAAGCACCTCTAGCTGTATGATACAGACAGGCAGCTATTGTACGCTGTGTAAGCACCTCTAGCTGTATGATACAGACAGGCAGCTATTGTACGCTGTGTAAGCACCTCTAGCTGTATGATACAGACAGGCAGCTATTGTACGCTGTGTACGCACCTCTAGCTGTATGATACAGACAGGCGGCTATTGTACGCTGTGTAAGCACCTCTAGCTGTATGATACAGACAGGCAGCTATTGTACGCTGTGTAAGCACCTCTAGCTGTATGATACAGACAGGCAGCTATTGTACGCTGTGTAAGCACCTCTAGCTGTATGATACAGACAGGCGGCTATTGTACGCTGTGTAAGCACCTCTAGCTGTATGATACAGACAGGCAGCTATTGTACGCTGTGTAAGCACCTCTAGCTGTATGATACAGACAGGCGGCTATTGTACGCTGTGTAAGCACCTCTAGCTGTATGATACAGACAGGCAGCTATTGTACGCTGTGTAAGCACCTGTAGCTGTATGATACAGACAGGCAGCTATTGTACGCTGTGTACGCACTCCCCAGCTGTATGATACAGACAGGCAGCTATTGTACGCTGTGTAAGCACCTCTAGCTGTATGATACAGACAGGCGGCTATTGTACGCTGTGTAAGCACCTCTAGCTGTATGATACAGACAGGCAGCTATTGTACGCTGTGTAAGCACCTCTAGCTGTATGATACAGACAGGCGGCTATTGTACGCTGTGTACGCACTCCCCAGCTGTATGATACAGGCCAGGCGGCTATTGTACGCTGTGTACGCACTCCTCAGCTGTATGATACAGACAGGCAGCTATTGTACGCTGTGTAAGCACCTCTAGCTGTATGATACAGACAGGCGGCTATTGTACGCTGTGTACGCACCTCTAGCTGTATGATACAGACAGGCAGCTATTGTACGCTGTGTAAGCACCTCTAGCTGTATGATACAGACAGGCAGCTATTGTACGCTGTGTAAGCACCTCTAGCTGTATGATACAGACAGGCGGCTATTGTACGCTGTGTACGCACCTCTAGCTGTATGATACAGACAGGCGGCTATTGTACGCTGTGTAAGCACCTCTAGCTGTATGATACAGACAGGCAGCTATTGTACGCTGTGTAAGCACTCCCCAGCTGTATGATACAGGCCAGGCAGCTATTGTACGCTGTGTACGCACTCCCCAGCTGTATGATACAGGCCAGGCAGCTATTGTACGCTGTGTACGCACTCCCCAGCTGTATGATACAGACAGGCGGCTATTGTACGCTGTGTACGCACTCCCCAGCTGTATGATACAGGCCAGGCGGCTATTGTACGCTGTGTAAGCACCTCTAGCTGTATTATACAGGCCAGGCGGCTATTGTACGCTGTGTAAGCACCTCTAGCTGTATGATACAGGCCAGGCGGCTATTGTACGCTGTGTACGCACTCCCCAGCTGTATGATACAGGCCAGGCGGCTATTGTACGCTGTGTACGCACTCCCCAGCTGTATGATACAGGCCAGGCAGCTATTGTACGCTGTGTACGCACTCCTCAGCTGTATGATACAGACAGGCAGCTATTGTACGCTGTGTACGCACTCCCCAGCTGTATGATACAGACAGGCGGCTATTGTACGCTGTGTACGCACTCCCCAGCTGTATGATACAGACAGGCGGCTATTGTACGCTGTGTAAGCACCTCTAGCTGTATGATACAGGCCAGGCGGCTATTGTACGCTGTGTACGCACTCCCCAGCTGTATGATACAGACAGGCGGCTATTGTACGCTGTGTACGCACTCCCCAGCTGTATGATACAGGCCAGGCGGCTATTGTACGCTGTGTACGCACTCCCCAGCTGTATGATACAGACAGGCGGCTATTGTACGCTGTGTAAGCACCTCTAGCTGTATGATACAGACAGGCAGCTATTGTACGCTGTGTAAGCACCTCCAGCTGTATGATACAGGCCAGGCGGCTATTGTACGCTGTGTAAGCACCTCCAGCTGTATGATACAGACAGGCAGCTATTGTACGCTGTGTACGCACTCCCCAGCTGTATGATACAGACAGGCGGCTATTGTACGCTGTGTAAGCACCTCTAGCTGTATGATACAGGCCAGGCGGCTATTGTACGCTGTGTAAGCACCTCCAGCTGTATGATACAGGCCAGGCAGCTATTGTACGCTGTGTACGCACTCCTCAGCTGTATGATACAGACAGGCAGCTATTGTACGCTGTGTACGCACTCCCCAGCTGTATGATACAGACAGGCGGCTATTGTACGCTGTGTACGCACTCCCCAGCTGTATGATACAGGCCAGGCGGCTATTGTACGCTGTGTACGCACTCCCCAGCTGTATGATACAGGCCAGGCAGCTATTGTACGCTGTGTACGCACTCCCCAGCTGTATGATACAGACAGGCGGCTATTGTTCGCTGTGTACGCACTCCTCAGCTGTATGATACAGACAGGCGGCTATTGTACGCTGTGTACGCACTCCCTAGCTGTATGATACAGGCCAGGCGGCTATTGTACGCTGTGTACGCACTCCCCAGCTGTATGATACAGGCCAGGCAGCTATTGTACGCTGTGTACGCACTCCTCAGCTGTATGATACAGACAGGCGGCTATTGTACGCTGTGTACGCACTCCTCAGCTGTATGATACAGGCCAGGCGGCTATTGTACGCTGTGTAAGCACCTCTAGCTGTATGATACAGGCCAGGCGGCTATTGTACGCTGTGTACGCACTCCCTAGCTGTATGATACAGGCCAGGCAGCTATTGTACGCTGTGTACGCACTCCTCAGCTGTATGATACAGACAGGCAGCTATTGTACGCTGTGTACGCACTCCTCAGCTGTATGATACAGACAGGCAGCTATTGTACGCTGTGTAAGCACCTCTAGCTGTATGATACAGACAGGCAGCTATTGTACGCTGTGTACGCACTCCCCAGCTGTATGATACAGGCCAGGCGGCTATTGTACGCTGTGTACGCACTCCCTAGCTGTATGATACAGGCCAGGCGGCTATTGTACGCTGTGTACGCACTCCTCAGCTGTATGATACAGACAGGCAGCTATTGTACGCTGTGTACGCACTCCCTAGCTGTATGATACAGGCCAGGCAGCTATTGTACGCTGTGTACGCACTCCCCAGCTGTATGATACAGGCCAGGCAGCTATTGTACGCTGTGTACGCACTCCTCAGCTGTATGATACAGACAGGCAGCTATTGTACGCTGTGTAAGCACCTCTAGCTGTATGATACAGACAGGCAGCTATTGTACGCTGTGTACGCACTCCCCAGCTGTATGATACAGGCCAGGCAGCTATTGTACGCTGTGTACGCACTCCCCAGCTGTATGATACAGGCCAGGCAGCTATTGTACGCTGTGTACGCACTCCTCAGCTGTATGATACAGACAGGCAGCTATTGTACGCTGTGTACGCACTCCCCAGCTGTATGATACAGACAGGCAGCTATTGTACGCTGTGTACGCACTCCCCAGCTGTATGATACAGGCCAGGCAGCTATTGTACGCTGTGTACGCACTCCTCAGCTGTATGATACAGACAGGCAGCTATTGTACGCTGTGTACGCACTCCCCAGCTGTATGATACAGGCCAGGCAGCTATTGTACGCTGTGTACGCACTCCTCAGCTGTATGATACAGACAGGCAGCTATTGTACGCTGTGTACGCACTCCCCAGCTGTATGATACAGGCCAGGCAGCTATTGTACGCTGTGTACGCACTCCTCAGCTGTATGATACAGACAGGCAGCTATTGTACGCTGTGTACGCACTCCCTAGCTGTATGATACAGGCTAGGCGGCTATTGTACGCTGTGTACGCACTCCCCAGCTGTATGATACAGGCCAGGCGGCTATTGTACGCTGTGTAAGCACCTCTAGCTGTATGATACAGGCCAGGCGGCTATTGTACGCTGTGTAAGCACCTCTAGCTGTATGATACAGGCCAGGCGGCTATTGTACGCTGTGTAAGCACCTCTAGCTGTATGATACAGGCCAGGCGGCTATTCTACGCTGTGTACGCACTCCCCAGCTGTATGATACAGACAGGCAGCTATTGTACGCTGTGTACGCACTCCTCAGCTGTATGATACAGACAGGCAGCTATTGTACGCTGTGTAAGCACCTCTAGCTGTATGATACAGACAGGCGGCTATTGTACGCTGTGTACGCACTCCCCAGCTGTATGATACAGACAGGCAGCTATTGTACGCTGTGTACGCACTCCTCAGCTGTATGATACAGGCCAGGCGGCTATTCTACGCTGTGTAAGCACCTCTAGCTGTATGATACAGGCCAGGCAGCTATTGTACGCTGTGTACGCACTCCCCAGCTGTATGATACAGGCCAGGCGGCTATTGTACGCTGTGTACGCACTCCCCAGCTGTATGATACAGACAGGCGGCTATTGTACGCTGTGTACGCACTCCCCAGCTGTATGATACAGACAGGCAGCTATTGTACGCTGTGTACGCACTCCTCAGCTGTATGATACAGGCCAGGCGGCTATTGTACGCTGTGTAAGCACCTCTAGCTGTATGATACAGGCCAGGCGGCTATTCTACGCTGTGTACGCACTCCCCAGCTGTATGATACAGACAGGCAGCTATTGTACGCTGTGTACGCACTCCTCAGCTGTATGATACAGGCCAGGCGGCTATTGTACGCTGTGTAAGCACCTCTAGCTGTATGATACAGGCCAGGCGGCTATTCTACGCTGTGTACGCACTCCCCAGCTGTATGATACAGACAGGCAGCTATTGTACGCTGTGTACGCACTCCCCAGCTGTATGATACAGGCCAGGCAGCTATTGTACGCTGTGTACGCACTCCCCAGCTGTATGATACAGACAGGCAGCTATTGTACGCTGTGTAAGCACCTCTAGCTGTATGATACAGGCCAGGCGGCTATTGTACGCTGTGTAAGCACCTCTAGCTGTATGATACAGGCCAGGCGGCTATTGTACGCTGTGTACGCACTCCCCAGCTGTATGATACAGGCCAGGCGGCTATTGTACGCTGTGTAAGCACCTCTAGCTGTATGATACAGGCCAGGCGGCTATTGTACGCTGTGTAAGCACCTCTAGCTGTATGATACAGACAGGCAGCTATTGTACGCTGTGTAAGCACCTCTAGCTGTATGATACAGGCCAGGCAGCTATTGTACGCTGTGTAAGCACCTCTAGCTGTATGATACAGACAGGCGGCTATTGTACGCTGTGTAAGCACCTCTAGCTGTATGATACAGACAGGCAGCTATTGTACGCTGTGTAAGCACCTCTAGCTGTATGATACAGACAGGCAGCTATTGTACGCTGTGTAAGCACCTCTAGCTGTATGATACAGACAGGCAGCTATTGTACGCTGTGTAAGCACCTCTAGCTGTATGATACAGACAGGCGGCTATTGTACGCTGTGTAAGCACCTCTAGCTGTATGATACAGACAGGCAGCTATTGTACGCTGTGTAAGCACCTCTAGCTGTATGATACAGACAGGCGGCTATTGTACGCTGTGTAAGCACCTCTAGCTGTATGATACAGACAGGCAGCTATTGTACGCTGTGTAAGCACCTGTAGCTGTATGATACAGGCCAGGCGGCTATTGTACGCTGTGTAAGCACCTCTAGCTGTATGATACAGGCCAGGCGGCTATTGTACGCTGTGTAAGCACCTCTAGCTGTATGATACAGACAGGCAGCTATTGTACGCTGTGTACGCACTCCCCAGCTGTATGATACAGGCCAGGCAGCTATTGTACGCTGTGTACGCACTCCCCAGCTGTATGATACAGGCCAGGCGGCTATTGTACGCTGTGTACGCACTCCCCAGCTGTATGATACAGACAGGCGGCTATTGTACGCTGTGTAAGCACCTGTAGCTGTATGATACAGACAGGCAGCTATTGTACGCTGTGTACGCACTCCCCAGCTGTATGATACAGGCCAGGCAGCTATTGTACGCTGTGTACGCACTCCCCAGCTGTATGATACAGGCTAGGCAGCTATTGTACGCTGTGTACGCACTCCCCAGCTGTATGATACAGACAGGCGGCTATTGTACGCTGTGTACGCACTCCCTAGCTGTATGATACAGGCCAGGCGGCTATTCTACGCTGTGTACGCACTCCCCAGCTGTATGATACAGGCTAGGCAGCTATTGTACGCTGTGTACGCACTCCCCAGCTGTATGATACAGACAGGCAGCTATTGTACGCTGTGTACGCACTCCCTAGCTGTATGATACAGGCCAGGCGGCTATTGTACGCTGTGTAAGCACCTCTAGCTGTATGATACAGGCCAGGCAGCTATTGTACGCTGTGTACGCACTCCCCAGCTGTATGATACAGACAGGCGGCTATTGTACGCTGTGTAAGCACCTCTAGCTGTATGATACAGACAGGCAGCTATTGTACGCTGTGTAAGCACCTCTAGCTGTATGATACAGACAGGCAGCTATTGTACGCTGTGTCAGCACCTCTAGCTGTATGATACAGGCCAGGCGGCTATTGTACGCTGTGTACGCACTCCCCAGCTGTATGATACAGGCCAGGCAGCTATTGTACGCTGTGTACGCACTCCTCAGCTGTATGATACAGACAGGCAGCTATTGTACGCTGTGTAAGCACCTCTAGCTGTATGATACAGACAGGCAGCTATTGTACGCTGTGTAAGCACCTCTAGCTGTATGATACAGACAGGCAGCTATTGTACGCTGTGTAAGCACCTCTAGCTGTATGATACAGACAGGCAGCTATTGTACGCTGTGTACGCACTCCCCAGCTGTATGATACAGACAGGCGGCTATTGTACGCTGTGTACGCACTCCCCAGCTGTATGATACAGACAGGCAGCTATTGTACGCTGTGTAAGCACCTCTAGCTGTATGATACAGACAGGCAGCTATTGTACGCTGTGTAAGCACCTCTAGCTGTATGATACAGGCCAGGCAGCTATTGTACGCTGTGTACGCACTCCTCAGCTGTATGATACAGACAGGCAGCTATTGTACGCTGTGTACGCACTCCCCAGCTGTATGATACAGACAGGCGGCTATTGTACGCTGTGTACGCACTCCCCAGCTGTATGATACAGGCCAGGCGGCTATTGTACGCTGTGTAAGCACCTCTAGCTGTATGATACAGGCCAGGCGGCTATTGTACGCTGTGTACGCACTCCCCAGCTGTATGATACAGACAGGCGGCTATTGTACGCTGTGTACGCACTCCCCAGCTGTATGATACAGGCCAGGCAGCTATTGTACGCTGTGTACGCACTCCCCAGCTGTATGATACAGACAGGCAGCTATTGTACGCTGTGTACGCACTCCCCAGCTGTATGATACAGACAGGCGGCTATTGTACGCTGTGTACGCACTCCTCAGCTGTATGATACAGACAGGCGGCTAGTGTACGCTGTGTACGCACTCCCCAGCTGTATGATACAGACAGGCGGCTATTGTACGCTGTGTACGCACTCCCCAGCTGTATGATACAGACAGGCGGCTATTGTACGCTGTGTACGCACTCCTCAGCTGTATGATACAGACAGGCGGCTATTGTACGCTGTGTACGCACTCCTCAGCTGTATGATACAGACAGGCGGCTATTGTACGCTGTGTACGCACTCCCCAGCTGTATGATACAGACAGGCGGCTATTGTACGCTGTGTACGCACTCCTCAGCTGTATGATACAGACAGGCGGCTATTGTACGCTGTGTACGCACTCCTCAGCTGTATGATACAGGCCAGGCGGCTATTGTACGCTGTGTACGCACTCCCTAGCTGTATGATACAGGCCAGGCAGCTATTGTACGCTGTGTACGCACTCCCCAGCTGTATGATACAGGCTAGGCGGCTATTGTACGCTGTGTACGCACCTGTAGCTGTATGATACAGACAGGCGGCTATTGTACGCTGTGTACGCACTCCTCAGCTGTATGATACAGGCCAGGCGGCTATTGTACGCTGTGTAAGCACCTCTAGCTGTATGATACAGGCCAGGCAGCTATTGTACGCTGTGTAAGCACCTCTAGATGTATGATACAGGCCAGGCAGCTATTGTACGCTGTGTACGCACTCCTCAGCTGTATGATACAGACAGGCAGCTATTGTACGCTGTGTAAGCACCTCTAGATGTATGATACAGGCCAGGCAGCTATTGTACGCTGTGTACGCACTCCTCAGCTGTATGATACAGGCCAGGCGGCTATTGTACGCTGTGTAAGCACCTCTAGCTGTATGATACAGGCCAGGCAGCTATTGTACGCTGTGTAAGCACCTCTAGCTGTATGATACAGGCCAGGCAGCTATTGTACGCTGTGTACGCACTCCTCAGCTGTATGATACAGACAGGCAGCTATTGTACGCTGTGTAAGCACCTCTAGCTGTATGATACAGACAGGCGGCTATTGTACGCTGTGTACGCACTCCCCAGCTGTATGATACAGACAGGCAGCTATTGTACGCTGTGTACGCACTCCTCAGCTGTATGATACAGACAGGCAGCTATTGTACGCTGTGTACGCACTCCCCAGCTGTATGATACAGACAGGCAGCTATTGTACGCTGTGTAAGCACCTCTAGCTGTATGATACAGACAGGCGGCTATTGTACGCTGTGTAAGCACCTCTAGCTGTATGATACAGGCCAGGCGGCTATTGTACGCTGTGTAAGCACCTCTAGCTGTATGATACAGACAGGCAGCTATTGTACGCTGTGTAAGCACCTCTAGCTGTATGATACAGACAGGCAGCTATTGTACGCTGTGTAAGCACCTCTAGCTGTATGATACAGACAGGCAGCTATTGTACGCTGTGTAAGCACCTCTAGCTGTATGATACAGACAGGCGGCTATTGTACGCTGTGTACGCACTCCCCAGCTGTATGATACAGACAGGCAGCTATTGTACGCTGTGTACGCACTCCCCAGCTGTATGATACAGGCCAGGCAGCTATTGTACGCTGTGTACGCACTCCCCAGCTGTATGATACAGACAGGCAGCTATTGTACGCTGTGTACGCACTCCCCAGCTGTATGATACAGACAGGCAGCTATTGTACGCTGTGTAAGCACCTCTAGCTGTATGATACAGGCCAGGCGGCTATTGTACGCTGTGTACGCACTCCTCAGCTGTATGATACAGACAGGCAGCTATTGTACGCTGTGTAAGCACCTCTAGCTGTATGATACAGACAGGCGGCTATTGTACGCTGTGTACGCACCTCTAGCTGTATGATACAGACAGGCAGCTATTGTACGCTGTGTAAGCACCTCTAGCTGTATGATACAGACAGGCAGCTATTGTACGCTGTGTAAGCACCTCTAGCTGTATGATACAGACAGGCGGCTATTGTACGCTGTGTACGCACTCCCCAGCTGTATGATACAGGCCAGGCAGCTATTGTACGCTGTGTACGCACTCCCCAGCTGTATGATACAGACAGGCAGCTATTGTACGCTGTGTACGCACTCCCCAGCTGTATGATACAGACAGGCAGCTATTGTACGCTGTGTACGCACTCCTCAGCTGTATGATACAGACAGGCAGCTATTGTACGCTGTGTACGCACTCCCCAGCTGTATGATACAGACAGGCAGCTATTGTACGCTGTGTAAGCACCTCTAGCTGTATGATACAGACAGGCAGCTATTGTACGCTGTGTAAGCACCTCTAGCTGTATGATACAGACAGGCGGCTATTGTACGCTGTGTACGCACTCCCCAGCTGTATGATACAGGCCAGGCGGCTATTGTACGCTGTGTACGCACTCCTCAGCTGTATGATACAGACAGGCAGCTATTGTACGCTGTGTAAGCACCTCTAGCTGTATGATACAGACAGGCGGCTATTGTACGCTGTGTACGCACCTCTAGCTGTATGATACAGACAGGCAGCTATTGTACGCTGTGTAAGCACCTCTAGCTGTATGATACAGACAGGCAGCTATTGTACGCTGTGTAAGCACCTCTAGCTGTATGATACAGACAGGCGGCTATTGTACGCTGTGTACGCACTCCTCAGCTGTATGATACAGACAGGCAGCTATTGTACGCTGTGTACGCACTCCCCAGCTGTATGATACAGGCCAGGCAGCTATTGTACGCTGTGTACGCACTCCCCAGCTGTATGATACAGACAGGCAGCTATTGTACGCTGTGTACGCACTCCCCAGCTGTATGATACAGGCCAGGCAGCTATTGTACGCTGTGTACGCACTCCCCAGCTGTATGATACAGACAGGCGGCTATTGTACGCTGTGTACGCACTCCCCAGCTGTATGATACAGGCCAGGCGGCTATTGTACGCTGTGTAAGCACCTCTAGCTGTATGATACAGGCCAGGCGGCTATTGTACGCTGTGTAAGCACCTCTAGCTGTATGATACAGGCCAGGCGGCTATTGTACGCTGTGTACGCACTCCCCAGCTGTATGATACAGGCCAGGCGGCTATTGTACGCTGTGTACGCACTCCCCAGCTGTATGATACAGGCCAGGCAGCTATTGTACGCTGTGTACGCACTCCTCAGCTGTATGATACAGACAGGCAGCTATTGTACGCTGTGTACGCACTCCCCAGCTGTATGATACAGACAGGCGGCTATTGTACGCTGTGTACGCACTCCCCAGCTGTATGATACAGACAGGCGGCTATTGTACGCTGTGTAAGCACCTCTAGCTGTATGATACAGGCCAGGCGGCTATTGTACGCTGTGTAAGCACCTCCAGCTGTATGATACAGGCCAGGCGGCTATTGTACGCTGTGTAAGCACCTCCAGCTGTATGATACAGACAGGCAGCTATTGTACGCTGTGTACGCACTCCCCAGCTGTATGATACAGACAGGCGGCTATTGTACGCTGTGTAAGCACCTCTAGCTGTATGATACAGGCCAGGCGGCTATTGTACGCTGTGTAAGCACCTCCAGCTGTATGATACAGGCCAGGCAGCTATTGTACGCTGTGTACGCACTCCTCAGCTGTATGATACAGACAGGCAGCTATTGTACGCTGTGTACGCACTCCCCAGCTGTATGATACAGACAGGCGGCTATTGTACGCTGTGTACGCACTCCCCAGCTGTATGATACAGGCCAGGCGGCTATTGTACGCTGTGTACGCACTCCCCAGCTGTATGATACAGGCCAGGCAGCTATTGTACGCTGTGTACGCACTCCCCAGCTGTATGATACAGACAGGCGGCTATTGTACGCTGTGTACGCACTCCTCAGCTGTATGATACAGACAGGCGGCTATTGTACGCTGTGTACGCACTCCCTAGCTGTATGATACAGGCCAGGCGGCTATTGTACGCTGTGTACGCACTCCCCAGCTGTATGATACAGGCCAGGCAGCTATTGTACGCTGTGTACGCACTCCTCAGCTGTATGATACAGACAGGCGGCTATTGTACGCTGTGTACGCACTCCTCAGCTGTATGATACAGGCCAGGCGGCTATTGTACGCTGTGTAAGCACCTCTAGCTGTATGATACAGGCCAGGCGGCTATTGTACGCTGTGTACGCACTCCCTAGCTGTATGATACAGGCCAGGCAGCTATTGTACGCTGTGTACGCACTCCTCAGCTGTATGATACAGACAGGCAGCTATTGTACGCTGTGTACGCACTCCTCAGCTGTATGATACAGACAGGCAGCTATTGTACGCTGTGTAAGCACCTCTAGCTGTATGATACAGACAGGCAGCTATTGTACGCTGTGTACGCACTCCCCAGCTGTATGATACAGGCCAGGCGGCTATTGTACGCTGTGTACGCACTCCCTAGCTGTATGATACAGGCCAGGCGGCTATTGTACGCTGTGTAAGCACCTCTAGCTGTATGATACAGACAGGCAGCTATTGTACGCTGTGTACGCACTCCTCAGCTGTATGATACAGACAGGCAGCTATTGTACGCTGTGTACGCACTCCCTAGCTGTATGATACAGGCCAGGCAGCTATTGTACGCTGTGTACGCACTCCCCAGCTGTATGATACAGGCCAGGCAGCTATTGTACGCTGTGTACGCACTCCTCAGCTGTATGATACAGACAGGCAGCTATTGTACGCTGTGTAAGCACCTCTAGCTGTATGATACAGACAGGCAGCTATTGTACGCTGTGTACGCACTCCCCAGCTGTATGATACAGGCCAGGCAGCTATTGTACGCTGTGTACGCACTCCCCAGCTGTATGATACAGGCCAGGCAGCTATTGTACGCTGTGTACGCACTCCTCAGCTGTATGATACAGACAGGCAGCTATTGTACGCTGTGTACGCACTCCCCAGCTGTATGATACAGACAGGCAGCTATTGTACGCTGTGTACGCACTCCCCAGCTGTATGATACAGGCCAGGCAGCTATTGTACGCTGTGTACGCACTCCTCAGCTGTATGATACAGGCCAGGCGGCTATTGTACGCTGTGTACGCACTCCCTAGCTGTATGATACAGACAGGCAGCTATTGTACGCTGTGTACGCACTCCCTAGCTGTATGATACAGGCCAGGCGGCTATTGTACGCTGTGTACGCACTCCCTAGCTGTATGATACAGGCCAGGCGGCTATTGTACGCTGTGTACGCACTCCCTAGCTGTATGATACAGACAGGCAGCTATTGTACGCTGTGTACGCACTCCTCAGCTGTATGATACAGACAGGCAGCTATTGTACGCTGTGTACGCACTCCCTAGCTGTATGATACAGGCCAGGCAGCTATTGTACGCTGTGTACGCACTCCCCAGCTGTATGATACAGGCCAGGCAGCTATTGTACGCTGTGTACGCACTCCTCAGCTGTATGATACAGACAGGCAGCTATTGTACGCTGTGTAAGCACCTCTAGCTGTATGATACAGACAGGCAGCTATTGTACGCTGTGTACGCACTCCCCAGCTGTATGATACAGGCCAGGCAGCTATTGTACGCTGTGTACGCACTCCCCAGCTGTATGATACAGGCCAGGCAGCTATTGTACGCTGTGTACGCACTCCTCAGCTGTATGATACAGACAGGCAGCTATTGTACGCTGTGTACGCACTCCCCAGCTGTATGATACAGACAGGCAGCTATTGTACGCTGTGTACGCACTCCCCAGCTGTATGATACAGGCCAGGCAGCTATTGTACGCTGTGTACGCACTCCTCAGCTGTATGATACAGACAGGCAGCTATTGTACGCTGTGTACGCACTCCCCAGCTGTATGATACAGGCCAGGCAGCTATTGTACGCTGTGTACGCACTCCTCAGCTGTATGATACAGACAGGCAGCTATTGTACGCTGTGTACGCACTCCCCAGCTGTATGATACAGGCCAGGCAGCTATTGTACGCTGTGTACGCACTCCTCAGCTGTATGATACAGACAGGCAGCTATTGTACGCTGTGTACGCACTCCCTAGCTGTATGATACAGGCTAGGCGGCTATTGTACGCTGTGTACGCACTCCCCAGCTGTATGATACAGGCCAGGCGGCTATTGTACGCTGTGTAAGCACCTCTAGCTGTATGATACAGGCCAGGCGGCTATTGTACGCTGTGTAAGCACCTCTAGCTGTATGATACAGGCCAGGCGGCTATTGTACGCTGTGTAAGCACCTCTAGCTGTATGATACAGGCCAGGCGGCTATTCTACGCTGTGTACGCACTCCCCAGCTGTATGATACAGACAGGCAGCTATTGTACGCTGTGTACGCACTCCTCAGCTGTATGATACAGACAGGCAGCTATTGTACGCTGTGTAAGCACCTCTAGCTGTATGATACAGACAGGCGGCTATTGTACGCTGTGTACGCACTCCCCAGCTGTATGATACAGACAGGCAGCTATTGTACGCTGTGTACGCACTCCTCAGCTGTATGATACAGGCCAGGCGGCTATTCTACGCTGTGTAAGCACCTCTAGCTGTATGATACAGGCCAGGCAGCTATTGTACGCTGTGTACGCACTCCCCAGCTGTATGATACAGGCCAGGCGGCTATTGTACGCTGTGTACGCACTCCCCAGCTGTATGATACAGACAGGCGGCTATTGTACGCTGTGTACGCACTCCCCAGCTGTATGATACAGACAGGCAGCTATTGTACGCTGTGTACGCACTCCTCAGCTGTATGATACAGGCCAGGCGGCTATTGTACGCTGTGTAAGCACCTCTAGCTGTATGATACAGGCCAGGCGGCTATTCTACGCTGTGTACGCACTCCCCAGCTGTATGATACAGACAGGCAGCTATTGTACGCTGTGTACGCACTCCTCAGCTGTATGATACAGGCCAGGCGGCTATTGTACGCTGTGTAAGCACCTCTAGCTGTATGATACAGGCCAGGCGGCTATTCTACGCTGTGTACGCACTCCCCAGCTGTATGATACAGACAGGCAGCTATTGTACGCTGTGTACGCACTCCCCAGCTGTATGATACAGGCCAGGCAGCTATTGTACGCTGTGTACGCACTCCCCAGCTGTATGATACAGACAGGCAGCTATTGTACGCTGTGTAAGCACCTCTAGCTGTATGATACAGGCCAGGCGGCTATTGTACGCTGTGTAAGCACCTCTAGCTGTATGATACAGGCCAGGCGGCTATTGTACGCTGTGTACGCACTCCCCAGCTGTATGATACAGGCCAGGCGGCTATTGTACGCTGTGTAAGCACCTCTAGCTGTATGATACAGGCCAGGCGGCTATTGTACGCTGTGTAAGCACCTCTAGCTGTATGATACAGACAGGCAGCTATTGTACGCTGTGTAAGCACCTCTAGCTGTATGATACAGACAGGCGGCTATTGTACGCTGTGTAAGCACCTCTAGCTGTATGATACAGACAGGCGGCTATTGTACGCTGTGTACGCACTCCCCAGCTGTATGATACAGACAGGCAGCTATTGTACGCTGTGTACGCACTCCCCAGCTGTATGATACAGGCCAGGCAGCTATTGTACGCTGTGTAAGCACCTGTAGCTGTATGATACAGACAGGCGGCTATTGTACGCTGTGTAAGCACCTCTAGCTGTATGATACAGACAGGCAGCTATTGTACGCTGTGTAAGCACCTCTAGCTGTATGATACAGACAGGCGGCTATTGTACGCTGTGTAAGCACCTCTAGCTGTATGATACAGACAGGCAGCTATTGTACGCTGTGTAAGCACCTCTAGCTGTATGATACAGACAGGCAGCTATTGTACGCTGTGTAAGCACCTCTAGCTGTATGATACAGACAGGCAGCTATTGTACGCTGTGTAAGCACCTCTAGCTGTATGATACAGACAGGCAGCTATTGTACGCTGTGTAAGCACCTGTAGCTGTATGATACAGACAGGCGGCTATTGTACGCTGTGTAAGCACCTCTAGCTGTATGATACAGACAGGCAGCTATTGTACGCTGTGTAAGCACCTGTAGCTGTATGATACAGACAGGCGGCTATTGTACGCTGTGTAAGCACCTGTAGCTGTATGATACAGACAGGCAGCTATTGTACGCTGTGTAAGCACCTCTAGCTGTATGATACAGACAGGCAGCTATTGTACGCTGTGTAAGCACCTCTAGCTGTATGATACAGACAGGCAGCTATTGTACGCTGTGTAAGCACCTGTAGCTGTATGATACAGACAGGCGGCTATTGTACGCTGTGTAAGCACCTGTAGCTGTATGATACAGACAGGCAGCTATTGTACGCTGTGTAAGCACCTGTAGCTGTATGATACAGACAGGCAGCTATTGTACGCTGTGTAAGCACCTCTAGCTGTATGATACAGACAGGCAGCTATTGTACGCTGTGTAAGCACCTCTAGCTGTATGATACAGACAGGCAGCTATTGTACGCTGTGTAAGCACCTGTAGCTGTATGATACAGGCCAGGCGGCTATTGTACGCTATGTAAGCACCTCTAGCTGTATGATACAGACAGGCAGCTATTGTACGCTGTGTAAGCACCTCTAGCTGTATGATACAGACAGGCGGCTATTGTACGCTGTGTAAGCACCTCTAGCTGTATGATACAGACAGGCGGCTATTGTACGCTGTGTAAGCACCTCTAGCTGTATGATACAGACAGGCGGCTATTGTACGCTGTGTAAGCACCTCTAGCTGTATGATACAGGCAGGCAGCTATTGTACGCTGTGTAAGCACCTCTAGCTGTATGATACAGACAGGCGGCTATTGTACGCTGTGTAAGCACCTCTAGCTGTATGATACAGGCAGGCAGCTATTGTACGCTGTGTAAGCACCTCTAGCTGTATGATACAGACAGGCAGCTATTGTACGCTGTGTAAGCACCTCTAGCTGTATGATACAGGCCAGGCGGCTATTGTACGCTGTGTAAGCACCTCTAGCTGTATGATACAGACAGGCGGCTATTGTACGCTGTGTAAGCACCTCTAGCTGTATGATACAGACAGGCGGCTATTGTACGCTGTGTAAGCACCTCTAGCTGTATGATACAGGCCAGGCGGCTATTGTACGCTGTGTAAGCACCTCTAGCTGTATGATACAGACAGGCAGCTATTGTACGCTGTGTAAGCACCTCTAGCTGTATGATACAGACAGGCGGCTATTGTACGCTGTGTAAGCACCTCTAGCTGTATGATACAGACAGGCGGCTATTGTACGCTGTGTAAGCACCTCTAGCTGTATGATACAGGCAGGCAGCTATTGTACGCTGTGTACGCACTCCCCAGCTGTATGATACAGACAGGCAGCTATTGTACGCTGTGTACGCACTCCCCAGCTGTATGATACAGACAGGCAGCTATTGTACGCTGTGTACGCACTCCCCAGCTGTATGATACAGACAGGCAGCTATTGTACGCTGTGTAAGCACCCCCAGCTGTATGATACAGACAGGCAGCTATTGTACGCTGTGTAAGCACCTCTAGCTGTATGATACAGACAGGCGGCTATTGTACGCTGTGTAAGCACCTCTAGCTGTATGATACAGACAGGCAGCTATTGTACGCTGTGTAAGCACCTCTAGCTGTATGATACAGACAGGCAGCTATTGTACGCTGTGTAAGCACCTCTAGCTGTATGATACAGACAGGCAGCTATTGTACGCTGTGTAAGCACCTCTAGCTGTATGATACAGACAGGCAGCTATTGTACGCTGTGTAAGCACCTCTAGCTGTATGATACAGACAGGCAGCTATTGTACGCTGTGTAAGCACCTCTAGCTGTATGATACAGACAGGCGGCTATTGTACGCTGTGTACGCACTCCCCAGCTGTATGATACAGACAGGCAGCTATTGTACGCTGTGTACGCACTCCCCAGCTGTATGATACAGACAGGCAGCTATTGTACGCTGTGTAAGCACCTCTAGCTGTATGATACAGACAGGCGGCTATTGTACGCTGTGTAAGCACCTCTAGCTGTATGATACAGACAGGCGGCTATTGTACGCTGTGTAAGCACTCCCCAGCTGTATGATACAGACAGGCGGCTATTGTACGCTGTGTAAGCACCTCTAGCTGTATGATACAGACAGGCAGCTATTGTACGCTGTGTAAGCACCTCTAGCTGTATGATACAGACAGGCAGCTATTGTACGCTGTGTAAGCACCTCTAGCTGTATGATACAGACAGGCAGCTATTGTACGCTGTGTAAGCACCTCTAGCTGTATGATACAGACAGGCGGCTATTGTACGCTGTGTAAGCACCTCTAGCTGTATGATACAGACAGGCAGCTATTGTACGCTGTGTAAGCACCTCTAGCTGTATGATACAGACAGGCAGCTATTGTACGCTGTGTAAGCACCTCTAGCTGTATGATACAGACAGGCGGCTATTGTACGCTGTGTAAGCACCTCTAGCTGTATGATACAGACAGGCAGCTATTGTACGCTGTGTACACACTCCCTAGCTGTATGATACAGACAGGCAGCTATTGTACGCTGTGTAAGCACCTCTAGCTGTATGATACAGACAGGCAGCTATTGTACGCTGTGTAAGCACCTCTAGCTGTATGATACAGACAGGCGGCTATTGTACGCTGTGTAAGCACCTCTAGCTGTATGATACAGACAGGCGGCTATTGTACGCTGTGTAAGCACTCCCCAGCTGTATGATACAGACAGGCGGCTATTGTACGCTGTGTAAGCACCTCTAGCTGTATGATACAGACAGGCAGCTATTGTACGCTGTGTAAGCACCTCTAGCTGTATGATACAGACAGGCAGCTATTGTACGCTGTGTAAGCACCTCTAGCTGTATGATACAGACAGGCAGCTATTGTACGCTGTGTAAGCACCTCTAGCTGTATGATACAGACAGGCGGCTATTGTACGCTGTGTAAGCACCTCTAGCTGTATGATACAGACAGGCAGCTATTGTACGCTGTGTAAGCACCTCTAGCTGTATGATACAGGCCAGGCGGCTATTGTACGCTGTGTAAGCACCTCTAGCTGTATGATACAGACAGGCGGCTATTGTACGCTGTGTAAGCACCTCTAGCTGTATGATACAGACAGGCAGCTATTGTACGCTGTGTAAGCACCTCTAGCTGTATGATACAGACAGGCAGCTATTGTACGCTGTGTAAGCACCTCTAGCTGTATGATACAGACAGGCAGCTATTGTACGCTGTGTAAGCACCTCTAGCTGTATGATACAGACAGGCAGCTATTGTACGCTGTGTAAGCACCTCTAGCTGTATGATACAGGCCAGGCGGCTATTGTACGCTGTGTAAGCACCTCTAGCTGTATGATACAGACAGGCAGCTATTGTACGCTGTGTAAGCACCTCTAGCTGTATGATACAGACAGGCGGCTATTGTACGCTGTGTAAGCACCTCTAGCTGTATGATACAGACAGGCAGCTATTGTACGCTGTGTAAGCACCTCTAGCTGTATGATACAGGCCAGGCGGCTATTGTACGCTGTGTAAGCACCTCTAGCTGTATGATACAGACAGGCGGCTATTGTACGCTGTGTAAGCACCTCTAGCTGTATGATACAGACAGGCAGCTATTGTACGCTGTGTAAGCACCCCTAGCTGTATGATACAGACAGGCAGCTATTGTACGCTGTGTAAGCACCTCTAGCTGTATGATACAGACAGGCAGCTATTGTACGCTGTGTAAGCACCTCTAGCTGTATGATACAGACAGGCAGCTATTGTACGCTGTGTAAGCACCTCTAGCTGTATGATACAGGCCAGGCGGCTATTGTACGCTGTGTAAGCACCTCTAGCTGTATGATACAGACAGGCGGCTATTGTACGCTGTGTAAGCACCTCTAGCTGTATGATACAGACAGGCAGCTATTGTACGCTGTGTAAGCACCTCTAGCTGTATGATACAGACAGGCGGCTATTGTACGCTGTGTACGCACTCCCCAGCTGTATGATACAGACAGGCAGCTATTGTACGCTGTGTAAGCACCTCTAGCTGTATGATACAGACAGGCGGCTATTGTACGCTGTGTAAGCACCTCTAGCTGTATGATACAGACAGGCGGCTATTGTACGCTGTGTAAGCACCTCTAGCTGTATGATACAGACAGGCGGCTATTGTACGCTGTGTAAGCACTCCCCAGCTGTATGATACAGACAGGCAGCTATTGTACGCTGTGTAAGCACCTCTAGCTGTATGATACAGACAGGCAGCTATTGTACGCTGTGTAAGCACCTCTAGCTGTATGATACAGACAGGCGGCTATTGTACGCTGTGTAAGCACCTCTAGCTGTATGATACAGACAGGCAGCTATTGTACGCTGTGTAAGCACCTCTAGCTGTATGATACAGACAGGCAGCTATTGTACGCTGTGTAAGCACCTCTAGCTGTATGATACAGACAGGCGGCTATTGTACGCTGTGTAAGCACCTCTAGCTGTATGATACAGACAGGCAGCTATTGTACGCTGTGTAAGCACCTCTAGCTGTATGATACAGACAGGCGGCTATTGTACGCTGTGTAAGCACCTCTAGCTGTATGATACAGGCCAGGCGGCTATTGTACGCTGTGTAAGCACCTCCAGCTGTATGATACAGACAGGCGGCTATTGTACGCTGTGTAAGCACCTCTAGCTGTATGATACAGACAGGCGGCTATTGTACGCTGTGTAAGCACCTCTAGCTGTATGATACAGACAGGCGGCTATTGTACGCTGTGTAAGCACCTCTAGCTGTATGATACAGACAGGCGGCTATTGTACGCTGTGTAAGCACCTCTAGCTGTATGATACAGACAGGCGGCTATTGTACGCTGTGTAAGCACCTCTAGCTGTATGATACAGACAGGCGGCTATTGTACGCTGTGTAAGCACCTCTAGCTGTATGATACAGACAGGCGGCTATTGTACGCTGTGTAAGCACCTCTAGCTGTATGATACAGACAGGCAGCTATTGTACGCTGTGTACGCACCTCTAGCTGTATGATACAGACAGGCGGCTATTGTACGCTGTGTAAGCACCTCTAGCTGTATGATACAGACAGGCAGCTATTGTACGCTGTGTAAGCACCTCTAGCTGTATGATACAGACAGGCGGCTATTGTACGCTGTGTAAGCACCTCTAGCTGTATGATACAGGCCAGGCGGCTATTGTACGCTGTGTAAGCACCTCTAGCTGTATGATACAGGCCAGGCGGCTATTGTACGCTGTGTAAGCACCTCTAGCTGTATGATACAGACAGGCGGCTATTGTACGCTGTGTAAGCACCTCTAGCTGTATGATACAGGCCAGGCGGCTATTGTACGCTGTGTAAGCACCTCTAGCTGTATGATACAGACAGGCAGCTATTGTACGCTGTGTACGCACCTCTAGCTGTATGATACAGACAGGCGGCTATTGTACGCTGTGTAAGCACCTCTAGCTGTATGATACAGACAGGCAGCTATTGTACGCTGTGTAAGCACCTCTAGCTGTATGATACAGGCCAGGCAGCTATTGTACGCTGTGTAAGCACCTCTAGCTGTATGATACAGACAGGCAGCTATTGTACGCTGTGTAAGCACCTCTAGCTGTATGATACAGACAGGCAGCTATTGTACGCTGTGTAAGCACCTCTAGCTGTATGATACAGACAGGCGGCTATTGTACGCTGTGTAAGCACTCCCCAGCTGTATGATACAGGCCAGGCAGCTATTGTACGCTGTGTAAGCACCTCTAGCTGTATGATACAGACAGGCAGCTATTGTACGCTGTGTAAGCACCTCTAGCTGTATGATACAGACAGGCAGCTATTGTACGCTGTGTAAGCACCTCTAGCTGTATGATACAGACAGGCAGCTATTGTACGCTGTGTAAGCACCTCTAGCTGTATGATACAGACAGGCAGCTATTGTACGCTGTGTAAGCACCTCTAGCTGTATGATACAGACAGGCGGCTATTGTACGCTGTGTAAGCACCTCTAGCTGTATGATACAGACAGGCAGCTATTGTACGCTGTGTAAGCACCTCTAGCTGTATGATACAGACAGGCAGCTATTGTACGCTGTGTAAGCACCTCTAGCTGTATGATACAGACAGGCAGCTATTGTACGCTGTGTAAGCACCTGTAGCTGTATGATACAGACAGGCAGCTATTGTACGCTGTGTAAGCACCTCTAGCTGTATGATACAGACAGGCAGCTATTGTACGCTGTGTAAGCACCTCTAGCTGTATGATACAGACAGGCAGCTATTGTACGCTGTGTAAGCACCTCTAGCTGTATGATACAGACAGGCGGCTATTGTACGCTGTGTAAGCACCTCTAGCTGTATGATACAGACAGGCAGCTATTGTACGCTGTGTAAGCACCTCTAGCTGTATGATACAGACAGGCAGCTATTGTACGCTGTGTAAGCACCTCTAGCTGTATGATACAGACAGGCAGCTATTGTACGCTGTGTAAGCACCTCTAGCTGTATGATACAGACAGGCAGCTATTGTACGCTGTGTAAGCACCTCTAGCTGTATGATACAGGCCAGGCGGCTATTGTACGCTGTGTAAGCACCTCTAGCTGTATGATACAGACAGGCAGCTATTGTACGCTGTGTAAGCACCTCTAGCTGTATGATACAGACAGGCAGCTATTGTACGCTGTGTAAGCACCTCTAGCTGTATGATACAGGCCAGGCGGCTATTGTACGCTGTGTAAGCACCTCTAGCTGTATGATACAGACAGGCGGCTATTGTACGCTGTGTAAGCACCTCTAGCTGTATGATACAGACAGGCGGCTATTGTACTGTGTAAGCACCTCTAGCTGTATGATACAGACAGGCAGCTATTGTACGCTGTGTAAGCACCTCTAGCTGTATGATACAGGCCAGGCGGCTATTGTACGCTGTGTAAGCACCTCTAGCTGTATGATACAGGCAGGCAGCTATTGTACGCTGTGTAAGCACCTCTAGCTGTATGATACAGACAGGCGGCTATTGTACGCTGTGTAAGCACCTCTAGCTGTATGATACAGGCAGGCAGCTATTGTACGCTGTGTAAGCACCTCTAGCTGTATGATACAGACAGGCGGCTATTGTACGCTGTGTAAGCACCTCTAGCTGTATGATACAGGCAGGCAGCTATTGTACGCTGTGTAAGCACCTCTAGCTGTATGATACAGACAGGCAGCTATTGTACGCTGTGTACGCACTCCCCAGCTGTATGATACAGACAGGCAGCTATTGTACGCTGTGTAAGCACCTCCAGCTGTATGATACAGGCCAGGCGGCTATTCTACGCTATGTACGCACTCCCCAGCTGTATGATACAGGCCAGGCGGCTATTGTACGCTGTGTACGCACTCCCCAGCTGTATGATACAGGCCAGGCGGCTATTCTACGCTATGTACGCACTCCCCAGCTGTATGATACAGGCCAGGCGGCTATTGTACGCTGTGTACGCACTCCCCAGCTGTATGATACAGGCCAGGCGGCTATTGTACGCTGTGTACGCACTCCCTAGCTGTATGATACAGGCCAGGCGGCTATTGTACGCTGTGTGCGCACTCCCCAGCTGTATGATACAGGCCAGGCGGCTATTGTACGCTGTGTACGCACTCCCCAGCTGTATGATACAGGCCAGGCGGCTATTGTACGCTGTGTAAGCACCTCTAGCTGTATGATACAGACAGGCAGCTATTGTACGCTGTGTAAGCACCTCTAGCTGTATGATACAGACAGGCAGCTATTGTACGCTGTGTAAGCACCTCTAGCTGTATGATACAGACAGGCGGCTATTGTACGCTGTGTAAGCACCTCTAGCTGTATGATACAGACAGGCGGCTATTGTACGCTGTGTAAGCACCTCTAGCTGTATGATACAGACAGGCGGCTATTGTACGCTGTGTAAGCACCTCTAGCTGTATGATACAGACAGGCGGCTATTGTACGCTGTGTAAGCACCTCTAGCTGTATGATACAGACAGGCGGCTATTGTACGCTGTGTAAGCACCTCTAGCTGTATGATACAGACAGGCGGCTATTGTACGCTGTGTAAGCACCTCTAGCTGTATGATACAGACAGGCAGCTATTGTACGCTGTGTAAGCACCTCTAGCTGTATGATACAGGCAGGCAGCTATTGTACGCTGTGTACGCACCTCTAGCTGTATGATACAGACAGGCGGCTATTGTACGCTGTGTAAGCACCTCTAGCTGTATGATACAGACAGGCGGCTATTGTACGCTGTGTAAGCACCTCTAGCTGTATGATACAGACAGGCAGCTATTGTACGCTGTGTAAGCACCTCTAGCTGTATGATACAGACAGGCGGCTATTGTACGCTGTGTAAGCACCTCTAGCTGTATGATACAGGCCAGGCGGCTATTGTACGCTGTGTAAGCACCTCTAGCTGTATGATACAGACAGGCGGCTATTGTACGCTGTGTAAGCACCTCTAGCTGTATGATACAGACAGGCGGCTATTGTACGCTGTGTAAGCACCTCTAGCTGTATGATACAGACAGGCGGCTATTGTACGCTGTGTAAGCACCTCTAGCTGTATGATACAGACAGGCAGCTATTGTACGCTGTGTAAGCACCTGTAGCTGTATGATACAGGCCAGGCGGCTATTGTACGCTGTGTACGCACCTGTAGCTGTATGATACAGACAGGCGGCTATTGTACGCTGTGTAAGCACCTGTAGCTGTATGATACAGACAGGCAGCTATTGTACGCTGTGTAAGCACCTCTAGCTGTATGATACAGACAGGCAGCTATTGTACGCTGTGTAAGCACCTCTAGCTGTATGATACAGGCCAGGCGGCTATTGTACGCTGTGTAAGCACCTCTAGCTGTATGATACAGGCAGGCGGCTATTGTACGCTGTGTAAGCACCTCTAGCTGTATGATACAGGCCAGGCGGCTATTGTACGCTGTGTAAGCACCTCCAGCTGTATGATACAGACAGGCAGCTATTGTACGCTGTGTAAGCACCTCTAGCTGTATGATACAGACAGGCGGCTATTGTACGCTGTGTAAGCACCTCTAGCTGTATGATACAGGCCAGGCGGCTATTGTACGCTGTGTAAGCACCTCTAGCTGTATGATACAGACAGGCAGCTATTGTACGCTGTGTAAGCACCCCTAGCTGTATGATACAGGCAGGCGGCTATTGTACGCTGTGTAAGCACCTCTAGCTGTATGATACAGACAGGCAGCTATTGTACGCTGTGTAAGCACCTCTAGCTGTATGATACAGGCCAGGCGGCTATTGTACGCTGTGTAAGCACCTCTAGCTGTATGATACAGGCCAGGCGGCTATTGTACGCTGTGTACGCACTCCCCAGCTGTATGATACAGACAGGCGGCTATTGTACGCTGTGTACGCACTCCCCAGCTGTATGATACAGACAGGCGGCTATTGTACGCTGTGTAAGCACCTCTAGCTGTATGATACAGGCCAGGCGGCTATTGTACGCTGTGTACGCACTCCCCAGCTGTATGATACAGGCAGGCGGCTATTGTACGCTGTGTAAGCACCTCTAGCTGTATGATACAGACAGGCGGCTATTGTACGCTGTGTACGCACTCCCCAGCTGTATGATACAGACAGGCGGCTATTGTACGCTGTGTAAGCACCTCTAGCTGTATGATACAGACAGGCGGCTATTGTACGCTGTGTAAGCACCTCTAGCTGTATGATACAGACAGGCGGCTATTGTACGCTGTGTAAGCACCTCTAGCTGTATGATACAGACAGGCGGCTATTGTACGCTGTGTAAGCACCTCTAGCTGTATGATACAGACAGGCAGCTATTGTACGCTGTGTAAGCACCTCTAGCTGTATGATACAGACAGGCGGCTATTGTACGCTGTGTAAGCACCTCTAGCTGTATGATACAGACAGGCAGCTATTGTACGCTGTGTAAGCACCTCTAGCTGTATGATACAGGCCAGGCGGCTATTGTACGCTGTGTAAGCACCTCTAGCTGTATGATACAGGCCAGGCGGCTATTGTACGCTGTGTACGCACTCCCCAGCTGTATGATACAGGCAGGCGGCTATTGTACGCTGTGTACGCACTCCCCAGCTGTATGATACAGACAGGCGGCTATTGTACGCTGTGTACGCACTCCCCAGCTGTATGATACAGACAGGCGGCTATTGTACGCTGTGTAAGCACCTCTAGCTGTATGATACAGACAGGCAGCTATTGTACGCTGTGTACGCACTCCCCAGCTGTATGATACAGACAGGCAGCTATTGTACGCTGTGTACGCACTCCCCAGCTGTATGATACAGGCAGGCGGCTATTGTACGCTGTGTACGCACTCCCCAGCTGTATGATACAGACAGGCGGCTATTGTACGCTGTGTACGCACTCCCCAGCTGTATGATACAGACAGGCGGCTATTGTACGCTGTGTACGCACTCCCCAGCTGTATGATACAGACAGGCGGCTATTGTACGCTGTGTACGCACTCCCTAGCTGTATGATACAGACAGGCAGCTATTGTACGCTGTGTAAGCACCTCTAGCTGTATGATACAGACAGGCAGCTATTGTACGCTGTGTAAGCACCTCTAGCTGTATGATACAGACAGGCAGCTATTGTACGCTGTGTAAGCACCTCTAGCTGTATGATACAGGCCAGGCGGCTATTGTACGCTGTGTAAGCACCTCTAGCTGTATGATACAGACAGGCGGCTATTGTACGCTGTGTACGCACCTCTAGCTGTATGATACAGACAGGCGGCTATTGTACGCTGTGTAAGCACCTCCAGCTGTATGATACAGACAGGCGGCTATTGTACGCTGTGTAAGCACCTCTAGCTGTATGATACAGACAGGCAGCTATTGTACGCTGTGTAAGCACCTCTAGCTGTATGATACAGACAGGCGGCTATTGTACGCTGTGTAAGCACCTCTAGCTGTATGATACAGACAGGCAGCTATTGTACGCTGTGTAAGCACCTCTAGCTGTATGATACAGACAGGCGGCTATTGTACGCTGTGTAAGCACCTCTAGCTGTATGATACAGACAGGCAGCTATTGTACGCTGTGTAAGCACCTCTAGCTGTATGATACAGACAGGCAGCTATTGTACGCTGTGTAAGCACCTCTAGCTGTATGATACAGACAGGCAGCTATTGTACGCTGTGTACGCACTCCCCAGCTGTATGATACAGACAGGCAGCTATTGTACGCTGTGTAAGCACCTCTAGCTGTATGATACAGACAGGCAGCTATTGTACGCTGTGTAAGCACCTCTAGCTGTATGATACAGACAGGCAGCTATTGTACGCTGTGTAAGCACCTCTAGCTGTATGATACAGACAGGCGGCTATTGTACGCTGTGTAAGCACCTCTAGCTGTATGATACAGACAGGCAGCTATTGTACGCTGTGTAAGCACCTCTAGCTGTATGATACAGACAGGCAGCTATTGTACGCTGTGTAAGCACCTCTAGCTGTATGATACAGACAGGCAGCTATTGTACGCTGTGTAAGCACCTCTAGCTGTATGATACAGACAGGCAGCTATTGTACGCTGTGTAAGCACCTCTAGCTGTATGATACAGGCCAGGCGGCTATTGTACGCTGTGTAAGCACCTCTAGCTGTATGATACAGACAGGCGGCTATTGTACGCTGTGTACGCACTCCCCAGCTGTATGATACAGACAGGCGGCTATTGTACGCTGTGTACGCACTCCCCAGCTGTATGATACAGACAGGCAGCTATTGTACGCTGTGTACGCACCTCTAGCTGTATGATACAGACAGGCAGCTATTGTACGCTGTGTAAGCACCTCTAGCTGTATGATACAGACAGGCGGCTATTGTACGCTGTGTACGCACTCCCCAGCTGTATGATACAGGCAGGCAGCTATTGTACGCTGTGTACGCACTCCCCAGCTGTATGATACAGACAGGCAGCTATTGTACGCTGTGTAAGCACCTCTAGCTGTATGATACAGGCCAGGCGGCTATTGTACGCTGTGTAAGCACCTCTAGCTGTATGATACAGACAGGCGGCTATTGTACGCTGTGTAAGCACCTCTAGCTGTATGATACAGACAGGCAGCTATTGTACGCTGTGTAAGCACCTCTAGCTGTATGATACAGACAGGCAGCTATTGTACGCTGTGTAAGCACCTGTAGCTGTATGATACAGACAGGCGGCTATTGTACGCTGTGTAAGCACCTCTAGCTGTATGATACAGACAGGCAGCTATTGTACGCTGTGTAAGCACCTCTAGCTGTATGATACAGACAGGCAGCTATTGTACGCTGTGTAAGCACCTCTAGCTGTATGATACAGACAGGCGGCTATTGTACGCTGTGTAAGCACCTCTAGCTGTATGATACAGGCCAGGCGGCTATTGTACGCTGTGTACGCACTCCCCAGCTGTATGATACAGACAGGCAGCTATTGTACGCTGTGTAAGCACCTCTAGCTGTATGATACAGGCCAGGCGGCTATTGTACGCTGTGTACGCACTCCCCAGCTGTATGATACAGACAGGCGGCTATTGTACGCTGTGTACGCACTCCCCAGCTGTATGATACAGGCAGGCAGCTATTGTACGCTGTGTACGCACTCCCCAGCTGTATGATACAGACAGGCGGCTATTGTACGCTGTGTACGCACTCCCCAGCTGTATGATACAGACAGGCGGCTATTGTACGCTGTGTACGCACTCCCCAGCTGTATGATACAGGCAGGCAGCTATTGTACGCTGTGTAAGCACCTCTAGCTGTATGATACAGACAGGCGGCTATTGTACGCTGTGTAAGCACCTCTAGCTGTATGATACAGACAGGCGGCTATTGTACGCTGTGTAAGCACCTCTAGCTGTATGATACAGGCCAGGCGGCTATTGTACGCTGTGTACGCACTCCCCAGCTGTATGATACAGGCCAGGCGGCTATTGTACGCTGTGTACGCACTCCCCAGCTGTATGATACAGACAGGCAGCTATTGTACGCTGTGTAAGCACCTCTAGCTGTATGATACAGGCCAGGCGGCTATTGTACGCTGTGTACGCACTCCCCAGCTGTATGATACAGGCCAGGCGGCTATTGTACGCTGTGTAAGCACCTCTAGCTGTATGATACAGGCCAGGCGGCTATTGTACGCTGTGTACGCACTCCCCAGCTGTATGATACAGACAGGCAGCTATTGTACGCTGTGTAAGCACCTCTAGCTGTATGATACAGGCCAGGCGGCTATTGTACGCTGTGTACGCACTCCCCAGCTGTATGATACAGACAGGCAGCTATTGTACGCTGTGTAAGCACCTCTAGCTGTATGATACAGACAGGCAGCTATTGTACGCTGTGTACGCACTCCCCAGCTGTATGATACAGACAGGCAGCTATTGTACGCTGTGTAAGCACCTCTAGCTGTATGATACAGGCCAGGCGGCTATTGTACGCTGTGTAAGCACCTCTAGCTGTATGATACAGGCCAGGCGGCTATTGTACGCTGTGTAAGCACCTCTAGCTGTATGATACAGGCCAGGCGGCTATTGTACGCTGTGTACGCACTCCCCAGCTGTATGATACAGGCCAGGCGGCTATTGTACGCTGTGTAAGCACCTCTAGCTGTATGATACAGGCCAGGCGGCTAGTGTACGCTGTGTAAGCACCTCTAGCTGTATGATACAGACCAGGCGGCTATTGTACGCTGTGTAAGCACCTCTAGCTGTATGATACAGGCCAGGCGGCTATTGTACGCTGTGTACGCACTCCCCAGCTGTATGATACAGACAGGCGGCTATTGTACGCTGTGTACGCACTCCCCAGCTGTATGATACAGACAGGCAGCTATTGTACGCTGTGTACGCACTCCCCAGCTGTATGATACAGGCCAGGCGGCTATTGTACGCTGTGTAAGCACCTCTAGCTGTATGATACAGGCCAGGCGGCTATTGTACGCTGTGTAAGCACCTCTAGCTGTATGATACAGACAGGCAGCTATTGTACGCTGTGTAAGCACCTCTAGCTGTATGATACAGACAGGCAGCTATTGTACGCTGTGTAAGCACCTCTAGCTGTATGATACAGACAGGCAGCTATTGTACGCTGTGTAAGCACCTCTAGCTGTATGATACAGACAGGCAGCTATTGTACGCTGTGTAAGCACCTCTAGCTGTATGATACAGACAGGCGGCTATTGTACGCTGTGTACGCACTCCCCAGCTGTATGATACAGGCCAGGCGGCTATTGTACGCTGTGTAAGCACCTCTAGCTGTATGATACAGGCCAGGCGGCTAGTGTACGCTGTGTAAGCACCTCTAGCTGTATGATACAGGCCAGGCGGCTATTGTACGCTGTGTACGCACTCCCCAGCTGTATGATACAGACAGGCGGCTATTGTACGCTGTGTACGCACTCCCCAGCTGTATGATACAGACAGGCGGCTATTGTACGCTGTGTACGCACTCCCCAGCTGTATGATACAGACAGGCAGCTATTGTACGCTGTGTACGCACTCCTCAGCTGTATGATACAGACAGGCAGCTATTGTACGCTGTGTACGCACTCCCTAGCTGTATGATACAGGCCAGGCGGCTATTGTACGCTGTGTACGCACTCCCCAGCTGTATGATACAGACAGGCAGCTATTGTACGCTGTGTACGCACTCCTCAGCTGTATGATACAGACAGGCAGCTATTGTACGCTGTGTACGCACTCCCCAGCTGTATGATACAGGCCAGGCGGCTATTGTACGCTGTGTAAGCACCTCTAGCTGTATGATACAGGCCAGGCGGCTATTGTACGCTGTGTAAGCACCTCTAGCTGTATGATACAGACAGGCAGCTATTGTACGCTGTGTAAGCACCTGTAGCTGTATGATACAGACAGGCAGCTATTGTACGCTGTGTAAGCACCTCTAGCTGTATGATACAGACAGGCAGCTATTGTACGCTGTGTAAGCACCTCTAGCTGTATGATACAGGCAGGCAGCTATTGTACGCTGTGTAAGCACCTCTAGCTGTATGATACAGACAGGCAGCTATTGTACGCTGTGTAAGCACCTCCAGCTGTATGATACAGGCAGGCAGCTATTGTACGCTGTGTAAGCACCTGTAGCTGTATGATACAGACAGGCAGCTATTGTACGCTGTGTAAGCACCTCTAGCTGTATGATACAGACAGGCAGCTATTGTACGCTGTGTAAGCACCTCTAGCTGTATGA
Source organism: Isoperla grammatica (assembly GCA_945910005.1). NCBI lineage: Eukaryota > Metazoa > Arthropoda > Insecta > Plecoptera > Perlodidae > Isoperla > Isoperla grammatica. The sequence goes on from OX246744.1 coordinate 31,958,335, forward strand.
TACAGACAGGCAGCTATTGTACGCTGTGTAAGCACCTCTAGCTGTATGATACAGACAGGCGGCTATTGTACGCTGTGTAAGCACCTCTAGCTGTATGATACAGACAGGCGGCTATTGTACGCTGTGTAAGCACCTCTAGCTGTATGATACAGACAGGCGGCTATTGTACGCTGTGTAAGCACCTCTAGCTGTATGATACAGACAGGCGGCTATTGTACGCTGTGTAAGCACCTCTAGCTGTATGATACAGACAGGCGGCTATTGTACGCTGTGTAAGCACCTCTAGCTGTATGATACAGACAGGCAGCTATTGTACGCTGTGTAAGCACCTCTAGCTGTATGATACAGACAGGCGGCTATTGTACGCTGTGTAAGCACCTCTAGCTGTATGATACAGACAGGCGGCTATTGTACGCTGTGTAAGCACCTCTAGCTGTATGATACAGACAGGCAGCTATTGTACGCTGTGTACGCACTCCCCAGCTGTATGATACAGACAGGCAGCTATTGTACGCTGTGTAAGCACCTCTAGCTGTATGATACAGACAGGCGGCTATTGTACGCTGTGTAAGCACCTCTAGCTGTATGATACAGACAGGCAGCTATTGTACGCTGTGTAAGCACCTCTAGCTGTATGATACAGACAGGCGGCTATTGTACGCTGTGTAAGCACCTCTAGCTGTATGATACAGACAGGCAGCTATTGTACGCTGTGTAAGCACCTCTAGCTGTATGATACAGACAGGCAGCTATTGTACGCTGTGTAAGCACCTCTAGCTGTATGATACAGACAGGCGGCTATTGTACGCTGTGTAAGCACCTCCAGCTGTATGATACAGACAGGCGGCTATTGTACGCTGTGTAAGCACCTCTAGCTGTATGATACAGACAGGCGGCTATTGTACGCTGTGTAAGCACCTCTAGCTGTATGATACAGACAGGCGGCTATTGTACGCTGTGTAAGCACCTCCAGCTGTATGATACAGACAGGCGGCTATTGTACGCTGTGTACGCACTCCCCAGCTGTATGATACAGACAGGCGGCTATTGTACGCTGTGTAAGCACCTCTAGCTGTATGATACAGGCCAGGCGGCTATTGTACGCTGTGTAAGCACCTCTAGCTGTATGATACAGACAGGCGGCTATTGTACGCTGTGTACGCACTCCCCAGCTGTATGATACAGACAGGCAGCTATTGTACGCTGTGTAAGCACCTGTAGCTGTATGATACAGACAGGCAGCTATTGTACGCTGTGTAAGCACCTCTAGCTGTATGATACAGACAGGCAGCTATTGTACGCTGTGTAAGCACCTCTAGCTGTATGATACAGGCCAGGCAGCTATTGTACGCTGTGTAAGCACCTCTAGCTGTATGATACAGACAGGCAGCTATTGTACGCTGTGTAAGCACCTCTAGCTGTATGATACAGGCCAGGCGGCTATTCTACGCTGTGTACGCACTCCCCAGCTGTATGATACAGACAGGCGGCTATTGTACGCTGTGTAAGCACCTCTAGCTGTATGATACAGACAGGCAGCTATTGTACGCTGTGTAAGCACCTCTAGCTGTATGATACAGGCCAGGCGGCTATTCTACGCTGTGTACGCACTCCCCAGCTGTATGATACAGACAGGCGGCTATTGTACGCTGTGTAAGCACCTCTAGCTGTATGATACAGGCCAAGCGGCTTTTGTACGCTGTGTAAGCACCTCTAGCTGTATGATACAGGCCAAGCGGCTTTTGTACGCTGTGTAAGCACCTGTAGCTGTATGATACAGGCCAGGCGGCTATTGTACGCTGTGTAAGCACCTCTAGCTGTATGATACAGGCCAGGCGGCTATTGTACGCTGTGTAAGCACCTCTAGCTGTATGATACAGGCCAAGCGGCTTTTGTACGCTGTGTAAGCACCTCTAGCTGTATGATACAGGCCAGGCGGCTATTGTACGCTGTGTAAGCACCTCTAGCTGTATGATACAGGCCAAGCGGCTATTGTACGCTGTGTAAGCACCCCTAGCTGTATGATACAGACAGGCAGCTATTGTACGCTGTGTAAGCACCTCTAGCTGTATGATACAGACAGGCGGCTATTGTACGCTGTGTAAGCACCTCCAGCTGTATGATACAGGCCAGGCGGCTATTGTACGCTGTGTACGCACTCCCCAGCTGTATGATACAGGCCAGGCGGCTATTCTACGCTGTGTACGTACTCCCCAGCTGTATGATACAGGCCAGGCGGCTATTCTACGCTATGTACGCACTCCCTAGCTGTATGATACAGGCCAGGCGGCTATTGTACGCTGTGTACGCACTCCCCAGCTGTATGATACAGGCCAGGCGGCTATTCTACGCTGTGTACGCACTCCCCAGCTGTATGATACAGGCCAGGCGGCTATTCTACGCTGTGTACGCACTCCCCAGCTGTATGATACAGGCCAGGCGGCTATTCTACGCTGTGTACGCACTCCCCAGCTGTATGATACAGGCCAGGCGGCTATTCTACGCTATGTACGCACTCCCCAGCTGTATGATACAGGCCAGCCGGCTATCCTACACTGTGTACGCACTCCCCAGCTGTATGATACAGGCCAGCCGGCTATTCTACACTGTTTACGCACTCCCCAGCTGTATGAAACAGGCCAGGCGGCTATTCTACGCTGTGTAAGCACCTCTAGCTGTATGATACAGACAGGCGGCTATTGTACGCTGTGTAAGCACCTCTAGCTGTATGATACAGACAGGCGGCTATTGTACGCTGTGTAAGCACCTCTAGCTGTATGATACAGACAGGCGGCTATTGTACGCTGTGTAAGCACCTCTAGCTGTATGATACAGGCCAGGCGGCTATTGTACGCTGTGTAAGCACCTCTAGCTGTATGATACAGACAGGCAGCTATTGTACGCTGTGTAAGCACCTCTAGCTGTATGATACAGACAGGCGGCTATTGTACGCTGTGTACGCACCTCTAGCTGTATGATACAGACAGGCGGCTATTGTACGCTGTGTAAGCACCTCTAGCTGTATGATACAGACAGGCGGCTATTGTACGCTGTGTAAGCACCTCTAGCTGTATGATACAGACAGGCGGCTATTGTACGCTGTGTAAGCACCTCTAGCTGTATGATACAGACAGGCGGCTATTGTACGCTGTGTACGCACCTCTAGCTGTATGATACAGACAGGCGGCTATTGTACGCTGTGTAAGCACCTCTAGCTGTATGATACAGACAGGCGGCTATTGTACGCTGTGTAAGCACCTCTAGCTGTATGATACAGACAGGCGGCTATTGTACGCTGTGTAAGCACCTGTAGCTGTATGATACAGACAGGCGGCTATTGTACGCTGTGTAAGCACCTGTAGCTGTATGATACAGACAGGCGGCTATTGTACGCTGTGTAAGCACCTCTAGCTGTATGATACAGACAGGCGGCTATTGTACGCTGTGTAAGCACCTCTAGCTGTATGATACAGACAGGCGGCTATTGTACGCTGTGTAAGCACCTCTAGCTGTATGATACAGGCCAGGCGGCTATTGTACGCTGTGTAAGCACCTCTAGCTGTATGATACAGACAGGCGGCTATTGTACGCTGTGTAAGCACCTCTAGCTGTATGATACAGGCCAGGCGGCTATTGTACGCTGTGTAAGCACCTCTAGCTGTATGATACAGACAGGCAGCTATTGTACGCTGTGTAAGCACCTCTAGCTGTATGATACAGACAGGCAGCTATTGTACGCTGTGTAAGCACCTCTAGCTGTATGATACAGACAGGCAGCTATTGTACGCTGTGTAAGCACCTCTAGCTGTATGATACAGGCCAGGCAGCTATTGTACGCTGTGTAAGCACCTCTAGCTGTATGATACAGACAGGCAGCTATTGTACGCTGTGTAAGCACCTCTAGCTGTATGATACAGGCCAGGCAGCTATTGTACGCTGTGTAAGCACCTCTAGCTGTATGATACAGACAGGCAGCTATTGTACGCTGTGTAAGCACCTCTAGCTGTATGATACAGACAGGCAGCTATTGTACGCTGTGTAAGCACCTCTAGCTGTATGATACAGACAGGCAGCTATTGTACGCTGTGTAAGCACCTCTAGCTGTATGATACAGACAGGCAGCTATTGTACGCTGTGTAAGCACCTCTAGCTGTATGATACAGACAGGCAGCTATTGTACGCTGTGTAAGCACCTCTAGCTGTATGATACAGACAGGCAGCTATTGTACGCTGTGTAAGCACCTCTAGCTGTATGATACAGACAGGCAGCTATTGTACGCTGTGTAAGCACCTCTAGCTGTATGATACAGACAGGCAGCTATTGTACGCTGTGTAAGCACCTCTAGCTGTATGATACAGACAGGCAGCTATTGTACGCTGTGTAAGCACCTCTAGCTGTATGATACAGACAGGCAGCTATTGTACGCTGTGTAAGCACCTCTAGCTGTATGATACAGACAGGCGGCTATTGTACGCTGTGTAAGCACCTCTAGCTGTATGATACAGACAGGCGGCTATTGTACGCTGTGTAAGCACCTCCAGCTGTATGATACAGACAGGCAGCTATTGTACGCTGTGTAAGCACCTCTAGCTGTATGATACAGGCAGGCAGCTATTGTACGCTGTGTAAGCACCTCTAGCTGTATGATACAGACAGGCAGCTATTGTACGCTGTGTACGCACTCCCCAGCTGTATGATACAGACAGGCAGCTATTGTACGCTGTGTAAGCACTCCCCAGCTGTATGATACAGACAGGCGGCTATTGTACGCTGTGTAAGCACCTCTAGCTGTATGATACAGACAGGCAGCTATTGTACGCTGTGTAAGCACCTCTAGCTGTATGATACAGACAGGCGGCTATTGTACGCTGTGTAAGCACTCCCCAGCTGTATGATACAGACAGGCAGCTATTGTACGCTGTGTAAGCACTCCCCAGCTGTATGATACAGACAGGCAGCTATTGTACGCTGTGTAAGCACCTCCAGCTGTATGATACAGACAGGCGGCTATTGTACGCTGTGTAAGCACCTCTAGCTGTATGATACAGACAGGCAGCTATTGTACGCTGTGTAAGCACCTCTAGCTGTATGATACAGACAGGCAGCTATTGTACGCTGTGTAAGCACCTCTAGCTGTATGATACAGACAGGCAGCTATTGTACGCTGTGTAAGCACCTCTAGCTGTATGATACAGACAGGCAGCTATTGTACGCTGTGTAAGCACCTCTAGCTGTATGATACAGGCCAGGCGGCTATTGTACGCTGTGTAAGCACCTCTAGCTGTATGATACAGGCCAGGCGGCTATTGTACGCTGTGTAAGCACCTCTAGCTGTATGATACAGGCCAGGCGGCTATTGTACGCTGTGTAAGCACCTCTAGCTGTATGATACAGACAGGCGGCTATTGTACGCTGTGTAAGCACCTCTAGCTGTATGATACAGACAGGCAGCTATTGTACGCTGTGTAAGCACCTCCAGCTGTATGATACAGACAGGCAGCTATTGTACGCTGTGTAAGCACCTCTAGCTGTATGATACAGACAGGCAGCTATTGTACGCTGTGTAAGCACCTCTAGCTGTATGATACAGACAGGCGGCTATTGTACGCTGTGTAAGCACCTCTAGCTGTATGATACAGGCTAGGCGGCTATTGTACGCTGTGTAAGCACCTCTAGCTGTATGATACAGGCCAGGCGGCTATTGTACGCTGTGTAAGCACCTCTAGCTGTATGATACAGACAGGCGGCTATTGTACGCTGTGTAAGCACCTCTAGCTGTATGATACAGACAGGCAGCTATTGTACGCTGTGTAAGCACCTCTAGCTGTATGATACAGACAGGCGGCTATTGTACGCTGTGTAAGCACCTCTAGCTGTATGATACAGACAGGCAGCTATTGTACGCTGTGTAAGCACCTCTAGCTGTATGATACAGGCTAGGCGGCTATTGTACGCTGTGTAAGCACCTCTAGCTGTATGATACAGACAGGCGGCTATTGTACGCTGTGTAAGCACCTCTAGCTGTATGATACAGACAGGCAGCTATTGTACGCTGTGTAAGCACCTCTAGCTGTATGATACAGACAGGCGGCTATTGTACGCTGTGTAAGCACCTCTAGCTGTATGATACAGACAGGCAGCTATTGTACGCTGTGTAAGCACCTCTAGCTGTATGATACAGGCTAGGCGGCTATTGTACGCTGTGTAAGCACCTCTAGCTGTATGATACAGACAGGCGGCTATTGTACGCTGTGTAAGCACCTCTAGCTGTATGATACAGACAGGCAGCTATTGTACGCTGTGTAAGCACCTCTAGCTGTATGATACAGGCTAGGCGGCTATTGTACGCTGTGTAAGCACCTCTAGCTGTATGATACAGGCCAGGCGGCTATTGTACGCTGTGTAAGCACCTCTAGCTGTATGATACAGACAGGCGGCTATTGTACGCTGTGTACGCACTCCCCAGCTGTATGATACAGACAGGCAGCTATTGTACGCTGTGTACGCACTCCCCAGCTGTATGATACAGACAGGCGGCTATTGTACGCTGTGTAAGCACCTCTAGCTGTATGATACAGACAGGCAGCTATTGTACGCTGTGTAAGCACCTCTAGCTGTATGATACAGACAGGCGGCTATTGTACGCTGTGTAAGCACCTCTAGCTGTATGATACAGACAGGCAGCTATTGTACGCTGTGTAAGCACCTCTAGCTGTATGATACAGACAGGCGGCTATTGTACGCTGTGTAAGCACCTCTAGCTGTATGATACAGACAGGCAGCTATTGTACGCTGTGTAAGCACCTCTAGCTGTATGATACAGACAGGCAGCTATTGTACGCTGTGTAAGCACCTCCAGCTGTATGATACAGACAGGCAGCTATTGTACGCTGTGTAAGCACCTCTAGCTGTATGATACAGACAGGCAGCTATTGTACGCTGTGTAAGCACCTCTAGCTGTATGATACAGACAGGCAGCTATTGTACGCTGTGTAAGCACCTCTAGCTGTATGATACAGACAGGCAGCTATTGTACGCTGTGTAAGCACCTCTAGCTGTATGATACAGACAGGCAGCTATTGTACGCTGTGTAAGCACCTCTAGCTGTATGATACAGACAGGCGGCTATTGTACGCTGTGTAAGCACCTCTAGCTGTATGATACAGACAGGCAGCTATTGTACGCTGTGTAAGCACCTCTAGCTGTATGATACAGGCCAGGCGGCTATTGTACGCTGTGTAAGCACCTCTAGCTGTATGATACAGGCCAGGCGGCTATTGTACGCTGTGTAAGCACCTCTAGCTGTATGATACAGGCCAGGCGGCTATTGTACGCTGTGTAAGCACCTCTAGCTGTATGATACAGACAGGCGGCTATTGTACGCTGTGTAAGCACCTCTAGCTGTATGATACAGACAGGCAGCTATTGTACGCTGTGTAAGCACCTCTAGCTGTATGATACAGACAGGCAGCTATTGTACGCTGTGTAAGCACCTCTAGCTGTATGATACAGGCAGGCAGCTATTGTACGCTGTGTAAGCACCTGTAGCTGTATGATACAGACAGGCAGCTATTGTACGCTGTGTCAGCACCTCTAGCTGTATGATACAGACAGGCGGCTATTGTACGCTGTGTAAGCACCTCTAGCTGTATGATACAGGCAGACAGCTATTGTACGCTGTGTAAGCACCTCTAGCTGTATGATACAGACAGGCAGCTATTGTACGCTGTGTCAGCACCTCTAGCTGTATGATACAGACAGGCGGCTATTGTACGCTGTGTAAGCACCTCTAGCTGTATGATACAGACAGGCAGCTATTGTACGCTGTGTCAGCACCTCTAGCTGTATGATACAGACAGGCAGCTATTGTACGCTGTGTCAGCACCTCTAGCTGTATGATACAGACAGGCAGCTATTGTACGCTGTGTAAGCACCTCTAGCTGTATGATACAGGCAGACAGCTATTGTACGCTGTGTAAGCACCTCTAGCTGTATGATACAGACAGGCAGCTATTGTACGCTGTGTCAGCACCTCTAGCTGTATGATACAGACAGGCGGCTATTGTACGCTGTGTAAGCACCTCTAGCTGTATGATACAGACAGGCGGCTATTGTACGCTGTGTAAGCACCTCTAGCTGTATGATACAGACAGGCAGCTATTGTACGCTGTGTAAGCACCTCTAGCTGTATGATACAGACAGGCGGCTATTGTACGCTGTGTAAGCACCTCTAGCTGTATGATACAGACAGGCAGCTATTGTACGCTGTGTAAGCACCTCTAGCTGTATGATACAGACAGGCAGCTATTGTACGCTGTGTAAGCACTCCCCAGCTGTATGATACAGACAGGCAGCTATTGTACGCTGTGTAAGCACCTCTAGCTGTATGATACAGACAGGCGGCTATTGTACGCTGTGTAAGCACCTCTAGCTGTATGATACAGACAGGCAGCTATTGTACGCTGTGTAAGCACCTCTAGCTGTATGATACAGACAGGCAGCTATTGTACGCTGTGTAAGCACCTCTAGCTGTATGATACAGACAGGCAGCTATTGTACGCTGTGTAAGCACCTCTAGCTGTATGATACAGACAGGCAGCTATTGTACGCTGTGTAAGCACCTCTAGCTGTATGATACAGACAGGCGGCTATTGTACGCTGTGTAAGCACCTCTAGCTGTATGATACAGACAGGCAGCTATTGTACGCTGTGTAAGCACCTCTAGCTGTATGATACAGGCCAGGCGGCTATTGTACGCTGTGTAAGCACCTCTAGCTGTATGATACAGGCCAGGCGGCTATTGTACGCTGTGTAAGCACCTCTAGCTGTATGATACAGGCCAGGCGGCTATTGTACGCTGTGTAAGCACCTCTAGCTGTATGATACAGACAGGCGGCTATTGTACGCTGTGTAAGCACCTCTAGCTGTATGATACAGACAGGCAGCTATTGTACGCTGTGTAAGCACCTCTAGCTGTATGATACAGACAGGCAGCTATTGTACGCTGTGTAAGCACCTCTAGCTGTATGATACAGGCAGGCAGCTATTGTACGCTGTGTAAGCACCTGTAGCTGTATGATACAGACAGGCAGCTATTGTACGCTGTGTAAGCACCTCTAGCTGTATGATACAGACAGGCGGCTATTGTACGCTGTGTAAGCACCTCTAGCTGTATGATACAGACAGGCGGCTATTGTACGCTGTGTAAGCACCTCTAGCTGTATGATACAGACAGGCGGCTATTGTACGCTGTGTAAGCACCTCTAGCTGTATGATACAGACAGGCAGCTATTGTACGCTGTGTAAGCACCTCTAGCTGTATGATACAGACAGGCGGCTATTGTACGCTGTGTAAGCACCTCTAGCTGTATGATACAGACAGGCAGCTATTGTACGCTGTGTAAGCACCTGTAGCTGTATGATACAGACAGGCAGCTATTGTACGCTGTGTAAGCACCTCTAGCTGTATGATACAGACAGGCAGCTATTGTACGCTGTGTAAGCACCTCTAGCTGTATGATACAGGCCAGGCGGCTATTGTACGCTGTGTAAGCACCTCTAGCTGTATGATACAGACAGGCAGCTATTGTACGCTGTGTAAGCACCTCTAGCTGTATGATACAGGCCAGGCGGCTATTGTACGCTGTGTAAGCACCTCTAGCTGTATGATACAGACAGGCAGCTATTGTACGCTGTGTAAGCACCTCTAGCTGTATGATACAGACAGGCAGCTATTGTACGCTGTGTAAGCACCTGTAGCTGTATGATACAGACAGGCAGCTATTGTACGCTGTGTAAGCACCTCTAGCTGTATGATACAGACAGGCGGCTATTGTACGCTGTGTAAGCACCTCTAGCTGTATGATACAGACAGGCAGCTATTGTACGCTGTGTAAGCACCTCTAGCTGTATGATACAGACAGGCAGCTATTGTACGCTGTGTAAGCACCTCTAGCTGTATGATACAGGCAGGCAGCTATTGTACGCTGTGTAAGCACCTCTAGCTGTATGATACAGACAGGCGGCTATTGTACGCTGTGTACGCACCTCTAGCTGTATGATACAGACAGGCAGCTATTGTACGCTGTGTAAGCACCTCTAGCTGTATGATACAGGCCAGGCGGCTATTGTACGCTGTGTACGCACTCCCCAGCTGTATGATACAGACAGGCAGCTATTGTACGCTGTGTAAGCACCTCTAGCTGTATGATACAGGCCAGGCGGCTATTGTACGCTGTGTAAGCACCTCTAGCTGTATGATACAGACAGGCGGCTATTCTACGCTGTGTAAGCACCTCTAGCTGTATGATACAGACAGGCAGCTATTGTACGCTGTGTAAGCACCTCTAGCTGTATGATACAGGCCAGGCGGCTATTGTACGCTGTGTAAGCACCTCTAGCTGTATGATACAGACAGGCGGCTATTCTACGCTGTGTAAGCACCTCTAGCTGTATGATACAGACAGGCAGCTATTGTACGCTGTGTAAGCACCTCTAGCTGTATGATACAGGCAGGCGGCTATTGTACGCTGTGTAAGCACCTCTAGCTGTATGATACAGACAGGCAGCTATTGTACGCTGTGTAAGCACCTCTAGCTGTATGATACAGACAGGCGGCTATTCTACGCTGTGTAAGCACCTCTAGCTGTATGATACAGACAGGCAGCTATTGTACGCTGTGTAAGCACCTCTAGCTGTATGATACAGGCAGGCAGCTATTGTACGCTGTGTAAGCACCTCTAGCTGTATGATACAGGCAGGCGGCTATTGTACGCTGTGTAAGCACCTCTAGCTGTATGATACAGGCAGGCGGCTATTGTACGCTGTGTAAGCACCTCTAGCTGTATGATACAGGCAGGCGGCTATTGTACGCTGTGTAAGCACCTCTAGCTGTATGATACAGGCAGGCAGCTATTGTACGCTGTGTAAGCACCTCTAGCTGTATGATACAGACAGGCGGCTATTGTACGCTGTGTAAGCACCTCTAGCTGTATGATACAGACAGGCAGCTATTGTACGCTGTGTACGCACCTCTAGCTGTATGATACAGACAGGCGGCTATTGTACGCTGTGTAAGCACCTCTAGCTGTATGATACAGACAGGCGGCTATTGTACGCTGTGTAAGCACCTCTAGCTGTATGATACAGACAGGCAGCTATTGTACGCTGTGTAAGCACCTCTAGCTGTATGATACAGACAGGCGGCTATTGTACGCTGTGTAAGCACCTCTAGCTGTATGATACAGACAGGCAGCTATTGTACGCTGTGTAAGCACCTCTAGCTGTATGATACAGACAGGCGGCTATTGTACGCTGTGTAAGCACCTCTAGCTGTATGATACAGGCAGGCAGCTATTGTACGCTGTGTAAGCACCTCTAGCTGTATGATACAGGCAGGCAGCTATTGTACGCTGTGTAAGCACCTCTAGCTGTATGATACAGACAGGCAGCTATTGTACGCTGTGTAAGCACCTCTAGCTGTATGATACAGACAGGCAGCTATTGTACGCTGTGTAAGCACCTGTAGCTGTATGATACAGACAGGCAGCTATTGTACGCTGTGTAAGCACCTGTAGCTGTATGATACAGACAGGCAGCTATTGTACGCTGTGTAAGCACCTGTAGCTGTATGATACAGACAGGCGGCTATTGTACGCTGTGTAAGCACCTCTAGCTGTATGATACAGACAGGCGGCTATTGTACGCTGTGTAAGCACCTCTAGCTGTATGATACAGGCCAGGCGGCTATTGTACGCTGTGTAAGCACCTCTAGCTGTATGATACATACAGGCGGCTATTGTACGCTGTGTAAGCACCTCTAGCTGTATGATACAGACAGGCAGCTATTGTACGCTGTGTAAGCACCTCTAGCTGTATGATACAGGCCAGGCGGCTATTGTACGCTGTGTACGCACTCCCCAGCTGTATGATACAGACAGGCAGCTATTGTACGCTGTGTAAGCACCTCTAGCTGTATGATACAGACAGGCAGCTATTGTACGCTGTGTAAGCACCTCTAGCTGTATGATACAGACAGGCAGCTATTGTACGCTGTGTAAGCACCTGTAGCTGTATGATACAGACAGGCGGCTATTGTACGCTGTGTAAGCACCTGTAGCTGTATGATACAGACAGGCGGCTATTGTACGCTGTGTAAGCACCTGTAGCTGTATGATACAGGCCAGGCGGCTATTGTACGCTGTGTACGCACTCCCTAGCTGTATGATACAGGCAGGCGGCTATTGTACGCTGTGTAAGCACCTCTAGCTGTATGATACAGACAGGCAGCTATTGTACGCTGTGTAAGCACCTCTAGCTGTATGATACAGACAGGCGGCTATTGTACGCTGTGTAAGCACCTCCAGCTGTATGATACAGACAGGCGGCTATTGTACGCTGTGTAAGCACCTCTAGCTGTATGATACAGACAGGCGGCTATTGTACGCTGTGTAAGCACCTCTAGCTGTATGATACAGACAGGCGGCTATTGTACGCTGTGTAAGCACCTCTAGCTGTATGATACAGACAGGCAGCTATTGTACGCTGTGTACGCACTCCCCAGCTGTATGATACAGACAGGCGGCTATTGTACGCTGTGTAAGCACCTGTAGCTGTATGATACAGACAGGCGGCTATTGTACGCTGTGTAAGCACCTCTAGCTGTATGATACAGACAGGCGGCTATTGTACGCTGTGTAAGCACCTCTAGCTGTATGATACAGGCCAGGCGGCTATTGTACGCTGTGTAAGCACCTCTAGCTGTATGATACAGACAGGCGGCTATTGTACGCTGTGTAAGCACCTCTAGCTGTATGATACAGACAGGCAGCTATTGTACGCTGTGTAAGCACCTCTAGCTGTATGATACAGACAGGCAGCTATTGTACGCTGTGTAAGCACCTCTAGCTGTATGATACAGACAGGCAGCTATTGTACGCTGTGTAAGCACCTCTAGCTGTATGATACAGACAGGCGGCTATTGTACGCTGTGTAAGCACCTCTAGCTGTATGATACAGGCCAGGCGGCTATTGTACGCTGTGTAAGCACCTCTAGCTGTATGATACAGACAGGCGGCTATTGTACGCTGTGTAAGCACCTCTAGCTGTATGATACAGACAGGCGGCTATTGTACGCTGTGTAAGCACCTCTAGCTGTATGATACAGACAGGCGGCTATTGTACGCTGTGTAAGCACCTCTAGCTGTATGATACAGGCCAGGCGGCTATTGTACGCTGTGTAAGCACCTCTAGCTGTATGATACAGACAGGCGGCTATTGTACGCTGTGTAAGCACCTCTAGCTGTATGATACAGACAGGCGGCTATTGTACGCTGTGTAAGCACCTCTAGCTGTATGATACAGACAGGCGGCTATTGTACGCTGTGTAAGCACCTCTAGCTGTATGATACAGGCCAGGCGGCTATTGTACGCTGTGTAAGCACCTCTAGCTGTATGATACAGGCCAGGCGGCTATTGTACGCTGTGTAAGCACCTCTAGCTGTATGATACAGACAGGCGGCTATTCTACGCTGTGTAAGCACCTCTAGCTGTATGATACAGACAGGCAGCTATTGTACGCTGTGTAAGCACCTCTAGCTGTATGATACAGACAGGCAGCTATTGTACGCTGTGTAAGCACCTCTAGCTGTATGATACAGACAGGCAGCTATTGTACGCTGTGTAAGCACCTCCAGCTGTATGATACAGACAGGCGGCTATTGTACGCTGTGTAAGCACCTCCAGCTGTATGATACAGACAGGCGGCTATTGTACGCTGTGTAAGCACCTCTAGCTGTATGATACAGACAGGCAGCTATTGTACGCTGTGTAAGCACCTGTAGCTGTATGATACAGGCCAGGCGGCTATTGTACGCTGTGTACGCACTCCCCAGCTGTATGATACAGGCCAGGCGGCTATTGTACGCTGTGTAAGCACCTCCAGCTGTATGATACAGACAGGCAGCTATTGTACGCTGTGTAAGCACCTCTAGCTGTATGATACAGACAGGCAGCTATTGTACGCTGTGTAAGCACCTCTAGCTGTATGATACAGGCAGGCAGCTATTGTACGCTGTGTAAGCACCTCTAGCTGTATGATACAGACAGGCAGCTATTGTACGCTGTGTAAGCACCTCTAGCTGTATGATACAGGCAGGCAGCTATTGTACGCTGTGTAAGCACCTCTAGCTGTATGATACAGACAGGCGGCTATTGTACGCTGTGTAAGCACCTCTAGCTGTATGATACAGACAGGCGGCTATTGTACGCTGTGTAAGCACCTCTAGCTGTATGATACAGGCAGGCAGCTATTGTACGCTGTGTAAGCACCTCTAGCTGTATGATACAGGCAGGCAGCTATTGTACGCTGTGTAAGCACCTCTAGCTGTATGATACAGACAGGCGGCTATTGTACGCTGTGTAAGCACCTCTAGCTGTATGATACAGACAGGCGGCTATTGTACGCTGTGTAAGCACCTCTAGCTGTATGATACAGACAGGCAGCTATTGTACGCTGTGTACGCACTCCCCAGCTGTATGATACAGACAGGCGGCTATTGTACGCTGTGTAAGCACCTGTAGCTGTATGATACAGACAGGCGGCTATTGTACGCTGTGTAAGCACCTCTAGCTGTATGATACAGACAGGCGGCTATTGTACGCTGTGTAAGCACCTCTAGCTGTATGATACAGGCCAGGCGGCTATTGTACGCTGTGTAAGCACCTCTAGCTGTATGATACAGACAGGCGGCTATTGTACGCTGTGTAAGCACCTCTAGCTGTATGATACAGACAGGCAGCTATTGTACGCTGTGTAAGCACCTCTAGCTGTATGATACAGACAGGCAGCTATTGTACGCTGTGTAAGCACCTCTAGCTGTATGATACAGACAGGCAGCTATTGTACGCTGTGTAAGCACCTCTAGCTGTATGATACAGACAGGCGGCTATTGTACGCTGTGTAAGCACCTCTAGCTGTATGATACAGACAGGCGGCTATTGTACGCTGTGTAAGCACCTCTAGCTGTATGATACAGGCCAGGCGGCTATTGTACGCTGTGTAAGCACCTCTAGCTGTATGATACAGGCCAGGCGGCTATTGTACGCTGTGTAAGCACCTCTAGCTGTATGATACAGACAGGCGGCTATTGTACGCTGTGTAAGCACCTCTAGCTGTATGATACAGACAGGCAGCTATTGTACGCTGTGTAAGCACCTCTAGCTGTATGATACAGACAGGCAGCTATTGTACGCTGTGTAAGCACCTCTAGCTGTATGATACAGACAGGCAGCTATTGTACGCTGTGTACGCACTCCTCAGCTGTATGATACAGACAGGCAGCTATTGTACGCTGTGTAAGCACCTCTAGCTGTATGATACAGACAGGCAGCTATTGTACGCTGTGTAAGCACCTGTAGCTGTATGATACAGGCCAGGCGGCTATTGTACGCTGTGTACGCACTCCCCAGCTGTATGATACAGGCCAGGCGGCTATTGTACGCTGTGTAAGCACCTCCAGCTGTATGATACAGACAGGCAGCTATTGTACGCTGTGTAAGCACCTCTAGCTGTATGATACAGACAGGCAGCTATTGTACGCTGTGTAAGCACCTCTAGCTGTATGATACAGGCAGGCAGCTATTGTACGCTGTGTAAGCACCTCTAGCTGTATGATACAGACAGGCAGCTATTGTACGCTGTGTAAGCACCTCTAGCTGTATGATACAGGCAGGCAGCTATTGTACGCTGTGTAAGCACCTCTAGCTGTATGATACAGACAGGCGGCTATTGTACGCTGTGTAAGCACCTCTAGCTGTATGATACAGACAGGCGGCTATTGTACGCTGTGTAAGCACCTCTAGCTGTATGATACAGGCAGGCAGCTATTGTACGCTGTGTAAGCACCTCTAGCTGTATGATACAGGCAGGCAGCTATTGTACGCTGTGTAAGCACCTCTAGATGTATGATACAGGCCAGGCGGCTATTGTACGCTGTGTAAGCACCTCTAGCTGTATGATACAGGCCAGGCGGCTATTGTACGCTGTGTAAGCACCTCTAGCTGTATGATACAGACAGGCAGCTATTGTACGCTGTGTAAGCACCTCTAGCTGTATGATACAGACAGGCAGCTATTGTACGCTGTGTAAGCACCTCTAGCTGTATGATACAGACAGGCGGCTATTGTACGCTGTGTAAGCACCTCTAGCTGTATGATACAGACAGGCGGCTATTGTACGCTGTGTAAGCACCTCTAGCTGTATGATACAGACAGGCAGCTATTGTACGCTGTGTAAGCACCTCTAGCTGTATGATACAGGCCAGGCGGCTATTGTACGCTGTGTAAGCACCTCTAGCTGTATGATACAGACAGGCAGCTATTGTACGCTGTGTAAGCACCTCTAGCTGTATGATACAGACAGGCGGCTATTGTACGCTGTGTAAGCACCTCTAGCTGTATGATACAGGCCAGGCAGCTATTGTACGCTGTGTAAGCACCTCTAGCTGTATGATACAGACAGGCGGCTATTGTACGCTGTGTAAGCACCTCTAGCTGTATGATACAGGCAGGCAGCTATTGTACTGTGTAAGCACCTGTAGCTGTATGATACAGGCCAGGCGGCTATTGTACGCTGTGTAAGCACCTCTAGCTGTATGATACAGGCCAGGCGGCTATTGTACGCTGTGTAAGCACCTGTAGCTGTATGATACAGGCCAGGCGGCTATTCTACGCTGTGTAAGCACCTCTAGCTGTATGATACAGACAGGCGGCTATTGTACGCTGTGTAAGCACCTCTAGCTGTATGATACAGACAGGCGGCTATTGTACGCTGTGTAAGCACCTCTAGCTGTATGATACAGACAGGCGGCTATTGTACGCTGTGTAAGCACCTCTAGCTGTATGATACAGGCAGGCGGCTATTGTACGCTGTGTAAGCACCTCTAGCTGTATGATACAGACAGGCGGCTATTGTACGCTGTGTAAGCACCTCTAGCTGTATGATACAGACAGGCAGCTATTGTACGCTGTGTAAGCACCTCTAGCTGTATGATACAGACAGGCGGCTATTGTACGCTGTGTAAGCACCTCTAGCTGTATGATACAGGCAGGCAGCTATTGTACTGTGTAAGCACCTGTAGCTGTATGATACAGGCCAGGCGGCTATTGTACGCTGTGTAAGCACCTCTAGCTGTATGATACAGGCCAGGCGGCTATTGTACGCTGTGTAAGCACCTGTAGCTGTATGATACAGGCCAGGCGGCTATTCTACGCTGTGTAAGCACCTCTAGCTGTATGATACAGACAGGCGGCTATTGTACGCTGTGTAAGCACCTCTAGCTGTATGATACAGGCCAGGCGGCTATTGTACGCTGTGTAAGCACCTGTAGCTGTATGATACAGGCCAGGCGGCTATTGTACGCTGTGTAAGCACCTCTAGCTGTATGATACAGACAGGCAGCTATTGTACGCTGTGTACTCACTCCCCAGCTGTATGATACAGGCCAGGCGGCTATTCTACGCTGTGTACGCACTCCCCAGCTGTATGATACAGGCCAGGCGGCTATTCTACGCTGTGTACGCACTCCCCAGCTGTATGATACAGGCCAGGCGGCTATTCTACGCTGTGTACGCACTCCCCAGCTGTATGATACAGGCCAGGCGGCTATTCTACGCTGTGTACGCACTCCCCAGCTGTATGATACAGGCCAGGCGGCTATTGTACGCTGTGTAAGCACCTGTAGCTGTATGATACAGACAGGCGGCTATTGTACGCTGTGTAAGCACCTCTAGCTGTATGATACAGACAGGCAGCTATTCTACGCTGTGTACGCACTCCCCAGCTGTATGATACAGGCCAGGCGGCTTTTGTACGCTGTGTAAGCACCTCTAGCTGTATGATACAGGCCAGGCGGCTATTGTACGCTGTGTACGCACTCCCCAGCTGTATGATACAGGCCAGGCGGCTATTCTACGCTATGTACGCACTCCCCAGCTGTATGATACAGGCCAGGCGGCTATTCTACGCTGTGTACGTACTCCCCAGCTGTATGATACAGGCCAGGCGGCTATTGTACGCTGTGTACGCACTCCCCAGCTGTATGATACAGGCCAGGCGGCTATTCTACGCTGTGTACGTACTCCCCAGCTGTATGATACAGGCCAGGCGGCTATTGTACGCTGTGTAAGCACCTCTAGCTGTATGATACAGGCCAGGCGGCTATTGTACGCTGTGTACGCACTCCCCAGCTGTATGATACAGGCCAGGCGGCTATTCTACGCTGTGTACGCACTCCCCAGCTGTATGATACAGGCCAGGCGGCTATTCTACGCTGTGTAAGCACCTCTAGCTGTATGATACAGGCCAGGCGGCTATTGTACGCTGTGTAAGCACCTCTAGCTGTATGATACAGGCCAGGCAGCTATTGTACGCTGTGTAAGCACCTGTAGCTGTATGATACAGGCCAGGCGGCTATTGTACGCTGTGTAAGCACCTGTAGCTGTATGATACAGGCCAGGCGGCTATTGTACGCTGTGTACGCACTCCCCAGCTGTATGATACAGGCCAGGCGGCTATTCTACGCTGTGTACGCACTCCCCAGCTGTATGATACAGGCCAGGCGGCTATTCTACGCTGTGAACGCACTCCCCAGCTGTATGATACAGGCCAGGCGGCTATTCTACGCTGTGTACGTACTCCCCAGCTGTATGATACAGGCCAGGCGGCTATTCTACGCTGTGAACGCACTCCCCAGCTGTATGATACAGGCTAGGCGGCTATTCTACGCTGTGAACGCACTCCCCAGCAGTACCTTATTTTAAAGTTCGGTTCTCCTTTATATAAAACGATCAGAACGCTCGTTTAACAGCCACATTGTAAACAATGTCGTCTGCTGCACTATTGTTGGGGAGCTTTTCCCTTTTTTTTCTGACTGAAAAGATGTGTCCCTCCTGTTTTATTGCAACCATACCCAAAAACAATAAGAACTTTTTATGCTTATGGGTTGTGAGAAAGACGTAAAGAATATACTAGACCGAGATAAAGATGAGTGAACATGTTGAAAAAGCAATTAATTTACTAGCATATTGTGACGGTTATTATCAACCTTACCTCTCAGATAAATCGGAGTCACATACAAATACAAATACAAGTACACATTGAATTACAACCACAAATATAAATATAAATATAAATATAAATATAAATATAAATATAAATATAAATATAAATATAAATATAAATATAAATATAAATATAAATATAAATATAAATATAAATATAAATATAAATATAAATATAAATATAAATATAAATATAAATAAAAATAAAAATAAAAATATAAATATAAATATAAATATAAATATAAATATAAATATAAATATAAATATAAATATAAATACAAATACAAATACAAATACAAATACAAATACAAATACAAATACAAATACAAATACATAGTCACATACAAATACAAATACAAATACAAGCACAAATACAAATACAAATGGAAAACAAATACAAATACCCATAAATGAAACCCACACATCGCTTGTATAACATAACCTACGTCTTTTAGAACGACACTTCTTCTAGTGGCCTTCACACCTCATTTACATCTAAATTCGTCCGGTTGCAATAAACACGTGCGCACCCTACCAATGGTTTCGGCCGCTCATTCACATGACGCCGCGAATATCTAAGTTCGAGGCCAGGCCTCACTATAGGAACCCTAAGTGGGCGTTGACTGGTTCCCTCGCGTCTCACGTCATCTATATTGGCCGTACTATACAGATGTTTCATAAGCGCTACCGCCTGTACCAGAGAACGTACAAGAAGCACACGCACATTCATAGAAACTGTGAAGTCTCCTCTTTACAATGATTTAAAACACTTTTGTTAATCCCAAGTATGTATAGGTATACTTTCAAGTTGAAGTGAACGTTGTACAGTGCAGTGTTGACAAATCTCAAGGAAACGTCGTATGCATTATTGTATAGTCTTCGCCCGTGGAAACAACTTGCACTCGCTTAAGAGTCTGCGGAACTGAAATACGCCTATGTTATTTGTAGCGTTCGTAGTTTTGCGACATCTTCTTTTGTAGATAAGATAGAAGGTTGAAATTTTCTGTAAATACACTTTGGGGCCATGATATTCCGGGGATCACTCAGTTTCAAATAAGCTTGTCCGATGTCCCCATAAAAAAATGCTAAAAATCGACTTTTCGCCGTTAAGAGTAAAACAAATTCGGATTGAATCCCAAATGTAGTTTTTTAAGGGCTCTTCAAACATATCTTTAGTTTTAAAATCGTTTGAGAGACCGATCGGTAAGAACGATAATACGAATGGGAATATTGTGCCAATGCTCTCCCGCTCCCTTGAAATTTGCGGTAGAAGGTGGAACTTCGTACCTGTCGCGCTGTGTACCGCCTGCCTGCCTGCCAGTCAGCCACCTCTCTCCCCCCTCCCACACTGGCCACAACAATCGCTACAACCGTCTCCCTTGCTTGGACTCTCGACTCTCCTCAATACAATGCCGAATCTTCCTACCGAGAGTACTATTATAAATCCATGGCAAGACTGCGTTTTTCAAATATGAATCGTCTGCGATCAAAACCATCAAGCATTGCATTCTAAATGTACGCTCTAAATTACGAACCTTGGAAAGGCTTGAACAGAAAGATGTACTCGTCATTCTGCAGCGGCGTGTTATCTTATTGAACACATTATACAACGTGAAAGGAAAGGTACGCACTACACAGCTGATATGCCAATACTCAAGCATTAGGAATAACCTAAACAACAATAAGAATAACAATTACACATTAATAATAATAATAATAATAATAATAATAATAATAATAATAATAATAATAATAATAATAATAATCATAATAATAATAATAATAATAATAATAATAATAATAATAATAATAATATTAATAATAAATAATAAATAATAATAATAATTAATAATAATAATAACAATAATAATAATAATAAGAGCCCTTTACCGATCAAGGGCCTTGACGTCGATGATTCAATTATCATTAATTTATTAAATAAATAAATAAATAAATTCACATTTAGAGTCTACCCACTAAGTAATTAAACTGATTTGCAGTGGGGGACTTGAACTTAAAGTGACTAAACCAACCCTGTAGGCTTCGAACACCATTGACGAGTGAGCGATAACCAAACAAAGATCGATATTTCAAATACGAAACATATGAATCAGTGATTGGACAGTGCGAACACCTGCGGACAAATGCCAGAATCAACAAGGCCGATTCAGAACAACTTTGAATTTATTGAGTGCTTCGTTGCTAGGACGGCTCCAAAGTCACCGTTTACTTATTCCTAAGACAAGAAGTAATGAAATTGAATCCACATTAGAAGTTGTTGTTGTTGTTGATGTTTGTTGTTGTTGTTTTGTTTTTTGCAGACGGTAAAACGATTATTTTTGTGAGGTATATTTCTTACGTTGCAACGTAATGCATACCCCCTAAGTTATAATTTGTTGATTTTGTGATGCGGCCGCGTGTTGATGCTAAAATTGAAATTTTGAAGTAGTTATTTTGTTGAATTATCATTGTGAAATCTAGGGATATTTTTAATGTTACAAAAACAGTCAGTAGAGTGTGCATATAAATGTAGTGTATAACTTATCAAGATATTATACAACCCCCCCCCCCCCCCCCCCCCCAATCACTCTATGGCAAAAGTGACAATTAATAAAATGTTCGCTCAGTGGAAGAGCGATCAAACCATAGATCAAACTAACATCGTTGTATTTGTTTACTTGCAAGGTATTCCTTTCCTGACTTACTCACACATGCTTGTGGAAGGGTGGGCGGGGCTTGCAACCTACCTGACCAGTTTACTCGTTCGTAGTCCGGTCACTCTCTTTCTATGGGCCAACCCCTAATACCTCGTCCCTTCCTCAGCCCCCTCATGAAGTCGAGCAGCCACGCTGCTGCCGATGACTCTTAAGCAATGTGTCTACTGTTGCCATGAATTGTTCGGTACAATGTTTCATGGAAATGCCAAAAATATGTTTAAAATTGTATGTTATTGCAACCCGTGAAATCAGTTTTTATAACTGAAAAGGATAGACATTAAATAAATAAATAAATAAATAAATAAATAAATAAATAAATAAATAAATAAATAAATAAATAAATAAATAAATAAATAAATAAATAAATAAATAAATAAATAAATAAATAAATAAATAAATAAATAAATAAATAAATAAATAAATAAATAAATAAATAAATAAATAAATAAATAAATAAATAAATAAATAAATAAATAAATAAATAAATAAATAAATAAATAAATAAATAAATAAATAAATAAATAAATAAATAAATAAATAAATAAATAAATAAATAAATAAATAAATAAATAAATAAATAAATAAATAAATAAATAAATAAATAAATAAATAAATAAATAAATAAATAAATAAATAAATAAATAAATAAATAAATAAATAAATAAATAAATAAATAAATAAATAAATAAATAAATAAATAAATAAATAAATAAATAAATAAATAAATAAATAAATAAATAAATAAATAAATAAATAAATAAATAAATAAATAAATAAATAAATAAATAAATAAATAAATAAATAAATAAATAAATAAATAAATAAATAAATAAATAAATAAATAAATAAATAAATAAATAAATAAATAAATAAATAAATAAATAAATAAATAAATAAATAAATAAATAAATAAATAAATAAATAAATAAATAAATAAATAAATAAATAAATAAATAAATAAATAAATAAATAAATAAATAAATAAATAAATAAATAAATAAATAAATAAATAAATAAATAAATAAATAAATAAATAAATAAATAAATAAATAAATAAATAAATAAATAAATAAATAAATAAATAAATAAATAAATAAATAAATAAATAAATAAATAAATAAATAAATAAATAAATAAATAAATAAATAAATAAATAAATGTGGCAACCGCGCTCGGTCGACAGCCGCGGAGTCCGCCTATAATTTGGTGCTATTATCAAGGAGGTTATATAAGATAACCTCCTTGGCTATTATCGACACATCGGGCTGCGTTCAGCAACCAACTGATACGTTATTTTGAGCAGTCATACTCATACAGTCACTGTCATATTTGTATATCATAATTAGGGCTCGGATTCAAAATCTTCAAATTATGTTTTTTATATTTGCTTAAAAACACGAAAATATTTGCTTAAAACGGGAAACTTAGTTAATTAATCAAATCAGGTCAGGTTCGTCATTCATCAAGTCACATCGAGCTCGATTGTTGTGTTTTTTGTGGAATATATATATTTTTGAACATCCAACTATTCAATTGCTACAAAAAACTTTTGAGAAAATATTTTCGGTAGTAAATTTAGGGTTTTTGATTTTATTAAAGTAAAGTATAGTTCAATTTGTGTTGAAAATTGTGCTTATGGCAAGAATAAGAGTATTATGTATTTATTAACCAAATATAGCAAAATATTAGAAAATATTCAATTAGCAAAACATATATTCGAAATCACAGTCATACAATTCGTGAAGAATTGATTTTGAATTAAGATCATAGGCTTATAGAATGATATAAACATTTAATTAAATAATTATCCGAGTTCAAATCATAATACTCATATATAGAATTGTTCTCTTAATATTTTCTGTCACAAGAACAGTTCAAAAGTTTAATTAAAACGTGTCTATGACGTCACGACGCTCCTGGCGCCCTCTGCAGCGTGTCAGGATGTGCCAGGTAGATGCAAAATACTCGTGAAGTATTTCATAATAGAATTGTTGTCCTAATATTTTCTGTCACAAGAACAGTTCAAAAGTTATTAATTAAAACGTGTCTATGACGTCACGACGCTCCTGGCGCCCTCTGCAGCGTGCCAGGATGTGCCAGGTAGATGCAAAATACTCGTGAAGTATTTCATAATAGAATTGTTGTCCTAATATTTTCTGTCACAAGAACAGTTCAAAAGTTATTAATTAAAACGTGTCTATGACGTCACGACGCTCCTGGCGCCCTCTGCAGCGCGCCAGGATGTGCCAGGTAGATGCAAAATACTCGTATAGTATTTCATAATCGAATTGTTGTCCTGATATTTTCTGTGACATGAACAAACGTGTCTATGACGTCACGACGCTCCTGGCGCCCTCTGCAGCGTGCCAGGATGTGCCAGGTAGGTGCAAAATACTCGTATGGTATGCCGTATCAGAATACCGCTTACCGCAATACTCTTCCACGAAAGGCGCACGAGAACTAAAATTTTATCTTTTGCTCTTCTACAAGTAATTTGTTTATAACTTTTGCTCAGCTCAGGCCAAGACTGGTTTTCTTCCGCTAGAATGTCTGTTGGTTTCTAAAATTAGATTGTTATCTTTGACTCATGTTTGCTAGACAAGCGTGGCTTAGACACTCGGCGCGGAGGCTTCCGTTGTTTACAGACACACATGCGTCAAGGTTGAGTTCTCTAAACCAAAGATTACACACTACGTCTATAAGGCTGCATGACAACACGCGACCAAGCCCGGCCGGCCCGTTCACACCTCCTACTCTAATCTACTATTACTATTCTATACTACAAATGTACCAACTATAACTACTATATAATGTAACCTTGATGTAACTATCTATCCTCTATCCGGTAGGGTGGGATAGTCCCTGCCCTAACAAATCATGTATGAACTAACCTGCGTGACAGATCACAGAATTTGAGATATTTACGGAAGTTTGTTGGGCTGTCATTATAAATTAGGTAATATATCTTACATAGTAGCGATTTGTAAAGGAACCTGAGTAAATACATTGAATTTGATTCTTTCTAAATAATCTTAATTACGTTTATTTTAAGCATATATAAACAAACCTGCGTGGCATACCACAGATTTTGAGAAATTACGTAACTATACAAAAGTGACGGAAGTTTGACGGTCCGTCAAACATCTGTCATTATAAATTACGTCAAACTTAGTATTGATTTGTAAGATAGCCTTAGTATATTCCATTTTATATTATTCCTTCTAATTAATCTCAATTACAACTGTTTTAATGTAAACATACCTGCGTGACATACCACACATTTTGAGATAGTTAGGGAAGTTTGACGGGCTGTCATTATAAATTACGTAATGTCCCACATACAGACACACAAGTGGCCAGTGAACCTTTAGATGTAGGAGATCACGAGAAGTTGAAACAAAACAACAACAAAAATAAACCTGGCGCCGATGATGTGTCTAAAGACTCGCAAGAGAATCAAGTGGGCAGTGAACCTGATGGTGCTGATCACGAGGTTACCCTGAAGAAAAACAATAAGAAGAAAAAACCTAAAAATACTAACAAAAAATGTTGCATATCATGTAATATACTGTAAAAATTAAAAAATTGTTTTCATTGAAATTTGTTTATTGTTGTTACAAATCTTTGATGTTATTTACAAGACCTAGAGTAGCTAGATTTGAACGTGGCCAAAAAGAAGATATTTTAGCAGCCTTCTTTAAACGTCACCCAGTCCAACCCAAAATGGTGACGGCGAGTACTGTGCGATGGCAATCTTATCTCGTATTGCACAATAGATTCTAAGCGCGAAGAACGCTCACTGGAAGTGCTACTCAGGAGGACATTAGTTAAGATCAATGTATCTCGACTTTTCCCCTTACGAGATCAAACTAATCAAAGTAAATGATTTGTTAAAGTAGAACAAGAAAATCAACCAGTACCAAGAAAATTAACTTAAAAATTGACAAAATACTCTGATACTTATAAAAAAAAATTGCCTGATATCCGTAAAATATACATCAAAGTAAGACAAAATAATGATGGCAGAAAATATGAATAGGTCTCTGTCAGATTTGTGTGATTATAATTCGAAAATGAATATACAGGACAAGACTTCCTATTGGGTTACATGATTTAATGAAATCCTAATAATATGTGGAATCAAGGGTCATGATTTTCTCTAATACAAACTCGTGAAAGGCCGTGGATTCGAATTCCGCATGAGAGAAGGACGTTCTCATATTACGGAGCATGTGCTTATCTGCACCATCATGTAATCCTGAAGCAGACAATAAATAGATAATGTCTGAGTCATATATAATAAGACAACATTCTTATGATGATAATGATATTTGGGGTTTAATGTCTCATACTTTTGCAACCATGCTAGTCGAGACGATGAGTGGGTGATTGTGAAGATGAAACAACGCCACACGACATCCATGCCCAAGCCGGGATTCGAACCTGGAACGCAGAGACCGCGGTTTACTAGACCAACGCCTAATAGACCGTGGTTTACAGACTAGACCAACGCCTAATAGACCGCGGCTTGCAGACTATACCAACGCCTAATAGACCGCGGCCAACTGCGCCGGCAACAACATTCTAAAGCTAACTAAACAAATAACAACACATTTAAAATTGTAAACATTTATTTAAAACATAATCTCCATTTAATAAAATGGTCTTGCATAATAATTTTATGTTTTACAATTCTTTGTTTTCATTTTTTTTTAATTTCTTCTTTTCAAATCGATTTCTTGCTATTACATTAATATGTAGATTTGGACAATGTTTTTTTTACCCTATAACAATAATACGTCACAATATTGTTATGTACCACGGCAGTACCAGGCTGGACGAACGATCATCGTCACGATTACCCCTGTAATCGTGACATGGGCGTAGCGATACGCTCCCAGCCCTGCCGTGCCACTAACGGGGATCGTGTGGTGGGATTGTTCACAATGCAGTTCATTCAAAGAAATACCATGATTCATCAACAAGGAATTACGTTTATTCAATGACGGGAATTATGTAACATTACACAACCTAGTCCTGTGAACATGAGGCCTGGGCTATAACACGTACATACCGTCAAGGCCTGCCAATCAATCCCAGACTCACCCGAGTCGTAGCCCCGGCTTCCCGCCCCGAGGTGGCTCGTGACAGCTGGCTTCCCGGCTCCTGCTTCCCTCGACGTCGTTAATCACTCTTCCCTCGTCGTTCCGTGATCAACACTTCTTCCTCTCTTCATCGGCGTCCCAGCTTGAGTCCCCCCCCCCCCCCCCCGTGTCCACACACATTGGTTATAAACCCCTCCCTCATGACGTCACGTCTCTCTACGTCATCGCCTGCCATGGCGAAGGAATGCCGACAACAATAACATCGTAACAATAATGAGTAAATAATTAAACAGATAATGTTTTGGACAAAACCGCCGACCTTCGTACATTATGTAATGAATCCCGACGCTTGTCCCAATCATCTGTTTACTAAAGGCTGGTCCACACAGATTTTGAAGACATAATGCATAAGGTTTTAAGACGTTGTTTTAAAAACAACAATGAAAACAACGTCTTAAAACTAAAACTTTGTGTGAACGCCAGTACGTGTTTCCTATGATCCAACTTTACGACTACGCGTTAAACCTTAAATCGTATTTCTTAAAAATCTGTGTGGACCAGCCTTTAACTAACTGACCCAGTTGCAATACTCAAAACATTACGACACCAGTTGTTCATACAACTCCATGGAATCTCACCGATCAGAAAGGGCTCAAATCCATGAAACCCAGCCTTTCATGACAATATAGATGTGAAGACAAATAAATAAACTGAGACGTTTCGGCCAACTAGTGGTCTTGATCACTCAGCGTGAGTAGGAAAAATAAACTTAACTTAAAACTAGGGTAGGATATTATTTATTAATTTGTCTTCTCATCTATATGTTTCTCAAAGCGTCCTATCTACTTTCTCAGGTAAGCTGTCGTCCTTCTGTACCTTTTCCCTCACTAGAACATGTTGATCTTGTTCTGAGTTCCAATTAACTCAGCCATTTTGGCCTCTCTAAGTATACACTATTATCTACTAAAAATTTTGTTTGAATTTCTCAAACACCAACAATGGCAGTTAAATGGAACGACATTCATAATAAATAATTATCTTTGTGAAACGACGTATTAGCTCTAAGGACGTAAGCCATTGTGTTTGATTTACTTTCATCGAAACCATCAATCTGCTAATTATCAGACTATGTTATGTTAAATAATATTTAACTAAGGCTTTTTTTTAGTTATGAAAAATGTAGGCCTACTGTTCTATCAACCAATTTGCATTGGGGGGGGGGGGGGGGACTTACGAAAACTGATACCGTAAAGTACTGACATAAGTAGGCAATAAATTATTTACTTTCATAATGGAAGCGTTTTTATTTGTCAAACTAGGTAGGAACCATTGTTCTGAAAGAACCTCATAAAGTGAATGTATTTATTTATTTTTCATAATTTCCTTACATAATTGGAAAGATACAGTCACAGGTAACATAAAAAAGTGATTTTTGTTAGATTTCGTTTAAAAAAATATTTTATGTTCACTCCGTAAATACCAAACAATTAATAATGGGATGTCAATTTGAATTTATATTCCATGCGCTTTAAAAGATGATTTTCAGAATAGAGTCTGCCAAAGTCAAGGCGGGAACCCGTTTCCGTGCAAAGCCCGTGCACTGCCCATTTAAAATAACCCGTGGTGTTTTTTCAAACACCTATATCACAGTAAATATACATATTTAACTCATATGTTCTATGTTACGTGCAGCACTAACTCTTTATTGAAGCATTATACACAACCAAACATCGACAAACTTGATAGAATTTAAATAATTACGAGTTATTACTCCAAATGTGCGATTACAACGTTGCCAATTTCAAAGAGAGAGAAAACTCCATTTCTTGAATAACAGAGAAAGAAGATCCGCGCATGCGCACAGAAGAGATCGCAGTCGCATGGCGTCAGGCAAGGTCCACTAGATCGCTAGTAGCGAGTTCGACGACACGCCGCCAGGGGATAGACCATTTCAAAAACTATCTAGGACCCTTTGTAAGATTATCATCACGGGCTGCGTACCAACTATGACTGGGAGTGACTGCAGTGACTGGGATCCGTACCAGCTTGACTCGCAGTCAAGCTGCAGTCACTGCTTTTTGCGTACCAGTTCACCTCGCAGTTACCCCTCCAGTCACTGCGATGACTGGGCCGAGAAGATCTAGCTATCGCAGTCAAGGGGGGCGTGGCTAATAATTTTACCGCGAATTATGAATTTATATACAATATTATATTGTTTAAATAGTAAGTGACATCACAACACCATATAATCTCATCTTAGAAGTCTCATAAGCGTTAAATTATTAATGTAATGTTGTAAGGTTAATTAACAGATGGCTAATGTTGCTTTTATGAATGACAATTTCTGCTGTTGTCTGCTTTCGCTGTGACTGTGACTGCATCCCGTACCAGCTGCTGCGTTCACTGCGTTGACTGGGCTACCCCCACCACCAGTCACAGCCACAGTGAACGCAGTCAAAGTTGGTACGCAGCCACGGTTCTCTAAATCTTTATTAGCAACAATAAACAACAATTAAAAACATAAAATCAAGGTTTGTAGATGATGTTCTTGTATGCATCAATGAACCGTGATATAACATTTGAAAACTGATTTTTAATTGTTGTGTGGGTTGTTTACATCGTGATTCGTGATCATCGCAGTTTTGCTATCAAAAATTTTTGAGTTTTTTAAAGAAGAACCGAAACTAGTTGACCGAGGTCGATATGCCTTACAGAGTGGGCACGTGTAAAGTTGCACTCTAACGACTGCAGATGCAATGGGGATCTTTGAAAGCTCAACCACCAGAGTGCAGCACCGAAAAATGCGGTCCACCTGTAAAAATGAAAATACACTACGACAAAGCGGTGACTTCTGTGTGTTGCTAGGATACTTGACGTGTTTCTTCGTCAGTTGATGGTCAGTTGTCTTAATTGCCGTGATCGTGTTTGACAGAAGTTAATATTATTTATGAAACCTGATTACCGATATCAAGAAACATTGACACAGAAAGCATTACAAAGAGATCTTTCAGAGTAGTAATATGTGTTCCCCGTGCCTTTAGGATACGACAACATGTAAAGAGACAAGGGTAGGTCAGTCCGTAGCTGTTATTTACGGTCTGTTAGCCTTTGTTTTTATTGATAAATTTGTCTTAAAATAATATTTACCCTATTGACCCCCTATTGACCCGTCGAGAAGGCTGTGGGGAGAGCTTTTGAACAGCCAATAACAAATAAGACGATGTCTGGCAACATCTAATACAGCGACGCCAGATGGTGCGATGTAAGGCTCTGGCGCGCGCCAGAACCTTGTCTTTCCGACTTAATTTGCAACGTTGTAATCGCACATTTGGAGTAATAACTCGTAATTATTTAAATTTTATCAAGTTTGTCGATGTTTGGTTGTGTATAATGCCTCAATAGAGAGTTAGTGCTTCACGTAACATATAACATATGAGATAAATATGTATATTTACTGAGATATAGGTGTTTGAAAAAACACCACGGGTTATTTTAAATGGGCAGTGCACGGGCTTTGCACGGAAACGGGTTCCCGCCTTGACTTTGGCGGACTCTATTGATCTAGGAAAAGGTCTATTCTCTGTATTGAAATTACCGCGAGGGAGCGATGTCCACGTAGTACGTAGATTGCCGCTACAGCGTGGTAGTAGTTGTATTGGCTGAGCGACCGATGCCGGTTGACCAGTAGTACCTCCTCCTTCTGCTAGATGTCATCGCTATCAGCGAGCTTTACCCCATCTAGCGAAGGACGGAGTAGGCCGACCAGCAGGAAATTCTCGTTTTGACAGCGATCGATAGGTTGAAATAATTTTGTTTCGATCGATATGTAACATTCGTTTCGTTTCGTCACTTCCGAAAGCTCTTGCGTTTCCTGTCTCTTGCTCGATGTTCTTGCTCATTAATTAATTGCTAATTTAATTGCTTGTTTGGATCAAGGTTTACTGGGCTGTAAGATTCTTTCAGCCAATAGGCCTATTAACACCTTACAACTTTTGCCACAGATTAATTACGCTAGGGCCTAGTTTGTCTTTGTCAGTCGTGGTTTCGGTGTAGGCCTTAGGCCTAGAGGCCCAGGAGCCAAGCTGAACGTCAGCCTGAAAAGGATTAAAGGTAAGGGCTAGCATAACAGCGCTGGCTGGGACTCTTGTGACCTAGGCCTAGGCTAGCAACATATGGACGTACAACGTAGGGCTAGGCATGGACTCGAAACTTCAAAGGTTAGGCCTAGCTAGGCCTAGGTCTACTAGGGTCTAGCCTACCAGCCTAGCCATAGGCCTAGGCCTAGCGTTGTTTGACGTACAAAGACGTAGGGCTAGGCCTAGCCTTTGCTAGCCTTGCAACAAACTAGGAAGGGCTAGGCCTAGGCCTCCCTAGGGTCTAACCTACTAGCCTAGCCATCGCCCTAGGATTGATTGACGTACAAAGAAGCAGGGCTAGTCCTAGGCCTAGCCTTTGCCTAGCTCTTGCTAGCCTTGCTACATACTTGAAAGGGCTAGGCCTACTAGGGTCCGGCCTAGCCTACTAGCTTAGCCATATGGGATTGATAGACGTACAAAGACGTAGGGCTAGGCCTAGCCTTAACAAGCCGTAGCTGTTACTAGCCTTGCCACAAACTTGGAAGGGCTAGGGGTAATTGTTTAGTATCACTGATCGCGTTTCGTACTCACTTTTTTTCTGTATTCCTTTGCGATATTGATCATATGCGCAGTACATTATTGTTATTTCATGATTTATCTGTAAGCTCCAGTGATTTTTAATACAAATAGTCTCTTCTTTCATATTAAATTATCGTTTTGAAGTTGCATCGATTTGACAACACAATCACGTTAAATATGGCAATATGGCGGACGTGCGAGGGCGCAGCTGTTCGGAGCACACATAAAGTGTGATCTACCAACGTATGTATATGAAAAAACCCTACCTCTTGCGCCCGAAAGTGACTTTGCCCGAGGTTAGGGGGTGGTTTTGGATAGTTTGCCAGAGGTTAGGGGGGGTTTTGGATGTACGTGCAAACTAGGCCCCTACGATTAAATACCCCTTCTTCAAATTATGCAATTATGCAGATTTGCGCCCGAAAGTGACTTTGCCCGAGGTTAGGGGGTGGTTTTGGATAGTTTGCCATTGGCAGCACTGCACCGGACACAAGCAGGAAACAAGGAAGAAGACGTCAACTTTTCATATAAAAACTTCAAACAATCATTTATTACTCTTAAAAACTAACTATAATATTATAATAAGCATCAAAAGAAAGACAATTAAACATTGTTCAATAAAAATAACACTTTAAACAAGACTTTGGCGTTTTTCATTGGAAAAAGTGAGTAAGAAGCGCGATCAGTGATACTAAACAAATACCGGGCTAGGCCTAGACCTACTAGGGTCTGGCCTACTAGTCATGTCACAGACACGGAAGTGCACAGGGCTAGGCATAGGTTACTAGCCTAGCCATACACTTCGTTTATCTAGCGGACTGGGTTCGGACTGACTTCAGTACGCAGTGAGTTCGGAACCCGCTTAGCAAGCATACTTTACTCCGGACTCCTTTTAAGCCCTATCCCTAGTTCTATTAAACCGGACTTAATCGCCTTAACAAAACTGAAATAAGCTCGAGCTGAGGTTTTTAACAGTCGAACTCGGTACGCACTAAACTCGGCTCCCACCGCCAAGTGCGAGCCCAGTCCGCTTGATAAACGTAGTGATATACTTGAAAGTATGAAGCAAATACTAGGACTTGATACGGCCTAGCCCACGGTCTGACAATATTCTTCCTTGCTAAGATCTGGCACTCTGGCGCACTCGTTTCCATCCACCCCGCGCTTGACGTCAGCCTCATACATGATCGCTGCAGGGCTGGCGCTTTGTGCGTGTTGCAATGCTAGGCTAGTCACATGGTTCTACATTTATTGGCCAAATTTACATTGCATTACTTTTTTTCCTACAGACAATTATAGACAATGTTTGATATTAGTAGACAGCACCATTCGACAGTAGTAAATGTTGCCCAAATATTAGCCGTGTTTTGGTAACATCACAGTGATTTGTTTACACACCTAATACAGATCTTTGCATGACTTACATTTAATATGACTGAATGTAATAATATCTCTAGGCCCTACAGCGGTATTAAGCAAGTCATACGCATTATCTAGATGATAACTTCAGTAATATAACCTAGTTTGTAATCAATCAGCCAGCGTACGCCAGCTTTGTGTACACATAATTTGTGATGTAATATTGTCACACTTGTATTTTATGTTGCCGTTATACTGGGTGGTGTGATAAATAAATTTCGTTTATAATTCACCCATTCAGGTACCAAAGTAACTTTCAGTGGGGGATGTAATTTCATTTATGTGCTTTGTTGCAATGCACGTATACTACTAGCTATGTATGGGCCAGTGCACTCAGTACCCCAGCTATTAATAACCACTGTATTATATAACTCAACATTAAAATCATACACAAGGGCGCTGGCAACACGACTCCATTAGTTCGCA
Source organism: Isoperla grammatica (assembly GCA_945910005.1). Lineage (NCBI taxonomy): Eukaryota > Metazoa > Arthropoda > Insecta > Plecoptera > Perlodidae > Isoperla > Isoperla grammatica. The sequence continues at coordinate 31,991,774 of OX246744.1, forward strand.
TTACTACCGCATGAGTGTGTTTTGCAACATTTAACCTCGAATACAGATGTCATAGAGTTACAATAATTTGTAATAGTAATCTGTCCGTAGAGAAATCTATGGGACCCCTTCCTTTACTATTTCTGTTTTTACCTTCACACTAAACACGGTTTAAATAATTGGTAATGGGCTAAAACGATATTGTGAGTTGGCCGTTATGCAGTTTCGAGATTGTAACATTTACCAACACGAAGACCGGCACTAATACAATTACAGTGAAACCTCGATGCATCGTTTTTGATGGGAACAGACAAAAATCCGATGAAAGCGGGAAAACGATGGGTGCGAGATTGCCAAAAAAAAAAAAAAAAAAAAAAACGCTAAAAACTACACTTGGCAATATTTTCAATTTTCAACATATCAATTAGTCATCTTACCATAATAACTCTTTAGGATCAGGAATCCGGAATACGCGATTTCAAATGTTCTCGGATCTAGTACCAAGTCGGTGGTTTCATCATACGCGCTGATACCTTCGAGCGTGCTAGCGTAACACCATTTATATCCCCCCCCCCCCCCCCCCAACCCTCACACGTTCAACTGCAGCGGCTGCGCGCGGAGAGGCTTGGCGGCGAGCGAGCACACGATCGCCGCCAGCCGGTCCCGTCGCCCGCGCGGTCAATCGTAGGCACACGTGTTTGACGGGGCAGTAGTAGGCTCTACACAACGAGAAACTATCATATTGAAATATAACTACAAGGGTTTGAGCTTTAAAAAAATTCAATTTTAATCATTTTATTGTTTTCTTCTAAGTAAGGTACATTGATAATAATCATAAACACGTACAAAAATGTATATCGAATTCAAACTTAAACAATATTAATTATATGTCAAAGAAGCCGCTGCACTGCTTCAGAAACGTATTGACTTTCAAACAAATGATTAAAATTAAACGGTGACTGATAGCTGAAAGAGCAAAGCTTTAATCCTTTGATTTGGTAAATTACTAAATTACACACAAAACTACATTCAAAGAATTGTTCAAGTTACTAAAACAAGAAAAAGGAATCTACCAAAGAAGTGAATATAATATCCATGTTATTTTGTAACAGTTATGTAGGCCTATTTTACCAAAAAAACATAACAATAAAACAACAACAAAAATCAGTTGTTTGCTTACCGAAAGTGGCGCCGAAAACACAATTTACTTCGCGAAGTAACAGCGAGTAACAACAGCAAGTAACATCATTTTTTGGTAAAGAAGTCCCGAATTGTTGATTGTTTAACTGCAGTTTGCCTTCTCAACGAGAACAGTGACTTTTCCATTGTTTGAAGGCGTAACTGTTCTCGTTCGTCCACGTCATGGCTGTAAAAGAAGGCCTTCACAGTCTCGAAGGCAGCAAGCGCTTCAGCAAAACTCGGGGCTGCTTCCGGTTCTTCGGCATCGCTGTTCTCCTCGTCACTCCCCTCGGGGTCGGGCTCGACTACACGTTCGTCGCACAATGCGTCAATGGACTCGACACCGCACGTGGCAAGGTCGTTGTCTACGTCAGCATATGAGTTAAAGTCCACGCCGTCAACTACTTCCATGCGCCCCCAGTCATCTTCGAAAGTATCTTCACGTTCAGGCTCCAGCTCTTGGACTTCAATCAAGTCTTGATTGTAGCCGCATCGTCGAAAACAGTTGCTCACTGTTGACTCTTTAACTTGGTTCCAAGCTGCTACAGTGAAGTGGATGGCCTGGAGGACGTTGATGTTGAGCGTAGTCTTGTCAACTTCTTTCCCCGCGTCCAACAAGCAGACGACTTTTTCTACTAGGCGTTTGCGGTACAATTGCTTGAAACACTTTATTACTCCCATGTCAAGAGGCTGCAACACACTTGTGCAGTTAGGCGGGTAGTATATCACGGTTACGTTCCGCAGAAACGATGTGTCTTGTGGATGGGCCGCACAATTATCCACGAAAAGCAATATTTTCCTGTTCTGCAAGCTCATAGTCGCGTCCATGGCACGCAGGAAAACTAGGAAAATGTTTGTAGTCATCCATGCCTTTTTGTTTGCATGGTACTTGACTGGCAGCGTCTTAACGTTTTTAAAACACCTCGGTTTTATAGCTTTACCGATCACGATTGGTTTCATTTTATCACTGCCGTCGCTGTTGGCGCACAAAAGAACTGTTATTCTATCCTTAGCTTTTCTACCTCCATGACACGACTCGCCTTTAAGAGTGAGCGTGCGGTCTGGGAGACAGTTATAAAACAGCCCCGTCTCATCAGCATTATAAATGTCTCGTGGAGCATAGCCCTCGAGCAGCGACGGGAGGCGTTCCAGCCACATCTCCGTGGTTTCTGCATCGACGGCTGCGCTTTCCCCTGCAAGCTTTTTATACACGAGTCCAAAGCGATCTTTAAACCTACAGATCCAACCGTTCGACGCCGTGAAGTTCTCGAGGCCTAATCTTGTGGCTACTTGTAACGCCTTCGCCTTCAAAATACTGCCGTCGATAGGGATGTTAGACGAGCGAGCTTGTTGATACCACTGAAACAGGATGGACTCAAGCTCCTTGTAGTCTGACTCTCTCCCAGTCTTTCTCTTCTTGAAAGACTTGCCGCATTTGTCGATCTGTTCGCGTATCTCTTTTTTTTTACCGATTATAGAGTTTAATGTTGATGGTGCTAAACCCAGGCGTTTGGCGATGTCAATGCGCTTTTCACCTGGATTTTTCTCCACGGCTTCTATAATCTTCAGCCTCTCCTGAAGAGTCCTCACTTTTTTAACGGGTCGAGACATTATCGGTGTGAACGCGTGCGATACCTAAAGAACACTGGCTAGTGTCTACTGACTGACTGGCTAGCCTGACCCTCGTTATCACGTCTAGCGGGCGGGCGGGGGTGAGTGGGGGGGGGGGGGGAAGCGCTCGAGATGAGCCTGAAGGTGGATGGCACTTGCCGCGTGGGCTAAAAATAACCATGAATGGTCTTTTGTGTTGTTAACTTTACAGCGCGTTCCAAAAACATGAACACCATTGCTATTGTGTTATTCTTGGAAACTCGTGACGAACGATCGATACGGGTTCTTTGTGCTACTGGGTCACTCAATATGGAACGATTGATGCAAGAAAACGATAATTGCGGGAACGATGAATGCGGTATTTTTTAACATTGTCCTTATGGGGATTATGCCGGGACCATACAAAATATACTATGCTTCCAGGAAAACGATCATAACGGGAACGATGCATCGAGGTTTCACTACCACTCAAGACCAGCCGTCGACATGATTAATTCATTAAACAGCGATGTTGTGTTATTCTCGGCTTTGATGTTTTGTTGGGCGTCTATTTCCTAAAACCGGTGGGAAACTCCTCGGCACTGGCTTGCAAATACGCGGCCCCCTGAATCCCACTCGTTGGCAACAAGACTAACACGGGACATTCGGCAACAATAATGTCTGTCGTTGCGGGGTTACTGCTGCTGTGGGGTGATAGTGTGTATTGTTAATTAATTAGTAGTGTATGCTTGGATGGAGAGGCCAAATTGGCTGAGTTCATCACCAGAACATGTTTATCTTGATAATTAATTATAGCCTATATTGTTGATTTTACATTTGGATGGTCACGCCTATTGGCATAAAATGCTGTAGTGTCCATTTGCTAATAAATAAATAGAGCACAAATAATGCTGGACTTCACACATGTCTAGATATTTACTAATTAATAATATCAAATATCAATTTTTGTTCTAGTTTCCAGTAGGCATACTTAGTCATGTTTTGTTATCTCTTGATGTTTTAAATGTATATATTTTCAGTTTTCTTGTATCAAATCATGCCAGTGAAATATTTTATTCTCTTGTGTATTAAGAGTAAATAATAATAATAGCATTTATTTGAGTTACGAAGTCTATTAGGCCTAGGCCTACATGAAACGTTATGGTGATGTCGATTACAGTGAAATCCCAATGTATCGTTTTTCTGGAATCTTTGCCAAAAACATACTGTTGAATACATACCTGAAAATAGTGAAAGCGATAACATACATGGGCAAATTAAAAAAATAAAAGTGTTTGTATATTATGCACTTTGAATTGATATAGGCTAGGAAATACAATATTTTGATGCCACAATGAATGGCTTGTGAATGGCCTGAATAGTGGTGTGTGAATAGTCCTAACTTGCCTATTATTGACCAATGGACACACAGGATCTGTTTTCATTGACTTGTATTGTTGTTGCAGATAGTTGTCTTCCAAGATATACTCTTGTCAGCGCAGATCCCGCTAGGAAGCCCGAGACGAGGTATGTAGGGCCTACAGGTCCAAGACAATCTACTAACGTGATCAGTTAATGGACACACAGGATCTGTTTTCATTGACTTGTATTGTTGTTGCAGATAGTTGTCTTCCGAGATATACCCTTGTAACAGCAGATCCCGCTAGGAAGCCCGAGACGAGGTATGTAGGGCCTACAGGTCCAAGACAATCTACTAACGTGATCAGTTAATGGACACACAGGATCTGTTTTCATTGACTTGTATTGTTGTTGCAGATAGTTGTCTTCCGAGATATACTCTTGTCAGCGCAGATCCCGGTAGAAAGCCCGAGACGAGGTATGTAGGGCCTACAGGTCAGCGACAATCTACTAACCTTCTCTTGCATACATTGTTAGGCCTATAAGTCAAGTGTAAACTCGCCCCAAGACTACCTTACACATGCTTTCGTCTCGGGCGAGCAGCTCGTAGACAACCAGCGAACCGCCCGAGACAAGCCCACGCAAATACCGATCACTGATCGACTACGAGTGGGGGAGGATTCCTCGCCTGTGACGAAAGCATGAGGAAGGTTGCTGTACGGCCACGTTATAAGTCGTAGGCCATGGCTAGTTCTTCACGGAAAAGAAAAGCTCTCTCTATTTGAGAAAATTATAGGTCCAGATTTTTGCGGAGACCACCGTTCAAGAAACTGGGTTGCGTCAATAGATAATTAGGCCTACCATGATTGGGCTGGGTGCAGATAGGTTAATTGAATTCCAGCTTCATTATAATGTAACACAGCGCAAACAACGCTGTTCATGCGTGTGTAAAGCCGTTTCCACACAAATGACTAGTGATTATTGACTATTGACTACCACTGTGGTTATTTCTTAGTCAATCCACAAAACCAACAAGACTCGTTTCATTGGCTGCAGGTGAAAGTTCTGTGCGCTGATTGGCTGTGACTACGACTTGACTAAGGAATTGAGATATTTTCAATTCGTTTGTCAATAGTCAAAGTCAAGTTGTGTGAACGTCAGCACGTTTTGCCTATGGCTCAAATCGCTTAATCAATTTGTGTAAACTGGCTCTTAAGAGGAAGGACTACTCGCCAATATTAAAACCCGCGAAATTAACGTATTTTCGTCATATCTCAATAACGCCACACAATATCGAAAAAGTGACAAGTATGCACAATTTGGGTTCGTGAGAGCTCAATATTACATAAAAAAGATTGTGTGGATCGTAGTAATTATAGTTGTAATTTGTAATTAACTTGTCAATTAATTAAATTCGAAATAATAATTATAATTAGTGCAAACTAATAAATCTTTTTCATATAATATTGAGCTCTTAGGAACCCAAATTGTGCATACTTGTCACTTTTTGATATTGTGTGGCGTTATTGAGATATGACGAAAAGACGTTAATTTCGTGGGGTTTAATATTGGCGAGTAGTCCTTCCCCTTAACTGCTGCAAATACATTTCCAATTAATGGGGAGGCGTAACAAGTGCACAGAGTGCTTTGCGAGCGATCCGGCCAACAGAATATTGAATAGGCCTAGGCTACTCACAACTTTCAACAACGCCAATTTCTAAGTTGTTTGAAATGCTACTTGACTTCTTTGGAATCAATGGACATTTTCCCAATAATAATTAGTGCACTGGCTTCTAGAGAGGTTTTCGGTTAATTCTAGCAGGCAGAGCTCAGTGGCCGGAACGCTCGAAATGCAGTGTAGCTGTTTGTTGTACGCCGCCCCATTATACGGAGGGCTATTTGCACCCAGTTGGGTGAGCGCAACATTTAAAATGCTATTTTTACCCAAGTTCTGTGCATGCGCGGGTGTGTCCAGCATTTAAAATGCTATTTGCACCCAAGTTATATTCACCCAAGTTGGGTGTGTCCAACATTTAAAATGCTATTTGCACCCAATTTGTTTACACCTAATGGCGCGTTTACATAACTGACTAGTGACTAACGATTAGCGACTAAGAGCGCGTTTATAAAACTCACGAGCCGCAACAGGCTTGTCTCATTTGCCGACAGTGAGAATACTGTTCTCCGATTGGCTGTGACTAAGGTTTGTCTTGACTTGACTAAGAAGTTGAAGACATCTCAACTCCTTGGTCAAGTCCTTAGTCACAGCCAATCGGAGAGCAGTATTCTCACTGTCGGCCAATGAGAGAAGCCTGTTGCGGCTAGTCAGTTTTATGAACGCGCTCTTAGTCGCTAATCGTTAGTCACTAGTCAGTTATGTAAACGCGCCATAAGATGGGTGTGCCCAACGATTTATATGCTATTTGCACATAAGTTGGGTGTGTCCAACATTTAAAATGCTATTTGCACCCATGTTGTTTTCACCCAAGTTGGGTGTGTCGAACACTTAAAATGCTATTTGCATCCAAGTTTTTTCACCCAAGCTAGGTGTGTCCAACACTTAAAATGCTATTTGCAGCCAAGTTGTTTTCACAGTGGTTGGGGTTCACTTGGGTGCAAATAGCATTTAAATGTTGGGCACACTCAACTTGGGTGAAAACAACATGGGTACAAATAGCATTTTAAGATTTTAAGTGTTCGACACACCCAACTTGGGTGAAAATAACTCGGGTGCAAATAGCACTTAAAGTGTTGGATACACCCAACTTGGGTGAAAATAACTTGGGTGCAAATAGCATTTTAAGTGTAGTAGAGGGGTCAAAGACGGAAAATAAATTTGTTATCATTTTCACACACCCAACTTGGGTGAAAACAACTTGGGTGCCAATAGCATTTTAAATGCTGGACACACCCGTGCATGTGCAGAACTTGGGGGGAAATAGCATTTTAAGTGTTGGACACACCACACTTGGGTGAAAACTACTTGGGTGCAAATAGCAGTTTAAATGCTGGACACACCCGCGCATGTGCAGAACTTAGGAGGAAATAGTATTTTAAATGTTGCGCTCACCCAACTTGGGTGCAAATAGAGGCAGCCCCCATTATACCCCCCCCCCCCCTGGACATTATCTAGATATGTATTATATAAATAATCATCTAGATAACTATTCTGTATCAACTTTACTAACAAACTATGGTTATCTATATCTTATCTAAGATGATATTTCTGCTTGTATCTGTTATGTTGGTTGATTCCCCCATAGATATAAACATGATCTTGGCTTTGTTTTATAGGCCTACTAGGAATGTCAAACAATATGAAATTCCATATTGATAATCGCAATAACAATAAAAAATTATCACAATAATATTGGCGCAAAAAAATATTGTCTCGATAATGCATTTTCAATTTTTATCGCGATATATTGCCGCAATATTATGAAAATAGCATTGTCAAATACTGTCTAGCCCGGTATCTCAAGTAGACAAATTATTATTTTATATAACTAGCTCAGTCGATATTACATTACTTACTCGTTTGATGGCTTGATGTTTACCTCACGAACAACCGTCGCACTTCGAAACAGGCCTGTTTCGTCGTCCCGAAGCAGCTGTCGTGGGCGTCACACACACAAAAACCAGTCCTCCACTGACACCTTTTTAAACAACACTAAGTTTTTTTATCTTGTTATTTTTCTCAATCCAACAACAACTTAACTGAATGATTTCCTAACCCATATTCATTTCCTTGACCGACACAACCATACTGTCAGTCTTCCTTCCAACACCAAGACTCACTGACTACTCCTCCCTAGCAACCTGATCAACAACTTCAACAATCTTTCTTTTCTAAAAAACTTCTTCTTTTTACCAAGCTTCCTAGATCCAACCCTATCCGCCTTCCATATATGTTACAATTACCCCCCTATTTCTTATATTTGTCCTTTTAACGATAAATATAGAAATAATTATACCCCAAATGACCATCCCCTAAACGAATATATCCTCCATTCATACTGACTACCTCATCAACACTCCAACTATGGTCAAAGTTTGACAATACCTCAACAATGCCACTCTGTAATTCCCAACAATGTCTGACTTACTATATTATGCAACAATCCTTTAGACAAAAAAAATCCACCCAGTGAATTTAAAAAATTCTTTTTTTTTTTCTTCTGCATATTGCAGATAATGTATCACAGGCAATGTGACCCACCACATTCCTTTTGACAAAAAAAAACCACCACTCAGTGAATAAAAAAAAATCTTTTTTTTTTTTTTTAAATTATTTATACCACTGGTATCATCAACTTCTCGACAACATTATGACAACCCTATTATGACAACGCTATTACGACAATTTTACGACAACGCTATTACGACAATTTTACGACAACGCTATTACGACAATTACCCCCCATGTTTTTTTTATTTTTTGTCGCAATTTGTATTTCTTTCCACAAAAATGGTAAAAAAACATACCTATGGCAACCAAAATAACATCGAACCCAAGACAAAATGTCGGCCGATCACACTACAGCAACGAAACAAACATTTAACCACATTACTATCAACATGAAATCCACCAACACATACAGAACAATGTTATTCCATAAACATTTTGTACGGTTTCAAATTAACAATATTAAAAACTCCCTTCGATACGCCTTGAGTAGTAACCAATTCATATGCATTGGCACCTGCAATTGCGGCTATATCATATGGACCTTCATAAATATCAAAAAATTTTTTACACTCCTTGGCCGATAAATTGGAGACATGTAACGACTTTAATAAAACTTTATCGCCCACCTGGAAGACAGTTTTGTCTGGAAATTTATTTTCATGACGTACCTTCCTGCTCTCCGCCTTATTCAAGAGCCTCTCTCTTGCCAACATGATTTTTGTATTTTTCGGTACATCCGTACAACCTTCTTGGGTAAGTTTTAAACATGAAGCCACACTAGGTTTATATTTCTCATTAAAATGAAGCTCCGTTGGTGAGTATCCGGTACTTTCGTGATATGTTGAATTCAACCAATCTTCAACTTGTGGAATCCATTTCACCCAACTAGCATGATTTTTCGAACAGTACACTCTAAGTATTCTCCCTATCTCTCTCATAACTCTCTCAACTGGGTTCGATGCCGGGTGTCGTATCGAACTCAAGTACGCCTTCACTCCCCTCTCTTCCAACGCTTCATTCCACTCACGTGAAGTGAATCGAGTCCCGTGGTCTGATAAGATGCTACTAGGCTTTTGAACCGTTGCTATGTATAGTTTAACCTTGTTTGTAACTGCAAGTGCCGTCTGTCGAACAAGTGGGTACAGGGTGACCAATTTAGAGAACACATCCAGAAACACAAAAACATATCTCATCCCTCTTTGTCCTTTTGGCAATGGTCCGAAAATATCAACTGACACTAATTGTCCCAAATTCGTTGGTATAATTGGTGTGTACGTGCCGTGTGCGATACGATTAGTGTGTTTTGTTCTTTGACATACTTCACACGTACCCACAATCTTTCTCACCATTCTCTCTAAGTGTTTAAATTGGAAATATTCTCGTAATGCAACGATACATTTTCTCGCCCCAAAATGTCCCAACTCAACATGAACACTATCAACGACTTCTTTTATTAGCGATTTCGGTAAGCACAATTTCCAAGGGCAATTATCTCCTGTCCGGTGATATAATTTTTTATTTTGAATCTTAAATTTCACCTCCCTATCATTGTCTTCAATATCCAACCTTGTCATTATTTCGCCAAAGTGATCATCCTCCCTTTGATATTTATCGATATTGTTCAATTTTTTCTTTAAGTCAGGACGAATGCTCTGAACAATAGGCGCGATTAGTACTTCACGGTCGGTGTTTCGCATATCAACCATATCACCATTCAATTTTGTTGGGAATCTACTGAGAATGTCAGCTACTTTATTATCCCGTCCTGGACAGTGAACAATGTTAAATTTAAACTGTTGAAATAATAAAATCCATCTCGTAAGTCTGCTTGATAGAAGTCTACTTTGCATTAAAAACGTAAGTGCCTTGTGATCGGTAATAATAGTAAGGTCCACACCCAATATGAAAATTCGAAATTTCATCAGCGACCATACAATTGCCAATAATTCCTTCTCGGATACCGTAAAATGAACTTCACTTCCTTGGAGCAATCGTGACGCCATACAAATCACCATTTCGTGCCCTTCATTATCCAACTGATATAAATGAGCGCCCAATCCTATATCACTTGCGTCGCATTGTAAATAGAATGGCTTATTGTAGTCTGGAAATTTTAACTGTACATTTGCAATAAAAAGAGATTTTACTTTGTTGAACGCATCTTCATGTTCATCTGTCCATTTCCAACTCACTCCCTTCTTAATTAACCCCTGTAATGGTACAGTAACCTTCGCATATGTTGCTGCATAAATACGGTAGAAACTGCAAAGTCCAAGAAAGCCTTTAAGTTGACGCGTATTTCTTGGTCTGGGCCAGTCATATATAATTTCCAATTTACGGGGATCAGGGCTCAATCCTCCCTTACTCAATATGTGTCCTAAAAATGGAACAGTGCTCTGGAAAAACTTCGATTTTGCTAGATTAATCGTTATTCCCGCTTCTGCCAATCTAGATAGTATAATTCGTATATGTTCAAGGTGCTCTTCGAATGTACGCGAGTAAATGAGTAAATCATCGACATAAGCTTTACAAAAGTGATCGATATCGCAACCCAACACCTGGTTCATTGCCCGTATGAAGACCGCCACGGACACATTTAGTCCAAATGGTAGAACAGTAAAACAGTAAACATTCTGATTGTGCTTAAACGCAGTAAATGGCCTACTTTTCTTGGCCAATGGTACTTGCCAATACGATGCAACCATATCCAAGTTGGTTAACCATTTAAATTCTCCGAAACTCTGTAGCAATTCTTGTGGCGGACAAGGGCTTTCGTACTCGGGAATTAATCGCTTATTTAAATGTCTCGCATCTAAACACAATCGTACTGCCCCCCCTTTTTTCATCACCACAACCATCGGATTAATGTAAGGACTGGTAGATCTTTCTATTACCCGACATTCAAGCATACTCTCAATTTGTTTGTTAACTGCCTCCTTATGAGCATATGGTATCGGATAATTCCTTTCAAAATAACCTTCATCATTTTTTAATTTAAGTTCGCATTCAAATCCCTTAATCCTTCCCGGAGTGTCTTTAAACAATTCTTGATACTTGAACAATACATCATGTAATTCAATTTTTTGATAGGATTCCAAATTCAAATTTTCAATTATACCTTGTAACTTAGCCTGTCCTATCTCAACATTAATAGATTCATAAGTTGGTTCATTAATAGTAATTCCAATTTGGTCTGACGGATTTAATTGACAAACAGTGCTTAGGTTTCTGTCTTCAGTAATGTTATTTCTGTGCATAGTTATTAATTGTGGATCGATACATTGTCCCTTTACTTGAACCCTCTTGTACTTGAAATCCACACTCACCGAGTTCTCAGTTAGCCAATCAATACCCAATATTACTTCCCTTACAAGGTTCGCCACGACTAAACACATCACTTTTGTCTCAATTGATCCAATGTTTACATCCACCAAAACCTGTTTTGTCACACGCTTACTTCTCTTACTTGTTGCTCCTATCACGTTTATTCCAACCACGGGCAAAGAAACAATATGCACTCCCTTACTAACCAATTCCTCGTAGAATTCTTCCGACATACATGACACCTCCCCTCCTGAATCTAACAGGGCATCCACTTTAACACCTTCTAAAATAACTTGTAAAACAGGGCACATCGGTACTTCTTTTTCACAATTAATAGTTTCCTCGTCATCTTCAATTAGAAATTCACTCGGTTTCTGAAACACCGTATTAACTTGTTTCGCGGGTTCTTGTAATAAAGGCTGCTGATTCCCGCTAACTTCCTCAGCCCCTACTTGTTTAAACTTCCGGAAGAGTTTTGTCCACTACTGGTTGATGGCCCATCGCGTTTAACGGTATTTCGTTCTCTTGTATTGTTGTAACTATTGTTGTGGTTACGCCAGTTCCCATAGTTATTATCCCTGTTGCCGTAGTTGCCATCACGTTGACTTGCCATAAATGATATGTTTTCCCCTTCTAGATTTGTTAATATGTTCAAGATCTGACCTGCCGTTCCCTCAGCCTGTAGGAGTACAACTTTGACCTCTTCCCTGAAATGGCTTATTAACTGCCTCACCAACACAGGTTCCGGTATCGGACATGCAAGGTATTTAGCTTGTCGCATAAGACGTTTGAAGTATCCCGACATCGACGAGAAACCGGAAGGAGAATACAACCCATTGTAAATCTGTTTCATTAACCTGTTTTGCTCAAACTGGTTCCAATATTTTCCTAAGAAGTCGTGTCTGAATTGCTCATACGTTCTAAAATCATTTTCCCTCAGCCATTCCTTGACTGAACCTACACAACTCTGTACAGCGAGACTTAATCTGGACTCTTTCGGTACCTCGTACATATCAAACCTGCTTTCCAAAATCGTCATGAACTCTACCGGATGTAAGCCATTCGTCGAATTGTTAAATTGAACCTGCTCACTCGCTAATTTATCACTCACGTACCTTTCACGCTCCCATACGACTTCATGGCCTGAAAAGGAACCAGCTAGGTTCGATTTACTCATGACTCCTCTGACTTCCGTCACCTGATCTTGAAGTCCATTGATCAAACTAAAAAGTTTGATTCCACTTTCTACTTGTGTGGATCCATCGTGTTCTAGCCTAGTAACCACCTCAGATAACTCTTCAATCTTTTCAGTATATTGTTGTCCGTTTTCATCAATTCGACTAATCACTCCTTTAATTTCCTTGTCCATACGGACCTCTAGCTCCTTCTTAACTTCTTTAACTTGTTTATCTACCTGTTTTCCCAAACTATACTTTATCATACTCATCTCCGTGGTCATTTCTTTCCTCATCTTCTCTAAGTCCACTTGTTTAACCATATCCCTCTGCATCTCTTCCAAAGCCCTAGCTTGCTCATCCTGCCCTTTCTTCATTTCTTCCAAAGCCCTAGCTTGTTCATCTTGCCCTTTCTTCATCTCCGTGATCTTGGCTGTCACACCTACTTGCATCCTCATTAAATTCCTTATCATGCTCTTGATATCTCCATCCTCATCTGGTCCATCCATCATCAAGCTCCCTTCAATATCGTCAAGCTCCCTCTCCACTCTTAACCCCTCATATTCACTTCCTTCAATATCATCAAGCTCCCTCTCCATACTTTAACCACTCTTTGCTACTCCAAATTTTCTTGAACCTCCACTAGTCTATTCATACATTCACACAATCATACGTATCAACCTATGGACAATCTCGAATCTGATCTGCCGATTTAACTAAAATTTGGTAACACTTTCCCTAGACAAACTTCTCTAGCCTAATATTGATCTAAGCCTATGGACAGACATCTACCATCTCGGTCGTTGTAGTAGACCGAGCCCTACACGTTGGAGCGCCAAATTGTCAAATACTGTCTAGCCCGGTATCTCAAGTAGACAAATTATTATTTTATATAACTAGCTCAGTCGATATTACATTACTTACTCGTTTGATGGCTTGATGTTTACCTCACGAACAACCGTCGCACTTCGAAACAGGCCTGTTTCGTCGTCCCGAAGCAGCTGTCGTGGGCGTCACACACACAAAAACCAGTCCTCCACTGACACCTTTTTAAACAACACTAAGTTTTTTTATCTTGTTATTTTTCTCAATCCAACAACAACTTAACTGAATGATTTCCTAACCCATATTCATTTCCTTGACCGACACAACCATACTGTCAGTCTTCCTTCCAACACCAAGACTCACTGACTACTCCTCCCTAGCAACCTGATCAACAACTTCAACAATCTTTCTTTTCTAAAAAACTTCTTCTTTTTACCAAGCTTCCTAGATCCAACCCTATCCGCCTTCCATATATGTTACAGCACTAATTCTACTTTTTAACATTGCGTCATATGTGGGGCGGGGAGAGAGGGTAGTGGCGAATAGTTTTTCTGCGGCTACATTGAAGGAGGGCACTCGACGGCTGGTGTGGTCGCTCGGCTAACGTTAAGCAGGCGTCAAATTCAAATATGTTTATTGCCGCGATTATCGGGATATCGCACAGACTTTAATATTGATATACGATATATATCGATATGCGATTATCGTTGACATTCCTACTTTAAACCCATAAGGAAACTCGAGGTGGATCACGATAACTAGAAGTTGCCGTATCCGACTGTAACTTCGAAATCCAACTGTTTTTTTACATGAAATGAAAATCTGGAGTGAATATTTAATATATTCTGTCCGTCGTACTTGTGTCTGAGGGTTATTATTGATAATATGATATCCATATAAGATTATTATTTTTTAAGTCGGATCAGTGTCCTTAAAGTTCTAACAAGGTTCTGCAATTAGTCATTACTCATTACACATTAGTGGCAATGTCAATCAATGAATAGTTCAATTTAGGCTACGTGGTACTTGTATATCGGATCAGTTGGCAAATATATTAGTTTAATACAGACCAATGGAAATAAGGTAGGGCTTCATTTTCAGCTACTGTCTAACTAGTGTATTTTATATACATGTTCATGAAAAAGTAGGCTTAACTTCTTAAATCAAGTCATAATATAATACAGGGTTGCCACCAAGTAATTTTTTAAATCTTCCGAAGATAGCTAAAAAATCCTCCAAAACACATTTAGTATTCTAAAATAACTTAGCATATTATAAAGTGTGAAAGAATAAAAACAATTTTAGGTTATGCGAATTAGAAAATATCTTTAAGAATTTACCTTTCCATCATAATTTATATGTAAATAAATAATAAATTTATATATATATAAACAAGAAACAAGCGACGCAATCGAGAACAAATCTAAACGAACAGCCATCCGCGTAATTTTCCACGAGTGGAAACCAGGCAAATAACAGCATAGACTCATAGGGAAGTCAGTCGTCACGTCACGGGCTCACGCTCACAGTTCTGCTTGGTACCAACGAGGCACAGGCAACGCGCTCTATCGTACACTAAACGAACACACACGTTCTGCAAAGTTGACGATAGAGGACGCTACTTACTACTACACCAATCACAACGCTTTACGTACCGCACCGCATTGGCTGTCTCCCACACAAGCTCCACCCTCTGCTTGCTAGTATAGTAAGACAACTTACAAAAACACAGTTGAAATCTCGATATTTCACACGTGTTTGGAGACATCGTGTCCATGCGGCGGGTTCAAGTGTCTATTGTCCAGCTTTACTTTTTACGTTATTAAATCGTTCTTTATGGCGGAGTTTTCAAATTATAGTAAATTTCACGGTTTTTACAATAATAGTAGAAAATCCGCCAATTTGACCGTAAATCCTCATGTCCGCGAGGCACCCTAAAAATCCGCAAAAGAGGATTAACTCCGCAAAAACGGCAACCCTGATATAATACATTCACTTCGTAGCAGCGAAGGACTTGATTATTGCTCATGTTAATATTTAATAGGCCTACATTGAAACTAATCCAATATGTCCGCAACACTTGGATCAATGCAATTACTCTATGGTTACCTGAAACCATCTAGATAACATGGGTGTCTGTATATCTAGATAATGTTCAATTCCATTAATACTGTTATCTTTATCTTTATCTAGGTGACACTTTCATGTGATTATCTTATCGTTATCTACCTGGCTCAACACTGCCCCCATAATAGGTGTTCATGTTGTTTTATTATACGATGACGTGTATGTACGCAAAACCTCCCCCGACGACCGTTGTAGTAAATCGCTTTTTAGCATAAGCTTTATTTAAAACCATTCATGGGAAATGAAAGTCAACATCTTTTCAATAGACACTACATCTTCGTAACATATGTATATGGTTGTCTTACAACAACTTCGGAAATGCTTCCGTCATGGGTGGGTGAGCGGCAGCCAACCACCTAAATCACCGGCTAATTCAAATACCTGCTCGGGTTGGCCGAGACCGTAAACACGTCATTGATTGATGATGAAAGCGTTCCCGTAGTTGCTGTACGACTACTATACTAGGCCAGGGGTTCCCAACCTTTATCACCTCACGGACCGGCACTTCACGGAAGACCTTGTCGTAGCTATGAATAGCTTACTGCATAGTACACTAAGTGTAGCAACAAAGACTGGCAGATAACAGAATGGTTGGTGCCCGTAACAGCGGCAGGCTAGCCCGTCAGTTAGCATGTGGTTTGTCTGGTGCGCAGGGTGTTTGGGAGGGGGCGTGAAGACCTTGTCGTAGCTATGAATAGCTTACTGCATAGTACACTAAGTGTAGCAACAAAGACTGGCAGATAACAGAATGGTTGGTGCCCGTAACAGCGGCAGGCTAGCCCGTCAGTTAGCATGTGGTTTGTCTGGTGCGCAGGGTGTTTGGGAGGGGGCGTGAAGACCTTGTCGTAGCTATGAATAGCTTACTGCATAGTACACTAAGTGTAGCAACAAAGACTGGTAGATAACAGAATGGTCGGTGCCCGTAACAGCGGCAGGCTAGCCTGTCAGTTAGCATGTGGTTTGTCTGGTGCGCAGGGTGTTTGGGAGGGGGCGTGAAGACCTTGTCGTAGGTATGAATAGCTTACTGCATGGTACACTAAGTGCAGCAACCAAGACTGGTAGATAACAGAATGGTCGGTGCCCGTAACAGCGGCAGGCTAGCCCGTCAGTTAGCATGTGGTTTGTCTGGTGTGCAGGGTGTTTGGGAGGGGGCGTGAAGACCTTGTCGTTGCTATGAATAGCTTACTGCATAGTACACTAAGTGTAGAAACAAAGGCAGGTAGATAACAGAATGGTCGGTGCCCGTAACAGCGGCAGGCTAGCCCCTCAGTTAGCATGTGGTTTGTCTGGTGCGCAGGGTGTTTGGGAGGGGGCGTGAAGACCTTGTCGTAGCTATGAATAGCTTACTGCATAGTACACTAAGTGTAGCAACAAAGACTGGTAGATAACAGAATGGTCGGTGACCGTAACAGCGGCAGGCTAGCCCGTCAGTTAGCATGTGGTTTGTCTGGTGCGCAGGGTGTTTGGGAGGGGGCGTGAAGACCTTGTCGTAGCTATGAATAGCTTACTGTATAGTACACTAAGTGTAGCAACAAAGACTGGTAGATAACAGAATGGTCGGTGCCCGTAACAGCGGCAAGCTAGCCCGTCAGTTAGCATGTGGTTTGTCTGGTGCGCAGGGTGTTTGGGAGGGGGCGTGAAGACCTTGTCGTAGCTATGAATAGCTTACTGAATAGTACACTAAGTGTAGCAACAAAGACTGGTAGATAACAGAATGGTCGGTGCCCGTAACAGCGGCAAGCTAGCCCGTCAGTTAGCATGTGGTTTGTCTGGTGCGCAGGGTGTTTGGGAGGGGGCGTGAAGACCTTGTCGTAGCTATGAATAGCTTACTGCATGGTACACTAAGTGCAGCAACAAAGACTGGTAGATAACAGAATGGTCGGTGCCCGTAACAGCGGCAAGCTAGCCCGTCAGTTAGCATGTGGTTTGTCTGGTGCGCAGGGTGTTTGGGAGGGGCGTGGAGACCTTGTCGTAGCTATGAATGCTTACTGCATAGTACACTAAGTGCAGCAACAAAGACTGGTAGATAACAGAATGGTCGGTGCCCGTAACAGCGGCAAGCTAGCCCGTCAGTTAGCATGTGGTTTGTCTGGTGCGCAGGGTGTTTAGGAGTGGGCGTGAAGACCTTGTCGTGGCTATGAATACCTTACTGCATAGTACACTAAGTGTAGCAACAAAGACTGGTAGATAACAGAATGGTCGGTGCCCGTAACAGCGGCAGGCTAGCCCGTCAGTTAGCATGTGGTTTGTCTGGTGCGCAGGGTGTTTGGGAGGGGGCGTGAAGACCTTGTCGTAGCTATGAATAGCTTACTTTATAGGACACTAAGTGTAGCAACAAAGACTGGTAGATAACAGAATGGTCGGTGCCCGTAACAGCGGCAAGCTAGCCCGTCAGTTAGCATGTGGTTTGTCTGGTGCGCAGGGTGTTTGGGAGGGGGCGTGAAGACCTTGTCGTAGCTATGAATAGCTTACTGCATAGTACACTAAGTGTAGCAACAAAGACTGGTAGATAACAGAATGGTCGGTGCCCGTAACAGCGGCAAGCTAGCCCGTCAGTTAGCATGTGGTTGGTCTGGTGCGCAGGGTGTTTGGGAGGGGCGTGGAGACCTTGTCGTAGCTATGAATGCTTACTGCATAGTACACTAAGTGCAGCAACAAAGACTGGTAGATAACAGAATGGTCGGTGCCCGTAACAGCGGCAAGCTAGCCCGTCAGTTAGCATGTGGTTTGTCTGGTGCGCAGGGTGTTTAGGAGTGGGCGTGAAGACCTTGTCGTAGCTATGAATAGCTTACTGCATAGTACACTAAGTGTAGCAACAAAGACTGGTAGATAACAGAATGGTCGGTGCCCGTAACAGCGGCAGGCTAGCCCGTCAGTTAGCATGTGGTTTTTCTGGTGCGCAGGGGGTTTGGGAGGGGGCGTGAAGACCTTGTCGTAGCTATGAATAGCTTACTGCATAGTACACTAAGTGTAGCAACAAAGACTGGTAGATAACAGAATGGTCGGTGCCCGTAACAGCGGCAAGCTAGCCCGTCAGTTAGCATGTGGTTTGTCTGGTGCGCAGGGTGTTTGGGAGGGGGCGTGATGACCTTGTCGTAGCTATGAATATCTTACTGCATAGTACACTAAGTGTAGCAACAAAGACTGGTAGATAACAGA
This sequence comes from Isoperla grammatica, assembly GCA_945910005.1. Lineage (NCBI taxonomy): Eukaryota > Metazoa > Arthropoda > Insecta > Plecoptera > Perlodidae > Isoperla > Isoperla grammatica. The sequence goes on from OX246744.1 coordinate 32,010,680, forward strand.
ATGGTCGGTGCCCGTAACAGCGGCAAGCTAGCCCGTCAGTTAGCATGTGGTTTGTCTGGTGCGCAGGGTGTTTGGGAGGGGGCGTGAAGACCTTGTCGTAGCTATGAATATCTTACTGCATAGTACACTAAGTGTAGCAACAAAGACTGGCAGATAACAGAATGGTCGGTGCCCGTAACAGCGGCAGGCTAGCCCGTCAGTTAGCATGTGGTTTGTCTGGTGCGCAGGGTGTTTGGAAGGGGGCGTGATGACCTTGTCGTAGCTATGAATAGCTTACTGCATAGTACACTCAGTGTAGCAACAAAGACTGGTAGATAATTGAATGGTCGGTGCCCGTAACAGCGGCAGGCTAGCCCGTCAGTTAGCATGTGGTTTGTCTGGTGCGCAGGGTGTTTGGTAGGGGGCGTGAAAGCCTTGTCGTAGCTATGAATAGCTTACTGCATAGTACACTAAGTGTAGCAACAAAGACTGGCAGATAACAGAATGGTCGGTGCCCGTAACAGCGGCAGGCTAGCCCGTCAGTTAGCATGTGGTTTGTCTGGTGCGCAGGGTGTTTGGGAGGGGGCGTGAAGACCTTGTCGTAGCTATGAATAGCTTACTGCATAGTACACTAAGTGTAGCAACAAAGACTGGTAGAAAACAGAATGGTCGGTGCCCGTAACAGCGGCAGGCTAGCCCGTCAGTTAGCATGTGGTTTGTCTGGTGCGCAGGGTGTTTGGGTGGGGGCGTGAAGACCTTGTCGTAGCTATGAATAGCTTACTGCATAGTACACTAAGTGTAGCAACAAAGACTGGTAGATAACAGAATGGTCGGTGCCCGTAACAGCGGCAGGCTAGCCCGTCAGTTAGCATGTGGTTTGTCTGGTGCGCAGGGTGTTTGGGTGGGGGCGTGAAGACCTTGTCGTAGCTGTGAATAGCTTACTGCATAGTACACTAAGTGTAGCAACAAAGACTGGTAGATAACAGAATGGTCGGTGCCCGTAACAGCGGCAGGCTAGCCCGTCAGTTAGCATGTGGTTTGTCTGGTGCGCAGGGTGTTTGGGTGGGGGCGTGAAGACCTTGTCGTAGCTATGAATAGCTTACTGCATAGTACACTAAGTGTAGCAACAAAGACTGGTAGATAACAGAATGGTCGGTGCCCGTAACAGCGGCAGGCTAGCCCGTCAGTTAGCATGTGGTTTGTCTGGTGCGCAGGGTGTTTGGGTGGGGGCGTGAAGACCTTGTCGTAGCTGTGAATAGCTTACTACATAGTAGTGTGTGTGTAAGGATGTATTTACGTGTAGATTGTATTGTAGAAAAGTGTGAC
>OX246744.1:32012184-32136387 GCA_945910005.1 Isoperla grammatica
TCTAAGTATTGAAGCATAATGAGCAAAATGTATTTATTTGTTATTAGGGAGCCTGCAACCCCTGGACCAAGCCGAGCGACTTCCGTCAGTGTGAAGCGGCCGCGCAACGCCCAGCAGCAGCTGGTCGCTTTACAAAAGGAGCTCATTGAAAGCAGAGTCCAGAAAAATAAGCTGAGCATCGCTAGGGCGAAAGCGACTGAACAATATCGCAATAATAGATTGCAGTTGCTACGTGAGCGAAACGAGCAACTTAAAATACAAAACGAGTTGCTGAAATCTATTGCAAATAACCCTAATATTTGAAGGGGAGAAGGGTTATTTGCAATATATTTCTAAAGGTTAAAGGTGCCGTTACTATAAAGCGTTGGTCGCGACGCGCTACTTGCGTTAGGTGCGCCGACCAATCTGATTGCGAGTTTGGCGCTTCAGCCGCATTGCTCGCGAAACGAACCAATGCAAAACTTGTTTATTTCCTGTTTTGATCAACGAAGCCAAAGTCTACTTGATTTCTGCCTAGCGGAGGCTCGTCGAACTCACAAGTTGCCGAGTTCGACGAGCCTTCGCTAGGCGGAGATCAAGTAGACTTTGACAAACGACATTTGTTTCTTCGGTTTCTTCCACATTTCGAGGTACACAAGAGCTGCAATTTGTCTCTGCCATAATATAGCAAAATTGTATATGTAAGTAGGTAAATTATAGCATCGAGTTTGTAACTGTAGGGTAGAGGACCAGCGGCCATTGGCGGCCGTCTACCGATAAATCTCCCGTAAATGCTAGTAGTACTGGTGGGAGCCACCAGGTGCCGCCACACACCCACTGATTAATTAGGCTGCGCCGGTGTGGCGGCTCCCGCCAGTACTACTAGCATATACGGGAAATTTATCAGTAGACAGTCACCAATGGCTGCTGGGGCTCTACCCTACAGTTACAACCTCAATAGTCTTCCATCACACGTACATTTAGGCTATGAACATGTTATTACAGTTGTCATGTTGTCGTTTGCTCGCGTTAGGTCTACCAAAGATCGCGCTACTGTAAACACTTCGACGCGAGCAACGCGTTGGGACCAACACTTTACAGTAACGGCACCTTTAAATGGATTAAATTATGACTTATTATTTAGAATGGTCTTTTTCACTTTTTCTTTTTGTGAGGGGGCTTAAGCGCTTTCTATTATTTGTTTTTTTTTTTACTCTAATAATTGCTCGTGGTTTATGTTCTTCGCAATTGTTTTGTTTGGCAAATATTTTATACGAACGATTAGGTAGACGAAGTTTATTAATCAATTGAGGTTTAATGAATAACACAGAATGACCTTATGGTGGTTCTTACTGAGTTTATGTAATATGGCAGCTTTTGGATGCCAAATGTATGCTCAACTACTACTAGTTTAGTAAGATGAACATGAACTAGAATATTTATATTAAGATTATTATCTTTTTTTTTAGAGCAGCCTATACTGGTACTTTATATTTACTATCTTACAGACAACATGGTAAAATTTATTCGGTTGTGTGTGCTTGTGTAAGAATGTAGGCTATTTATTTACGTATGTAATATTATTTGTTAATTGATATTAATAACCAACATTTTGTTTTATGGACAATCATGCATTAATTTTTTTAATTTATATAAACCATATTGTCCTATTTGAAAGCCAACTTTTCGTGAAACGTTTTCACCGTTTGAAAATGCACATCAGCTCGGAATCAATGACCAACTTGAATGTTCTTGTATGTTTATACTTGGTCTATTTGATATAGGCCTACTTTTGTATTAATTGAATTATTAATGAGTGGCTGGCTTGCACCGGGACAATATAGTAGACTGCAATAAGCTAGATTTTTACTTCTTAACACTAGTCTCGTCTCGTGAACAGTTGGCGACACAACTCATCTCGCAAGTCGCGGCCACTTGCAGGATTTTCTGCTCCAGCACCACATGGCTCATTCTCTGGTTGGTTGTCTGCTGGCATATCTTCTCCTTGAAATAGCTCCATGTCATTGGTGTTCGCCAGGTTGTGGAGAACACAACATGCCCGAATGAAATGGCAAATTCTGGCATGTCCTCTCAATTTCAGGTGGTACATCTGCCTGAAGCGTTGCTTTAGGATGCCAAATGTGTGCTCAATTCCTATCCTACAAGAGCTATGGCATCTATTAAAGTGTCTTTGGGCAGCCGTAAGATGCCCATTGTCGCGATATGGAGTGATGCATGTGGTAGTGCAGGGGTATGCACTATCACCTAACAGATATCCACCTGAAATAAGAAAGAAATATTGGCCTAAGCATGGGGCGGTATCGGCTATAACTTTATGTTGTGTTTTCTCTGTTCCATACATTGTGTAGCAAACCAGCATGGATATATTATAGCTCTATGAAATGAAATCTTTTTTACCGGCACACAGCACATCCAATTGTGGATAGATGGTCGAGTTTCGATAAACCCTAGCATCGTGCACCGACCCAGGATACCCGATGAAAACGTCGATAAATTTCCGTTCTTCATTGCATACGCCTTGCAGAATCATGGATGGAAACCCTTTGCGGTTTATGTAGTCGTCTGGTCGCTCCGACGGTCGGTCTAATTGGATGTGCGATCCATCGATGAGACCTAATACAGACCAAATAAGTAATAAAACATTGTATTAATTGATTTTAATTCCTGTGGGCTTAAATCGCATCCACCTTTTATTCCATCTTTATCTAGTTATATTCATTTTTAGTGTTAAATACATGACACATTGATATTATTATTAACCATTTCATTTGTAAATAAACTGACAAACGGGTAATTCTCTTGTGCTGTAGGCCTAGTGATGTAAGCTAGCCTAGATGTAAACTTCTACTGATTTTTATCAGCACTCGATCCCTAAGGGGGTGGGGTTCACGGTGTGAAACCGTGTATATACTATATATTGTATTAGTATGTCGAACCTATGAACACTATTTTTATAAACACCATTTATGTAGGTCTACAGTTCTTTTAGATGCTTACCCATTACGCCAGGGAATCCTTTTGTAACCATAAAATGGTTTTTCATCCTCTCCTTCTCTTCATCATTAGGCCACCTTATTACACGGCTAGCCATGCCACTCAGAAATTCAGTTATTCTTGTAATAACGTTGAATAACGAGTGAGTACAGACGTCAAAGCGATCAGCTACATCTCTCTGTATGACGATGTTTCGTGGCCAGCAAACCAAAGAAAAATGAGGATGTGTTTTTCTGGTGAAATTGATATTCTGCTATTATCTGGAAAAAAATGTCTAAGCTATAAAACATGATCAAAACTATGCCTAATTCAACTAAATAAATAAAATGAATTTGTATTTATAGGCCTAGGCCCTAGTCTACCGACTCAGTAAATATAAACTGATTTTCAGTGGGTGACTTTAATTTAAGCGACTATACCAACCCTGTAGGCCCCTAGGCTCGAAACACCATTGACGAGTGAGCGATAACCAATCAAAGATCTATATTTTATATATGACCCTAAAGCCCTAGCCATTCTATCTCATGCCCTAGGCCTAACTGGTAGGCCTAGGCCTACCAAACAGCATAGGCCTAGGCCCCTAGGCTAGGCTAGGCCTAGCAAGAAACTTTGGCCTATTGTGAACGTGGAGCGAATTTTTATTGTGTGCCGCCTATACACTTAAAATCGATGAGTAAACTTACCATTTTGCGCTAAAGCTTTATAAATATCAGAATCTGCAAATGAAGCCGCAAGCTGACCAACGAGGGCACGACTAATCCTAAAGTGCGTTATAAATTCGCGTTCACTGTACGCTGGCACAATTTCTTCAACGTAATTACGAATGCACGTTCTTTTCCCACGAATATTGTCGAACCCTAACTGTATCACTTCTTCAAAGAAGTCCTCTTCACTGGAAGAGGACGTTGACGAAGATGATGAGGTAATTTCCTCATCATTTTGAAGTAACTTCACGAGGGTTCCTTTGATTCTTTCCGCCATTCTTGAAACAGACCTAAATTTGTCAAGCCGCAGTGTAGCTTGCAAAGCTTGCACCGTGACGTATTTCCGGTTTCCACCGCCAACTTACACCGCGATTATATGCAGGACAAAGAAACAAACCTTTTTGGAACTCTCATAGCCGCGCGGCATTTATGAACCATTTCGATTTTCGATGTTATAATACAGTTGGCACTTGGAAAATCTGTGGTTATATTATAATGCACTGACTTACTGACTGTTTTGTATTTCAAACACAAATCACAACATTAATTGTTTAGGGAGGTGAGATTATGTTTACTTTTGTGATACTCACTGGAACGTATTGCGATGTGGTTTATGTACCATCTTTGCTCGATTTGTCTGCAAAAGAGTGCATCTACAGTGGTGGCAGGAATCCGCAACGCACACAAGTAGTTTTAGTTGTGGCTTGAACATTATGGTCAAACGCGTTTTCCTCCAATTGGCATCAAAAATTCTCGGCACTTGAAATCAAAGCAGCGTAAGCAAAGAAAACATCAGCATAGGTGCTGTAGGTGCTTATGGGCAGTGTCGGGCAGTTAACTTTATAAATGAAACGCATTCCTTTTCCGGGAACTTCTAAAGTAACGATTTTCCTTTGAAAATAAAATTACTGTCAACAAGAAAGTTCCTATAATCGGGGTATTTAAAGCTGTGCGAGCACGGCTCGAGCGTGAATGTATGCTCCACGAAAAACGTTTTTAAGCAAACTTTTTTCAGCGGCACCCTCTCTCTCTCTCTCTCTCTCTCTCTCTCTCTCTCTCTCTCTCTCCTCTCTTCTCTCTCTCTCCTCTCTCTCTCTCTCTCTTTCTCTCTCTCCTCCTCTCTCCTCTCTCTCTCTCTCTCTCTCTCTCTCTCTCTCTCTCTCTCTCTCCTCCTCTCTCTCTCTCTCTCTCTCTCCTCTCTCTCTCTCTCTCTCTCTCTCTCTCTGTAGTATTTCATACGAGTTTATAATTATATTATTGCCAATTTCATATGTATTATCTCACATTCTATTTCATGTTCATATGTTTATGCTGTATGTATATTATCTGTAACGAAGAGGTTGGCTACACTCAAAGGGGCTTAATAGCCCTACGTAGCACGCCTTAAAGCCAATAAATATCAAATATCAAATCTCTCTCTCTCTCTCTCGCTCTATCTCTTATTATTATTATTATTTTTATTATTATTATTATTATTATTATTATTATTATTATTATTATTATTATTATTATTATTATTTATTATTATTATTATTGTTGTTAATAGATTGCATACATACTATTGTGACTTTCATGAAACTGTTGGCATTCATATTGTATATTCAAATCCACGTCATGGTTAGTGGAATTACAAACAATGGAATCGAACCCATGACGTTCTGCAGTGGAAGCCGAAATAAAAATATTCTGGAAAATACGAGAAACGATGTCAATATTAAGTCACGCCGATCCATACACCCTGAATCCGAAGTTTTACCAAAGATTACTACATATTACTTTACATATGGTTCGTTTACAGCTAAGCGTTGGGAGCGAAGCGAGGGCGCGAGCTCCAATCAGCAGCCGAGTTGCTCGCGAGCTCGTGAGGGAAAAACCCTCACGTCTGAAACAACAAGTTTTGCATTGTTGCATGGGTTCGATCTGATTGTTGGCGGGATCCTCGCGAGTAACGCGTCGCGACCAACGCTTAGCTGTAAACGCAACATTAGATTTAGCTTGATAGGCCAATATGAATTGCACTTCTTTCGCCGAATGCTACGATAAAAACTGACCGAGTGGTAGATGATGGAAATTTGTCCTGTAAATATAAATTGTCGCATAAATTTAAATAATCTGCAACTTGGACAGTTTTTGTCGTAGGGACTCGGCGAAAAAAGTAGAATTCATAAAAAAAGCTAAATATTGTAATCCGATAATGAAATAATTGAAATTATCGAAAAAGTTGTTCACTGAATATAACTTTTGCAATAACAATAGGTTGAGAAACGGACGGCAAAGCTATAAAACTATTAAACTATAAAATCATAAAACCCTCGGCTTTCCTCCCTTGGATGTCCGTCAATTACTGCACCGCTTCGTCTGCCTCACAGACGCCACGCCCACAACCCCTCGCCAGCCAATCACCACCCGGGTACTCCTATGCGAGACCGACCTCAACGCACAGAGGTCTAAAGAGTTGCCTAACTGCAAGGCGTATTTTAGAAACATCACATTTCAAACCCCGCTCAATTTTGACCTGTGGCGCATTCTGACCAGTTTTCTGAGGCTACACAGAACACAGTCAATGAAACGAAACTAATTGTACAATGTGATTTAAAATTTCAAACCGTAAACTAATAGAAATTAAATATTATAATTTATTTCTAAGGTTTTACAAAAAGACGAAAATAAATATTTTTGTTCCATCATTTACCACATTTTTAAACATAACAACGACAACAACAACACCAACAGCACCAAAAACAAAAACAAAAACAACACTTAAAACACCAATAAAAATAACAACAATAATAATTATTATAATAATAATAATAATAATAATAATAATAATAATAATAATAATAATAATAATAATAATAATAATAATAATAATAATAATAATAATAATAATAATTTAAATACATCACTCTTATCAGGGTGACAACCTTTCAAGGCTGTCCGTCTTGCATTCCACTTGTCCAACGAGTTGAGAGCTATAGACAGGCAACTACCGTATTTGAAACTAACTTTGTGTTCTTGCTTGTTAAAAGCTACCAACAAAGTTTGTCCCACTAACTCGTCCACGCTGAAGCGAATGGTTAATGTTGGCAATCGCTCATTTGAAAATTTTACCCCCCACCAATAAAAAACAGGGGGGATATGCATGTTTTCAATTATTAAGTAATAACTTTTGTAATAATAATGCTAGAATCCTGATCGAAAAGAGATATAGGAGATAGACAATATATCTACAATCTGGCTAGTTCAGAATCTTCTCAGATAGTACACGGTTCTTTAATTACGTGATAGAAAGTCGCCTAACTGCAATTATGACCAATTTTAATTGCATGTTGCAATATATACCACGCCATAGCTAGAGAAGTATTACACTTAGAATAATGAAATTATACAAGTGTATTAAACATATGAAGTAGACAATGCTAGTGTATTTGAATTTAGTATACTATTCGTTGGGTGTTCACAATTAATTGCTACGGATATAATGTGCTAACTTCTCGCGCGTCCTGCCTCGATCCACGCAGTGTCGCCTGGGTTCACGCCAGGCTCAATGCTTGCTTCTGATTGGCTGAATACGAACCTAAATCAAAACATCGAAGACGGTATGTTATGTCTTCTTGTTTTCCTCCTAAAGTAATGAAAATAATCTCACTATTAAACATATATGTTGAAGATGTAGGTGTTATCTAGACTTGTATGGGCGTAGATTGTTATTTATTATGCAGGGAAAGTCGGAAAGCGATGACAATAACACGTAATGTACAGTTTATTATATTAAAAATGTACATAGAATATAATAAATCTAATACATATATTGCAAACATAAATATAAATTGTATATTAAATCTCTTTACCAAGTATCCGGGCATAATAAATACAATTGTAGGCTCATTACCAGCCTAATAACACCTACATCTTCAACATGCGTTTGGGTTGGGATAATTGTAATTACTTCACGAGAAAAAAAAAGCGCCCTACGTAAACCTACTGATTTTGTATGTTATGATATGTCGGGTGTAGGCTTCACTTTTCAAGTAAATATACATTTATTAGCGTAGCTAACTATTTATTTACCTTATTCGTGGTCATCCTGATGTGTATTGCAGCAAGCTTGGGTAGTGTCAAAACATTTACACACGTCCGTGCATGGCATCTGAATGTCTTGAGCTAGGTTGAGTACCTTCCTACCATTAGATCGGTTAGATTCAGAAATCGAATCATCTGAATATCCACCCAGTAGACATTCCAGAAACATATACAACGATTCAGGAATACATTAAGGACCTCCTCGTTACTAATTTCAAGTGACTTTCGTTTTGATAAAGCCAATATATCAGCCCTTAAACGTCTTGCTACGTTTTCTTCATTTGCAACTGGTTTAAACTGAAAGTGATTTACATTTAGCGGATTTAATCGATCAACGTCAGTTTAATTTTTATTCTCCCGCGGAACTAAATAGGTTTCGTTTCGCGTTCCTCTGGAAGTTTACTTTTAAGAGTTCGCACACAAGAATAAAATTCACTAGTTTCACGTATGATTGTTGTTCTAAATTTTTTAGGACATATTGTGCTTGTTATTGTTGTGTTCGTCTCACTTTGCAACTGTAAATATCCGTCCCACGCGTTTCGTATTGTTACAACATGCTGACATTTCGCCGAGTATCTGAGCTCGCCAACCAACTAAGCCATGGCCATGTTTTTGGCATTGTTGGAATACACAGCCAGGTTTTGTTTTACTTCACGACAAAAATAAACGAGACATTTGAGATGATACTTTGCTTCAGCGGCCGTAAGATCTATAATCCCACTTAAACGTACTCCTAGTTCTCAGTGTTGATGTGAGTCTTCTAGAATGCTATCACTCATGGAGTTGGTTTGTACATTTACAAGTTTTTCACTTTTATGGTATTGTTGGCAAAACATGCAAAGGTGAACCAAAAACAGTGATTCGCCGCTACTACGGCACTTTTTTGAGGGACCAGCAACGGCATTTGTTTTGTCCTCTATTGAATCTACTGCAAAAGAGTCAAGTGACAGTGATCGACTCCTCTGGGCATCACATTGCTTTAGACGAGATATGTTTGTTTTATTCGTAAAGTCCGCGTATCACGATCTATGCCAATATAAGTTAGTGTCGGATGTTAATAGAAGTAGAACACTCCTAATGCGGGGTAACGTGTCTATGAATACTTTATGTCGTAATAATCTTCGCGTTTTTGGAGAGATTTTTTCAGCTTAATTATTCCCTTATCAGATGATAATTGAATGCCATCTTGCGTTCGGCATTGACAAATAATGCAACGATTATCTGAACTCATTGTTGGTATCTCTCAATGAAGCATCAACGGTAGTCAGACGGTGCACTATTATCCTAGGCGTTAATTATAACACAACATATATATATAGTTAGTACCTGGGATGACATCGAGTACCTACTAAATAGATAATCAGATAATCGATACTTCAATCCAACCCACCACCGTCAACGAAACTTACAAATTACAGTTGTATAATTCAAACAGTGTAGGGTACACTAAGGTCCGTATCCATAGGGGCGCCCGTTGTTGCTATGGATTTGTTTTCTATATGAGAAATAACATGGATGAAAATGTTACCTGACAACACTGGGCGTCCCTATGGGTAGGGGACGTCTATGGATACCAGCCAAAGTACGAACTTGTGGATTAACTGATTTATTAAAACACAATTATTAAAGATCTGTATTCAACTAGAAAATAACTAAGGAGTCTATTAAAGATTGATGTCAACAGGTTGCCGCTGTCATCCGTAGTATATAATATGTATGTATATTATATTAAGTAAACACAAAGTGCTTACCACTCACACGTGCTTCAAGAGATATCCAATAATTACATTTTTAACCGAGCAAAAATAATATGGGACAAGTTGACTACCCACGTTCTAGACTGGCAAGCCTAGGTAATGTCGAGAAAGGTAAGTCGAGAAAGCGCCGCCGGCCGACTCACGGGGATCGTACGCCGGGCGCGTCAATTTACACGCGCTCGTCTTTGTTGTTAAATTGTTTAAAAACTATTCACACAATTTCAGTTATCTAAAGTTTGTCAATGGTCATAACACATCCATATATTTCTGACAAAATGTCAAGTACGTAAGTGCTTTGTTTTATTTGTGAGAGATTGATACATATTTTCAAAATAAAAAAAAAACACCCACCTCAGCTAGGGGTGCTAAAAACCTTTGTTATTTTTAAAACGGAGCAATTTTGAACTAGCCAAATTATAACTGACTACATTTTCTATAACAACATATTTTAAAATGTTTTTTTATCATATCTTTTATTAATTTTTTCCACATTTTTCTAAAATGGCCATAAAATGAGTTGTTTTGACTTTTGGGGGGTAAAGAGTCAAAAGAAACTTTGCCAACATTTACCAGTAGACGCACAATGTTTGCATTAGTCAGAAAAGTAATGTTGGCAGCTTTTAACACGTCGGTACAGTACGTTTCAGTTCTAGACGACTTAGCGCGTTTGGCTGGCCTGTCTACTAGTAGTGTCACAATTGTGTAGTGAATTATTTTTCAACCTTGTTTTTCAAGTCAGGCTTCATATTTCTCTAAAAAATTGACTTCTAGTAAGCCAACTTCGAGATAGAAACAATCTGTAGGCATACCGATTAAACAAATGTTTGGTATTTATAACATGGAATTCTACCACAACTTTAACTTCAAATGGAATTGTATGACCTGATTGATATACACGTTAAACCTTGCACATTATTTGCAGGGCACGAGATAGAAAATAATCAATGAAGGGTCTATCTTTTTAGGGACATAATGGCCTAACTAAGTAAACAAATTAATACATAATGGAGACATAGGGTTTTGGGCAATTCAATTCTTTCAAAGCATCCGCCCTGCCCATAAGCACCTACAGCACCTATGCTGTTGTTTTCTTTGCTTACGCTGCTTTGATTTCAAGTGCCGAGAATTTTTGATGCCAATTGGAGGAAAACGCGTTTGACCATAATGTTCAAGCCACAACTAAAACTACTTGTGTGCGTTGCGGATTCCTGCCACCACTGTAGATGCACTCTTTTGCAGACAAATCGAGCAAAGATGGTACATAAACCACATCGCAATACGTTCCAGTGAGTATCACAAAAGTAAACATAATCTCACCTCCCTAAACAATTAATGTTGTGATTTGTGTTTGAAATACAAAACAGTCAGTAAGTCAGTGCATTATAATATAACCACAGATTTTCCATGTGCCAACTGTATTATAACATCGAAAATCGAAATGGTTCATAAATGCCGCGCCGCTATGAGAGTTCCAAAGTGTTGAGTACAGATTGTCTCAACGGTTTTCAGCGCTATCTAACCACAGACCGTAAAACTACAAGAATAACGTACAATGAATGATATAGTGTCATCCAATAACATCGGGACGTAGATGAAAACTCCTCATTGCACACAATCCTCAACCCACACAAAACTGAATGGGTCATTGGACACAAAGTTTATAACAGAGGTATACATCACACACAATCGTCGTTCAACACAAAATATTGTGTGCAATGGTCCCTACCGTATGGGTCGATGCACACAAAATGTTCTAAGTCCCTGTATTTCCTCTTACAGCATGGGTCATTGGACACAAAATTATGCCTAATGAACCCCTGTGTCGACTGTAAATATTCTAAGTCGAAACATTTTATGTGGAGATATCCTACAAGAGAGGTTAATAGACACAAAATATTGTGTGTAATGGTCCCTACCGTATGGGTCGATGCACACAAAATGTTCTAAGTCCCTGTATTTCTTCTTACAGAATGGGTCATTGGACACAAAATTATGCCTAATGAACCCCTGTGTCGACTGTAAATATTCTAAGTCGAAACATTTTATGTGGAGATATCCTACAAGAGAGGTTAATAGACACAAAATATTGTGTGCTATGGTCCCTACCGTATGGGTCGATGCACACAAAATGTTCTAAGTCCCTGTATTTCCTCTTACAGAATGGGTCATTGGACACAAAATTATGCCTAATGAACCCCTGTGTCGACTGTAAATATTCTAAGTCGAAACATTTTATGTGGAGATATCCTACAAGAGAGGTTAATAGACACAAAATATTGTGTGTAATGGTCCCTACCGTATGGGTCGATGCACACAAAATGTTCTAAGTCCTTGTATTTCCTCTTACAGCATGGGTCATTGGACACAAAATTATACCTAATGAACCCCTGTGTCGACTGTAAATATTCTAAGTCGAAACATTTTATGTGGAGATATCCTACAAGAGGGGTTAATAGACACAAAATATTGTGTGCTATGGTCCCTACCGTATGGGTCGATGCACACAAAATGTTCTAAGTCCTTGTATTTCCTCTTACAGCATGGGTCATTGGACACAAAATTATGCCTATTGAACCCCTGTGTCGACTGTTAATATTCTTAGCCGAAACATTTTATGTGGAGATATCCCACAACAGGGGTTAATAGACACAAAATATTGTGTGCTATGGTCCCTACCGTATGGGTCGATGCACACAAAATGTTCTAAGTCCTTGTATTTCCTCTTACAGCATGGGTCATTGGACACAAAATTATACCTAATGAACCCCTGTGTCGACTGTAAATATGCTAACCGAAACATTTTATGTGGAGATATCCCACAACAGGGGTTAATAGACACAAAATATTGTGTGCTATGGTCCCTACCGTATGGGTCGATGCACACAAAATGTTCTAAGTCCTTGTATTTCCTCTTACAGAATGGGTAATTGGGCACAAAATTATACCTAATGAACCCCTGTGTTGACTTTTTCGACTGTAGTTTTTTAAGTTTACTTATTTTAATATTCTGTGTGCTATGGTCCATCCGGATGGGTCTATCGACCGAAAATGTTGTGTGTAATGACCCATCCGGATGGGTCTTTCAACACAAATCGTTGTGTGGGATGACCCAACCGGTAGGGTCTTTCAACACAAGTTTTATATCGTATGACCTATCTGGATGGGTCGTTGGACCGAAAATGAAATTTGTGTCGAGCGTGGATTGTGTGCAATAACTATTGTGTGCAATGCACCCCGATCTCGATTTTGTGTTGAATGACCCATCCAGTAAAAGTTTGTGTGGGTTGAGGATTGTGTGCAATGAGGATTGTGTGCATCGCCCCCGACCCCGTACAAACATGGCGATATACCATTTCACTCCTCGATGAATGGAGAGATCTTTAAACAGTTTTCTCTTCACAGCTTCTTGATGTTCAGACAGAAACAACAGTACGTCTCTTCCAGGCTCTTGTTTTCGGAACGTGTATGTTTCCACAACATCATTTAACGCAGACTCGAAGTCACATGGGTCAACACCACTACACGGCCCATCTTCATCTTCTTTATCATTCTCTTCAACATCCATATCTTCAACAGCATGTTTGTCTTGTACACTTAGTCGATGAGTTTCAATATGTTTCAATAAACTTATTTTCTTGCTAAAGTTCTTCCCACACATACCACACTGATTCAAATTCGCGTGGCCCTTTAGAAAATGTTGTTTTAAACCATCAGCTCTAGCAAACGTTGCCTCACACATGTCACATCTCAACATCTTTTTGTTATGAATGGTTTTCTCATGTCTAATTAAATTGGACTTTTTAACAAAGTTTTTCTCACACCGCTCACAGCGAAATTTTCCGGTCTCCGTCATACCTATAAAGAACAAACTATTTTTACTCAATTGGATATTGTTTATGTATTATAATCCTTTATCACTATGATTTTTCTATATACAACTACTTTTTTTGTATACCCTAAATGATTTCATACATCAAACATCAGCTTTTGAAAGCTGATGTTTGATGTATGAAATCATTTAGGGTATACAAAAAAAGTAGTTGTATATAGAAAAATCATAGTGATAAAGGATTATAATACATAAACAATATCCAATTGAGTAAAAATAGTTTGTTCTTTATAGGTATGACGGAGACCGGAAAATTTCGCTGTGAGCGGTGTGAGAAAAACTTTGTTAAAAAGTCCAATTTAATTAGACATGAGAAAACCATTCATAACAAAAAGATGTTGAGATGTGACATGTGTGAGGCAACGTTTGCTAGAGCTGATGGTTTAAAACAACATTTTCTAAAGGGCCACGCGAATTTGAATCAGTGTGGTATGTGTGGGAAGAACTTTAGCAAGAAAATAAGTTTATTGAAACATATTGAAACTCATCGACTAAGTGTACAAGACAAACATGCTGTTGAAGATATGGATGTTGAAGAGAATGATAAAGAAGATGAAGATGGGCCGTGTAGTGGTGTTGACCCATGTGACTTCGAGTCTGCGTTAAATGATGTTGTGGAAACATACACGTTCCGAAAACAAGAGCCTGGAAGAGACGTACTGTTGTTTCTGTCTGAACATCAAGAAGCTGTGAAGAGAAAACTGTTTAAAGATCTCTCCATTCATCGAGGAGTGAAATGGTATATCGCCATGTTTGTACGCTACACTCGCGAGTCAGAGGGGGGAGGAGATGTCAACGAGTCCATGTTTCCGAAGTAGATGTCATACGTTATTACAAGAATCCGAGTTTGAGTTGCAGTTTAATGAAGCTTTCGTCACTACCAACAAAGCGTGCACGGCCTTTCAGAAGGAAGGAAGTAATTGGGGTATCGATCATGTTTATTATATGGACTTAAAAACAGCGAAATATGCACCTCTATCAGGATCAAGCTATATACCTATTCCTCAAACGTTACAACTCAAGAAAGCAATTCTTAATATTCAAAACTACGATAATAAATATTTTATATGGTCAATCTTGGCACATCTCCATTCTTAAGAAAATAATTGCTATAGAGTTATTAAATATAAAGAATTCGAGTCCGAGTTAAATATGAACGGAATTGATTTTCCAGTAAAAATCTCAAATATAGATCTTTTTGAGAAGAATAACAACTTATCAGTAAATGTTTTTGGATTCGAAGAGGAAATATTTCCTCTTAGAATAACAAACAAGGAAACTGTGCAACACGTAAATCTTCTGTACATCAGTAACGAAACTACATCGCACTACTGTCTCATAAAAGACTTAGATAGATTGCTTGCTTCTCTGTCTAAACACAGGGGTAAAAACTTTTATTGCTATTTATGTCTTCATAGATTTTACACAAAGGATCTTTTATTAAAACATCACACTTACTGTGATGAACATAGTCCTCAAAAAATTAAAAATGCCTGAAGAAGATAACAACATTATGAGATTCAAAAATCACCACTTTTCACAGAAAGTTCCATTTGTGGTTTATGCTGACTTTGAGTGTTTTTCAACCAAAATAAGTGGGTGTACAGTGTACACCAAGCGTAAAATCATCTTATACTGCAAAGCTGACACAACACGAGCCTTCAGGTTATGCATATGTTATTGTAAATTCAGAAGGTAACTGCCATAAACCACCTGTTGTTTATCGCGGTCCTAATGTTGTTGATAGCTTTTTAAAAAATCTACTTAAGGAGGGAAGCCACAGCAAATCTGCTCGAAATTAAAAAAATCAACTTTTTTCAAAATTTGACATTTATTACTTTGAACCTTAATGATTTAGTATTTTAACCCAAAAAAATAATATAACTACTTTAATATGCATTTATTTACACTTGAATGATGCATGTACAGCGTTTTTGTGCTGAAATTCAAGCACCTGCACAGTTATTATTGAACGTTTCAAATGATGAAGGTGGTGTTATGTTGGCTTGGTTTGTTATTTTCCAGTCGTGTTTTAAGCTTAATGTGTAGCCCAGCTATATATATGGTGCTAGGGCATTTTAGACAATGAGCCTAGGCAAGGTATACTTTGTTGACAGTCTTAAGTAGGTACCTGAAATACATTATCTAAACTTTAAAGCCTCTTTCTGGCTTATCTTTTTTCATACACAATTGTGATGCGAAACGAGAAAACCACCCTTAGGGTGAAAGTTACACAAACATGTTTTTTGTACTATTTTCAATGGGAATGAAATAACAAATTTTTGGGTGAAAAAATCAAGAAAAAATCTGTAGAAATACCAAAGTTATGAATTTTTTAATGAGCAGCAGCATAAAACAGAAATATGGAGTAAATCAGCCCTAAACATTGACATGTTGAAAAACAGATTTTCAGGCACTTAACCACATTACAACCTCCATGTACATGTTATGTGGACTACTTTTATTCAAATTCTATTGAAAATTTTGAATTTTATACTTAGCATAAATTAACAAAAAATCAAAAATTTTAAAATTCGAAAATTTTAAAATTAATTTTTTTTTTTTTTTTTTTTTTACATTGAGGCATAATTGACATAATCAAACTAATCTAAACTAATTTAAACAATTTAAACACATTACATCAGCCAAATCATCGGAAATATTCCCCAATGGAAAGGAATTAGCAATTTCTGCTATTAATTTATTTGATTTTGACATCTTTCCATGTGCCACTGTCACCCTCCAAAACAATAACAACCACGGCCTTGTGTAGGAAAAAATCACAAAACCACAGCCTGTTTATCGTGTTCTACAGTAGTACCAATTATTAAAAATATATAGCAATGTGAACAGTCCAAAGTTTCATTTTTAAAATGCTCAAAACATCAAAATAAAATCGATTATTGAAAACCGACCTTAGGGTGCTGTGTTAAATTCCCATATCACCCGAAGGATGGTTTTCACAAAACACGTAGAGATTTACTTTTCAACGTTTTGGCGCTATCTACAAGCACATTTAGGAACTAATCCAAGATGAAGCTTATAGAAATATGTCACAGGTAGCGGGAGCATTCAAAAACGAAAAACGTGACAATTACGCATTTTCAACTGTTATTCTCAGTATTTCAGAATAATGTTCTTCACCGTAAGGGTGGTTTTCTCGTTTCGCATCACAATTTAGTATGGAGAAAATCATATCTTGCAAACTACTTGTCCCACAAAAATAATTTTTGTGTGTGTGTTATCCTTAAAAGATTTAAGATGAAAAAGTGTATTAGTACTTGAGAAAAAAATAATTCACGAATTATAAATTTAGGATTTTGTTTCTTTATAAAAAATGGAAATTCAAAAGTTAAAAGCTTCCATAATATTAACATTGTCTTACTGGCGATACACTTTTTTGCTGCATGTCTAGCCATCTTCAATTTAAAATTTAAAAAAGTAGTTTATCTTTTTTTGGTTCTCTTGTTACAGCTTGCCCCATGAGTATTGTTGTAATAACAAAGGAAATTTAAATAACAATGGAAATATATATATTTGTTTTAAATTTGTTTTTAAATCTTAGTTTTTAAAGTGGCTGGACAATGTCTGCAAGTTTCAGCGTAATTGGTCCCATACATTAAAAGTTAAGATTTGCTGTGGCTTCCCTCCTTATAGAGGAGGAGGAACTTCTACCATTATTGATAGCGAGATTAGACCATTGGTTATATTACCAGAGGATGAGGTAGCTTTCGCATCGGCCTAAAATTGCCACATTTGTCAAGAGCCTCTAGACATGGATCGTGTGCGGGATCATGATCATATGACAGGGCGTTTTCGTGGTGCAGCACACAATCGTTGTAATATTAACTTTAAAAAGATTTCCTTCATACCTGTGGTGTTCCATAACTTGCGTAACTAAGATTCTCATTTGATTATGCAGAACATTGGTAAGATAAAGGATATACCTATAACGTGTATTCCTAACAACATGGAGAAGTATATTTCCTTCACGTTGGGGAGTTTGAGATTTATAGACTCGTTTCAATTCCTAGGTGCTTCCTTAGAGACACTTGTTGAGAATCTTTTAGGTTATGGTGCAGACAAATTTTAAATTATGTCAGAGCATTTCGATAATGAAAGGATTCTACTTCTACTACGTAAAGGAGTATTTCCATATGATTATATTGATTCACCCTCTAAACTGCTTGAAACATCTTTACCATCTCCATCGGCTTTCTACAATGTATTATAAGGAGATACTGTTAGTGATGAGGACTATAAACATGCACAGAGAGTTTGGGAAACATTTCAGCTTGAAAATTTAGGCGACTATCAAGATCTGTATGTGAAAACTGATGTTCTTCTTCTTGCAGATGTATTTGAGAATTTTCGAATGTTATG
Organism: Isoperla grammatica; assembly: GCA_945910005.1. Lineage (NCBI taxonomy): Eukaryota > Metazoa > Arthropoda > Insecta > Plecoptera > Perlodidae > Isoperla > Isoperla grammatica. The sequence continues at coordinate 32,029,995 of OX246744.1, forward strand.
CCTAGAAAACCACAGTCTCGATGCAGCTCATATGTGTACTGCACCTGGTTTAGCCTGGGAAAGCTGTCTAAAGATGACAAAGGTTGAATTGGAACTATTCACAGATCCCGACATGTACTTGTTTATGGAAAATGGAATAAGGGGTGGTGTGTCTATGATTACCAAACGATTTTCAGAAGCGAATAACAAATATATGAGTGAACATGATGTTGAAAAGCCTTCTAAATATATATTGTATTTAGATTGCAATAACTTGTATGGAGTTGCAATGAGTGAGTGTTTACCCATACGCGATTTTAGGTGTATGAGTGGGGATGAAATTGAACAATGTGACTTTACTAATATATCTGATGATGCTGAGAAGGGGTATATTTAAGAAGTAGATTTAGAATATCCCTATGTGTTACACAATAATCACAATGATTTACCAGTAGCACCAGAAAAATTATCTATTACTGATGAAATGCTTTCACCATATTCAAAACAACTTGCTGAAGAGTTGGGTATTTCAACGTCGAGTAAAGTTAAAAAACTTGTGCCAAACCTAAACAATAAAACCAACTGTACGATCCATTATGTCAACTTAAAACAGTACTTGTCTTACGGACTTAAACTGAGCAAAATACATCGCGTACTGGAGTTTACCCAAAGCGCCTGGTTGAGACCATTTATTGAATTTAATACGAAAAAACGTATGGAGGCACAAAATAGCTTTGAGAAAGACTTTCTCAAGCTATTAATAAACAGTATTTACGGTAAGAGTTAAGAGAATATACGGAATAGAATAAAAGTTGAGTTGGTAAACAATGAGAAGAGGGCAAAGAAAATAATTGCTTCTCCTGCATTCGATAGTTTTCAGATTTTCTCAAACGATCTTGCCGCAATCCATTCAAAGAAACCTTGTCTTGAATTAAATAGACCAATGTTCGCTGGATTTACTGTTTTAGAATTAAGTAAGCGAGTGATGTATGATTTTCACTACGGTTATGCAAAGAACAAATATGGAGATCGTCTCAAATTACTTTTTACAGACACAGATTCTTTGTGTTACGAGATCGAAACCGAAGATATTTATAATGATATGTTGTTAGACTCTAATTTCTTTGATACTTCTAACTTCCCTCGTGAACACTTCTTACATAGTGACGATAATAAAAAGGTGATTGGAAAATTTAAGGATGAATGTGAAGGAAGCGTGGTCAAGGAGTTTATTGGCCTTAGACCAAAAATGTATTCGATTTTGGAAGATAGTGGAAAAGTGAAGAAAATTGGAAAAGGAATTGTGAAGCGTACTTTAAAAAAAAAAATGTATCGTGCATCAAGATTATAAAAAGTGTCTTTTTTCAAAGGAATTACAAAGCGCAGACATGTTTTCAATAAGAAGTCTACATCATGAACTATTTACTTTGAAACAAAGAAAAGCAACTTTGTCACCATATGATGATAAGCATTATATAAGAAGTGATGGCATCAATACGTATGCACATGGACATTATAAAACATTTAAGAAATAGCTGTGACGTGTTCAATGTGTGTGAAAAGTGTAAAAAATAAACATAGTAGATATTACGAGATTGCAAAATTGAGTAATGTTCATAATTTTAACAAGATGTGTAATCTCAACTATGAATGAGAATATAAAACGAATAACAATTAACTTTGAAAGTGTAACATACATGCATTGTGTGCATTAAGTAGTATAGTATTAGTGTGTAATGTAATGTATTAGAGGTGTAAACTATTGTATTTTTACAATAGAAAAAAAAAAATGTTAATTCTTATTATTCTTAATAGTTATCTCATTTCATATATGCTACAGCTCATAATATCCCACTAGCCATAAGTATAACTAATTAGTATTTTAGTTCAATTAAATAGAGATTTAAAATAGGAAAAAAGTTAGCTCCCCTGTTCGAGATAGAACAGTTGTGCAAAACAGTGTGGTAGAGAAGAGTACTGGTTTTAAAATGGTTTAGATGTTGAAGTGATTTCACAATTAGGAAGTTAAAACTAGAATCGTAATTAGGTAATACAGTTTGTTGGCATGAAGACGGCTTTAAATAAGAGTATATAGCTCCTCATTTCGAATCTAAAAATAGAAGAGTTGATCCCAACAGTGAGTTAGGAGAAAGTACGTGATTTAAAAAAAAAAAAAAGATATTAATTTTGTCGATCTCTCTATTAGTTATCTATAAATATAGTCATAAGTAGTAAATATAGTTTGTTGGCATATAACAATTGGGTATTAAATTCATAATAAGTTCCCAATTAGGAATCTAAAAATAGAACAGTAACAGTATAGAACTGTGTTTTAGGTGTGTATGGGATTGACAATATTGTACCCCATTTAGGAATCTATAAATAGAATAGTGAATAGTCAATAGACTTTTTTTTTATTATATGAGAGAATTTAAATTATAATGTTTAGCTCCCCCATTTCAAATCAATAAATATAATCATGTGTAGGTAGAAGACTTCGTTGGGGTTGTAGAAGGCATGATATTAGTTATAGCTCCTCATTTTGAATCTAAAAATAGAACAGTAACTGTATAGAACACTGTGTTTTAGGTAAGAGTATGGGATTGAGAATTGCTTCAATGTTAATGTGGCTCCACAATTAGGAATCTATAAATAGAATCGTAAGAATAGTCAATAGAGTTTGTTATTATATGAGAGGGTTTAAATTAATAATGTTAGTTCCCCATTTCAAAACTATAAATAGAATCATATGTAGGTACAGTACTTTGTTGGGATTGTAGAAGACTACCTTAGTTTGTTCCACATTTTTTAATCTAAAAATAGAACAGTAACTGAGAAACTGTAAAGAACTGTGTTTAAGGTAAGAGTATGGGATTTACAATTGCTTCAATGTTAATGTGGCTCCACAATTAGAAATCTATAAATAGAATCGAAAGTATAGTCAATAAAGTTTGTTCTTATATCAAAGAGTTTAAATTAATAATGTTAGTTCCGAATTTCAAATCTATAAATATAATCTTACAAGACTCGTACAAGACTTCGTTGGGGTTGTAGAAGAAATGATATTAGTTTGCTCCGCATTTTTGAATCTAAAAATAGAACAGTTACTGAGAAACTTATAGAACTGTGTTTTAGGTAAGGGAATGTGCATGAATTTTCTACAGCTCAGAAACCTAATTTTAAAGTTTTAAAATTAACTCATTATACTTCTATAAAGATTATTTTTATAATTATTATTATTATTATTATTATTATTATTATTATTATTATTATGGATAATTATGTTTCGCAGCGTCAGCCATGACTGATATTTGTTTGAAAGCCCCATCACTACGGCAAAGTTTCAGTCATCGATGGGGTTCCTTTTTTTTTTTTTTTTTTTGTACTTAAGGGAAAGGTCCACACAAACTTTTGGCTGGAAAGCTTTGTGCTGCGAAAAACCCTCTTAGCTACCAGCACTACTTATCTGAATGTATCTCTGGCAACTCTTCCGCGGAGTTTTACCCCGGGTCGGCGCAAGCAGCACTAAGCGGCGTCTTCACCGTCCCACTTGTGCGCCCACGTGCCATCCCCTTCGTCCTCCCCGATGGCTTCCGACCCTAAGTCGACGCCTAGCTGTTGAAGCCATCGCTGCACTTTGCAGTTGACTTCCTCTGACGATATTGCAAAAGCGTGCAGGTCAACGGGCTATAAATAAACGAAATAATGATATAATTAAGAGGGTTATTTCAAATATATTGTCATTAATGTTAAAATAATAGTAAACGAACCTCTTCGCACTCCCCGATGTTACCCCACTCGATATCGATTCCTTGTCCATGCATCCATTGATGCACGTCGCGCGTTGCTTCCTCTGGCGTCGGCAAATTTGCGTACAAGTCAACCATCTATAAATAAACGAAATAATGATATAATTAAGAAGACTATAACAAATATATTACCATAAATGTTAAAATAATAGTTAACAATGAACTCACATCACGGGGGACTCGCCGCACTGTCGTCATCGATGTAAAGCTGCGATCGTCACCCTCCTTCACTCCCTGCTCCACGTCGACGAGAGCAAGAGGGTCGACTTCCTCCTTCAATTTGTAACAATGGCATTTCAGTGGCGCCGCCGTAACACCCTATAAGCGTAAATTATAACTAACGAAACATAATAGCTATTAACATTAGATAATGCAAATAAAACTAGCGGTATACTCACGTTGAGGGGAAACACACTCGTCGATACGTTCATAGTTAAAAGCGTCTGAAGAGTTGAAGTGTTCTCAAACGAATACACACGCACAGAAAATATTTCTCACGTCAGCCGCAATTTCACTGCAAACATTTAGTTTTTTGGGGAAGACCTCACCCTCCAGCTGTGTTCGCAAAAGATCGGCCCCCTCTTACCAATAAAAGCCTTTTAAAATACGCACGTGCGATAAATAAATTCTAGGTAACCCCGAGTTCACCTGAGGGGTTGTATCTATGAAAATCAAAAGCGTTTTGTTCTAATATTATATTACAAAAGAGAGTGGTAAAAACTACGCAGTAATTTTCACATTTAAAACCAACGGGCCTAAAGGGAGGAATGCAGCTGACTTCTTACAGCTGCGACAGGGGACGGCACATCAATAACGTCACCCTGATTACAACCCTCTATTTACAAAATTACATCTTTGCCATGAATATACGCGAACCGTAAATAAACCCCCCAGGTGAGACGCGTGCGGAAGGGGCGCATCTTCTAAGAACATACGATGCATATGGCGTTATGTTCACAGATTCTTAATTGTTAAAAAATAATATACAAGATGGTAACACCAACGGGCCATGGGGGGAGTAATACAGCTGCCTGCCTGTTTACAGCAGCCCGCGACAATAATATCAAACTATTAACCGACATACATTCACCCCTGCTTAGAACTAGATGCCTGCATAGCCACTCTTAGGGGGAGAAATCCGACTCAAAATAGTCGCCAAATAACACATGCTGACTGTATTGGGACACGCTCTGCCTCAAATACTACTTTTGCATGTAATAACAAGCGGGATGAGGCCTGCCTGAATCTAGCTAGTACAATATCGATCCTGACTGAAAGATGCTTCTAATCAATTGCACAATAGCAGAGGGGGGAGGTGGCTGCCTCAATCACGTCTAATTCTAGATTCTTTGCATTATAACGGAGGGGGAGGGGGAGGGGGAGGGGTGGCTGCCTCAATCAGGTATAATTATGGATCGCTGCATAATATCATACGGGGGGAGGGGGAGGGGGAGGGGTGGCTGCCTCAATCACGTCCAACTATGGATATTTGCATAATATCATACGGGGGTGGGGGGAGGGGGAGGGGTGGGGGGAGTCTGCCTGAAAGCTGTCCAGTCTACTCATGTGTCCAAACCATCTCAGCCTTGTCCTTCCCATTCTGTCTTCTAGCTTCTCCACACCAAGCATTTCTCTAATGTTGTATGTTAGCGCGGGGAAGCAAAGAGAAAAGATTGTATAATTAGAACTGAAAGTGGACTGTATATTTTGATTGAACTTACCGAGAATGCAGTGAGGTGGAAAATAGTGTGATGCCGAAGTGCAGAGACTAGAAGTTTGCCTGGCTCGATAGGTAAAGAAAAGATTAAAGAACCCAGGGTTGAAAGGAGAAGAAAGAAAGAGTAAGAAAAACGCCTCAAGAGAGGCTTGAACCACAAGCAGCAGCGCGTAGACTATAGGTGAGCTCGACGCTCGTCGGAGTCCGCTAGCAGTTCGAAGGCGAGATGACAGGCACGTAGGAGAGATGAAATCAGACTGGTCTGACTGCACAAGCAAGCAGCTCAAACCGGAAAACATGCATACGTCGCAAGGGGTAGGGGAAAACGAGATAAGAGCAAAGGGCGTGGAAGGACGTAACGTAAACAACCGGAAGAGTGACTAAAACCTATATATGAATTTTACTACAAATTAGGGAGGTAGGCGCGACCATTGTATGTTATGTAATGGATTATGTTCTTCAATACTGTTTTCTTCGTCTTCCTCATCTGTATCACTGTCTTCTCGCAGGTTTATTATTAGTGGAGCGACAGTATTCCTATCTATACCCATTTCCTGTTCCCATGCTTGCCTCATAAGGCGCTCGCAATGATCCACTCTTTTTGACCATTCTTCAGGCGTGATTTTTGACAATGCTTCTTCCCACACTCTTTTTGTGTTGTGTGCATTGAATTTCCCATTCTTACCAATGTTTTCATTGTAACAAGTCTTTGCCGTTGCCCAAACCAGTTCTATCGGATATAAACGGCAATGGTAAGGTGGCAACCTCAAAACTTGATGGCCCAGTTTGTTTATTAGTGAATCACACCGATACCTGTAAAACATTGACAAGGGACATACTATTACACTTGAGTTTACACTATCTCTGAAGATAAGGTTTTTTGCATTAGTTTTTTAAAATTTATCTTCTGCAGCATCTATTTTTTGTTTTCATCAAAACCTACAACATAAGAGGGTTTGTTACACTTCTGCAGTAGGCCTAATGGAAAATTGTGTGTAGATGTAAGTAAAATCAATTCAATTGTTACTACTTGAAGGGTTAGAATGCAATATATATATATATATATATATATGTTATTCTGTAGGTTTTCGCGGACTGAAGAAGATGTAGTAGTAGGTTTTCGGGTTGCTGTCCACGTTACTTGCTCTTTAGAGACTGGTTGCTGGCCCAGAAATGGGCCATTGTCAATGTCTCGACGTTTCGACAAAATCGCATTTGCCATCTTCAGGAAGATTCGTTGGTTTCCGAAGCTGAGAACCGAATTCAGCTTCGGAAACCAACGAATCTTCCTGAAGATGGCAAATGCGATTTTGTCGAAACGTCGAGACATTGACAATGGCCCATTTCTGGGCCAGCAACCAGTCTCTAAAGAGCAAGTAACGTGGACAGCAACCCGAAAACCTACTACTACATATATACATATATATATATATATACATCTTGACACCGTTTCCAACATTAATTATCGAGTAGGGGGGATTAGCAAAGTACTCCATGTCTTGGGCTTATGTCTTCGTTTAACCGGCTAGCTAGCAATATTTAACTAAATTTCAATTGGAATGTGAACACTATTTTTGGACCTAGGTGTCAGTAACACACAGGTTATTTTGTTTCCACTAATACATATTTTGACCCCAAATTTCAAACCCTTTGGAGAGATTACTCTTCCATGCCATTACTCACACAGGATCTTTCTTATTCCGTCTTGCTATTTCCAGTAGTTCTGGTTTCAGACAATTGGCAGGGAAATCTATATTTTCATCCTCCAGCCATTTAGTGATATCCCCTTTCTTCCACGACGACGCAGGCTGCTTTTTTTCAAGAACACTATGATATGAGGCATTATCCATGACTATCAGAGAAGGTTTTTCTAAATTATTTAGCATATTCTTAAGCCAGCATTCAAAATTATCACTATTCATCTCCCCGTGGTAGTCGCCAGTGTTGCTCCCAGATGCAAACAATAGACTCGCATTGGGAACAAAGCCATCTCTACCACCTGCATGAACAACTATAAACCTCCGACCATCATTTAAATCCCCTCTGACAGCGCTTCTTCTATCCTTGTCTTGCCACGACTTCCCCACTGTTCCCCGTTGGAAAATCCACGTTTTGTCTAAAAAGATCGGTTGTTTTGGGGCTTCACTGTCTAGGTTGTTGAGGTATGATCTGAGAAATTTTATGCGTTGCAGAACAATATTCTGGTTTTCCATTAGGACACGTCTGTTGTTGTTAATTTTCCACTTAAAACCAGAAAATGCAAATAATTATCTACTAGTATGGTATGCAAATCGTTTGAGCATATTATGTTTTAACATCACCCTTTACATGGTAGACCAACACTTACTTTGTATGATTTAAGGGTATGTTGAAGGTTAGATTTTAATTGAAGACTAATACGTATAGGCGACAGCTGATAAATTTCATTTTGAAATGCTTGTTACAAGCTAAGTTTTATTACATTATTATTCTTCAAGAGATGCTGTGTGCTTTCGAAAACAATTCAATGAAAACAAAGCAAAGAACTCTGTCAGAAAGCACAAATGGTAGGCCTACTGATTTCTATTTAAAATATGTATGCTCAATTAAACAAGCACAAGGCACAAAAGTCAACACACAACTTAAAAAAAATAACACTTGGATTAAAAAAAAAGATCATGCAAATTGTTTTGGAACTAAAATACTCACCTAATGTTAAAACAACTTTCCGCAGTGAGGAAGCCTTGCCCTTAAACCCAATTCTTTCCACCTGACATTGTGTTAACAGACTTTCCATAGTAATTTTCTGGCCTGTGAAAAAAAAAACTTTTATTACGTATAGTCAGAAACACGAATGCATGAAAGATGATGAGAGTGTAAATGAATTATCAGAAGTAGTAGTAGTAGTAGTAGTAGTAGTAGTAGTAGTAGTAGTAGTAGTAGTAGTAGTGTAGGCCTACAGCTTACCTTTAGCACACATGGTGTAAATTATTTGTCTGATGTTTGCTTTCATGAAATCGTCAACATCATCAATGACAGGCTTCTTTCGTTTTTTATTCTTGCCTGTACTCAAAGGTCCAATTTGGGCATTTCCAACAATCCTTCCCACTGTTTTACGATTAATATCTGAGAACAAAATAAATGTACCATATTAAGTGCAATTTTGTAATTATAACTAAGGAATTCGGTACACTACACAAGATTTATTTGTTCCGGTGGTGGCACTAGTAATATTTTTATTTTTTAATACCAAATATACCAAACATTTTGTATGTTCAACATGGTTTAAACATTGTCACTCGAACAATTATGAAACAATGATTTAACATTAGAACATAGAGGTAATGTTACTGTCTAATAAACTAATTATTGTGAAATCTCGAAATTAAAAAACCAACCCCGACTCCGAATCAAACCCAGGTCTCCCACTTTCCGGGTGGGCGCCTTGACCCCTAAACCACCGGGACAGGCAATTTAATAACTGGATATTGTGCATTATAACATCTATGTGGCGGTAGAAAACACTGCAACTATTCAGCTGCCTTTCAGTTGACCAGCCACACATATTTCTGGATTTCACAATTCCACCTACGAGAGTGTTTCTCCAATAAGTATCAATTTAAATTAATTATGTATTGCTTCATCAGAGTGTACCTTCCATTAGCTGTATGCGAATGCACCCTACAGTCTCGCTTTTGGTATAACTTACCAAGAGCATCTGCTGTGCGCTGTTGAACAGCACCGAGGGAAAGTAGTGGCCCACCGTGTATACATTCTCTTGAAAAATATTTATGCACATTCACCATAGCTGCCTGCTGAATTGAAGTGATTGGCCTTCCTCTCACAGTAAATGGTTTAACATTTACCTGCAACATAAGGCATGTTTATATAGTATCCAATTAATTTCATGTTCACGAGGATATATATATATATATATAAGCCTGCACATTATTGGAAATGGAAGTTAGGGTATACCTGGGCATCAGTTTGCAGCTTCTCGCTCCTAGGTGTAGCTGCTAAACTTGGTAGAGTTTTTAATATGCTGCGTGGATGGGGATGACGAGTAATGACTGGAGTATGGATAATCGGAAATGAAGACTGAGTGGTGTTTGATATTTGAAAGGAAGTTGTGGGTGTGTGATGATGGGAAAGTGCGGACCGAGTTGATGTTTGAAGATAAGAAGATGTGTAGGACTGAGTGAATGTGGAAGGATTAGATGCAGTGGGTGTGAGAGGTAGGGTGGATGTCTGAAGGCAGGCTTGTGCAGATGAGTCAGAATAGGAAGGAGTGGATGATGTTACACGACTGTGAACATATACGGAAACTGGAATTGGCTTGTTGGATAAAGTTTCAGGTGACTGAGGAATGAGTGGAGTGGAAATGGCTGAGGATCTATGAACTTTTATTATGAGAGGTGGTCTAGGTTGTGGAATATGATTAAGTGTCGGAGAAGATATGGCTTGTGCTTGGAGGTTGGGTCCCCGTGACTGGGTACCGGTCTGAAATAGAAAGAAGAACCAGTTGTAATTCGACTTAAATGCTGTATGGTCAACATAAAAATAACATCTTACAATCAACCAAATATGCTAGGCCTACTTGATGAGGGACATTATTTAGACGTCCTTCAGGGATACTATAACTATTGGATATACTCCCTACTATGACTGCGGCAGTTCGACCAGCCCACGGAAGGTAGATTACGAGGAGGGGGTTTTGGAGAAGCAAGATCACACTAAACCTTTTAACCCGCAAAGTGAAGTTATGGAAATGATTTGCACATAAAGACTGACATGTGCAAACTGCAGCGTTCAGGTTATTGTGTTCGTTTAACAGCTGGGGGTATGCCATATTGGTGAAAAATGTGTGTGAAAGGAATGTGAATAGGTTATGCGAGGGGCTGGGTAGGCCTACACTGGGCTGTCATCACCAGGCCGGTGAGTGGGCCTAATGGCCGACTGTTTTAGCCATTTATACCAGTGAGATGGAGGGATATTTAGCAATTTTGAGTGATTTACAAGGATATCAACAAACGACACATATGAACCATATGATTATGGGTCCAATTTGGCAATTCATTAAATTATTGTGTCCATATAGCTTTAAGAATCTATTCACAATAATTAGTGATGGGACGTTTAAACGTGGGATTGAGTTTAAACGGCGCCTGGCCGCGGTCGGCCGGAAGCAGTCGAGCGCGCCGAGCCAGCCCTTGGCCGGCTATCCTCATTGGCAAATACGAATAACAGATCGTCACCCCACCCCGCCCCCCCCCCCCCCAACAACTTGTGACTCATGTGTGACGACTGCTATGGCTCGTATTATATGTCCGAAGCGTAGGTTAGGGTGTAAAACGAGTCGTCACTTTGGAGAGCGCATTACGCCTGCGTTTTAGTAATTGTCCATCATCGTCGACATCATCTGACACCATTGCATTAATTCAGTGCAGGAACAATCCAGAGTAGAACTATAGTGCCTACGCAATACGCAAGTACGCATAGTGATAAAAACAGATATTTAACAACGGAGCTTACTACTCTACGAACATACTATGAGTAATTGTTTATCACATTTTTTAATTTTACCCTACCCTAAGTTTCGGAACATTTCGGTGATATTTACTGCACTGGTCGTTCTTCTCGCCTCCTTTGGGGATGGGGGGGGGGGGGGGAGGCGAAAACGTTTAAACGTGAATTTAAAAAAGGTTAAACGTTTAGGTTACTATACGTGTTTCACACATTCAGCAAATCTTTGAAATAATTCTAAACATGGTAGGCCTACGCACACTAATCATGTTAATAGAGTTGAAAAACTACAAGCCATGGTTCACGCAGTTATCGTGGCAACAGGGTTTGAAACATTTCAAGCCGAGGTAACCATGTTAATCGTGTGTTTTCAGTATTTTAGGTTTGTAAATTTGTGTTGGCCTATGGCATGGGTAACATTTTGTTCAATAATTTTGTAGGCCTACTAAATGCCTAGACCCCACTAGCCTACAATAAAACAATGGTGAGCTTACTTGAACATTCCTCTGGGCTAAGAGTGCCACTTGACCTTGAGTCAGCTTCACTGACTTCCGTTTAAATAGTATTTTTTTTATTTTCAGATCTTGTGACATTATAACACAATCTGGAACAATGCAACACATACACCTTATAGGCTAAAGTAATGTAAAGGCCAAGGCCTGGCCCTACCCATTCAAAACATGTCCTAAAAATATGTTGCCCTAGGGACCTAGTTCTATTTGATATGATGACTTTTAGGCCAAACCTATCGAACTAGATCCAGGCCTAGCAAGTATCTTCTCTGTCATATCCACAAGCATATGATCCATTCACAGTGACCACGGCCCCTCAAATATGATTGACCTTGGCAAGGAGACAGGGAGGCTGAGGTGGCAGTGGGGGATAATTGTCAGTCTTTTGTTTTGGAAATGTCCATGCAGTGCTAGTTTTGAACTATTAAAGATTCATAATTTATAATAGCGTATTTATTGAATCTAAATATGGCTATTATGTCGACGTGAGGCGCGACATTCTCTATTCTGCAGCTGCCAGCCCTTTCTTGCCCGGTGACACGAGACTACACCCCACCACCCCAAGATTACAGCCCTAGACCTAGACCTGCACATTTGCCCCTGAGAAAGACTATGCCTAGGCCTACTTATCGTTTAATGCTAATTTAATATCAAAACGCTACTCTCTTCCCAATTCTGGCCTAGGCCTAGGCCTAGGCTTACGGGCTAGGGCCCAGCTTCTCTATGGGGCCCAGGTCTAAATCTTGTCTATGGCTGACAGTATAATGTTCGGTGCGCAATAGCCCGGGAAGAAGCTTCCCGTTACCGTTAACATTACCGGAGCTCCTTCCCGGGCTGGGCCTGCTATTAGGCCTAGCCTCGGCTAATCAGTTTTCAGTCACAACTTCGTAAGCTGGGGCCTAGGGCAAGAGGCTACGATGTGTAGGTAGGCCTTAGGACTAGGTCCTAGGCATAAACACTGTTAGGCCTAGGACCCTATTATATCAACGTTGCAAGCAATTTACAACTCGCAAGCCTATCAACTCTTAAAACGTAAACAAAATAAAGAGCAGGTTTTTTAAAACATTTTTTACTTTCAATATGTAAGATATTTTACTTACCCAAATATTCTTGAATTTTCAAAAGATATTAATTATTGATGGACAAACTTCCAGCCGCCATAACACGTTTGAAAACAGTCTTCGTCGGCTACTTCCTTGGCCACGCCTTCCTGAATGGATGTTTTGGGACTACTTACTTTGTACCTACACTTTTAAGATAATAGTTATGAAATATTTGTTACCAGTTAATAAAAAGTAAAAAATAATAATTATGTAACTACTAAAATAAGTTATAAAACGGTCAAGATACGAAAAAACATAAGTTTCCCGTTCGGAGTGACGCAATATTTATGACGTGTATCCGGTTTCCGGCAAGTTTTCTTCCCCGAAACTTCACGCACACAAATTTACTAAATAACCGGCAAGAAACGTTAGTGATTCGTGCTTGTTAGGTTGAGAACGAAAAAGTAACTATGTGACTTCTCTGAGTACCGGCACTCTATATGGTTGCAGTTTTTTACCAAAATGTTTTTGATTCGATTTTGTTCTTGAATTCAAGAAGTTTGACGCAAGTATTGAATCGTGTAATGTCGGCATAGGGAACAATAACGGGGAAACGAATAAAATGTTAATTTGGTAAACCTGAATTTGTTATACTTTTTGATACTGCAGGTGTAATACACCTGGTAGTGTCTAGTGTCTGACCGCGAATCTCTACCATCATGATGAAGATTTCATCCGTGTTGTTCACCATAGTTTCACTCATTGTGTCCTATAGGTGTTATTTCTCTATTCTTATTTCTGTGTTATTTCTCCAAAGCCGCCACTGGAAAGTATGACATTGTGGTCGTGATGTAGTCTGAAGAATGGAAATGCAAGAACCCATGTAACTAGCCTTGTGGAGTGGAACGGCGGGTTGGGGGGGGGGGGCGGGAGGGGGTGGCGGTTGTCATTTACCGTACACCGACTCGTTTTGGAGCATTTTAGTTCGGTTGACCAAATGCAATTTTGTCCCATCTATAGAAAGTTAGGACTCGGGTTTGAACCCTCGCGAACTTCTGTAAAAGAAGAAGGCGAGAGGGGGCTGGGGGGGGGGGTGGAGAGGGGGGGGGGGGGGTGACTCGCTGACCGGAAATATTCCCGTCTATACTGACATAATTTGCAAGGTGAGCGAGGTTGCCAGCGCGTTCTCCGTTCTCATACTGACCTTAGATTTTCAATTTTGCATGCATCCTGTTTCAACGAAAGCGCTAGTATATAGTAATAGTAGTAAGTAACAACATGATGCGACAGAAAATACAATAAATTCAAATTTAGACTCTATAACCACTCAGTAACAATACTGATTTTCAGTGGGGGACTTTAAAAAGTGACTTAACCAACCCTTTAGGCTCCAAACACCATCGACGAGTGAGCGATAACCAATCAAAGATCGATATGTCAAATATGAAACACATGAATCAGTGATTGGACAGTGCGAACATGGAGTTGTATAGGTATAAGGTACTATTATAAATCCATGGTGCGAACACCTGCGGACAAATGCCAGAATCAACAAGGCCGATTCAGAACAATTTTAAATAAAAGCGACTTTTGTTTCTGTGTTTTCCCGCTACGCTGCGCTAAAAGTAGTTGTAGAGAACCCGAAAGGACAACGCTCTGTGTACGCGCGTGTTTTGTGTAGTGAATAACTCATGCATGGGTTTGAATGTGTAATGCGCGTCGAATACTGATGTGTTCATGAGAGTTGAAACACTTCTAAAGTAATGACCATTGTGTATTGATTCTCATTGGCTTCTATACATTCTGGATATTACATACATTGAACTGGTGATCGGTATAGATACGTGTTAATCGATAAGTTAATCAATATAATTGTATCTATAGGAGTGGCTATACCCACTCAATTACAAGAATGTATGTTCAGTTGTGGTACAGTGTTATCACAGCCGTTCTCAGTGGTTCGTGTGATTGATACACAGGTACTGAGCAGGTGCCACTTAGGGACGTGGGTTCGAATCCCGCATAATTAAATAAAAATAAATTCACATTTAGAGTCTACCCACTCAGTAACTTAACTGATTTGCAGTGGGGGACTTGAATTTAAAGCGACTAAACCAACTCTGTAGGCTTCGAACACCATCGACGAGTGAGCGATAACCAATCAAAGATCGATATTTCAAATACGAAACATATGGTACGGTTTTATTTGCAATTATCCTTTATCTTCATCAATCCCCCTCGTCGTCTCAATAGCATGATGTAATAGAGACGTAAGATTCACATTGTTATCACTTACTATAGTAGTCCTAACGAAAGTATTCGTATACGGATCTCAGGTCATGGTCTACTGCCCCTTCTAACCGCGCCAATTGAAAGAAAATCAACGGATACCTGTCGTTCTTTCACACATTCGTAAAAGCACGATTCGGCTTAGTCGAGTACACAGGCGGTTTGGCCACACTCACCGTTACAGGTAACCAACGGAAGGTTTTAAATTATCTCCAATGGAGCTGTTTAGATTAGATGGAATTAGCGAGGTAGAAAATTAAGTTTTCACCACTGACTCGGCTGTTTCGTAAGCATCAGAATACTTTCGTTGCGACAACTTTATTAGGGACCTAACCCCCGTCTGAACCCGGGGTAGAATTTTACCCAGGTGACTCTGCCAGTCGTACGTACCCTGTTACTTACCGCCGCATCCCACTTGTCCCTTCCCCCCATTTTGTTTGCCCTTATGACAACCCCGGCGATGTGTAACGTATTTGATTCGGCTGACGTCATACAACCTATAGCTGTCGAATACGTCGTCAAACACCAAATAACAATGGCAGATCTAAGGTGGGTCTCCGTTTACAAGGGTGTAGAATCACAGCGGGTAGGTTTATGTCAATTCTAGAAGTTGTAAAACTCACACCCGAACTTCAACCCTGGTTCTTCTGCGTCAAGTGAAAGTAGAAGGAATGAATAATAAAAACCACTCAGATGAACGAGCCGCTCTCTTATAGAACATGCGTGTGCGTGTGAACGTACCCAGACCAACGATAGGCTAGCTAGATAGAATGGATTGGTTCGCTTATAGTACATGCGTGTGCGTGTGAAGGTACCCAGACCAACGATAGGCTAGCTAGATAGAATGGATTGGTTCTCTTATAGTACATGCGTGTGCGTGTGAAGGTACCCAGACCAACGATAGGCTAGCTAGATAGAATGGATTGGTTCGCTTATAGTACATGCGTGTGCGTGTGAAGGTACCCAGACCAACGATAGGCTAGCTAGATAGAATGGATTGGTTCGCTTATAGTACATGCGTGTGCGTGTGAAGGTACCCAGACCAACGATAGGCTAGCTAGATAGAATGGATTGGTTCGCTTATAGTACATGCGTGTGCGTGTGAAGGTACCCAGACCAACGATAGGCTAGCTAGATAGAATGGATTGGTTCGCTTATAGTACATGCGTGTGCGTGTGAGGCTGCCAGACCAACGATAGGCTAGCTAGATAGAATGGATTGGTTCGCTTATAGTACATGCGTGTGCGTGTGAGGGTACCCAGACCAACGATAGGCTAGCTAGATAGAATGGATTGGTTCGCTTATAGTACATGCGTGTGCGTGTGAGGCTGCCAGACCAACGATAGGCTAGCTAGATAGAATGGATTGGTTCGCTTATAGTACATGCGAGTGCGTGTGAAGGTACCCAGACCAACGATAGGCTATAGCTAGATAGAATGAATTGGTTCGCTTATAGTACATGCGTGTGCGTGTGAGGCTGCCAGACCAACGATAGGCTAGCTAGATAGAATGGATTGGTTCGCTTATAGTACATGCGTGTGCGTGTGAGGCTGCCAGACCAACGATAGGCTAGCTAGATAGAATGGATTGGTTCGCTTATAGTACATGCGTGTGCGTGTGAGGCTGCCAGACCAACGATAGGCTAGCTAGATAGAATGGATTGGTTCGCTTATAGTACATGCGTGTGCGTGTGAGGCTGCCAGACCAACGATAGGCTAGCTAGATAGAATAGTTTGGTTTGATCATCGGGGAAGGTGTGATAAGTATTGATCGTGTTCGCGTGAACCGGTGTTTTCATTGAGGAAGAAGTTAAAGTGGTTCCACAGCAACTTTGTGAATGCTGACGTCATAGATGGGTGAGTAGGAGCCAATCACGGCTATACTGACATGTGGTGGCTAATGCTTCACCCATCTATGACGTAGGCAACCTTGTGAATGCTGACGTCATAGATGGGTGAGTAGGAGCCAATCAGGGCTATACTGACATGTGGTGGCTAATGCTTCACCCATCTATGACGTAGGCAACCTTGTGAATGCTGACGTCATAGATGGGTGAGTAGGAGCCAATCACGGCTATACTGACATGTGGTGGCTAATGCTTCACCCATCTATGACGTAGGCAACCTTGTGAATGCTGACGTCATAGATGGGTGAGTAGGAGCCAATCACGGCTATACTGACATGTGGTTGGCTATTGCTTCACTCGTCTATGACGTCAGCTTCCGCAAGGTTGCTGTGCAACGACTATAGTGGGCCGAGATACGATTGTATTGAGCTGTAGGCTATGCAGAGTCAAGTGTCAAGGATTTATTGCTATGGAATTGTTTTATTACATGCTATATTCCATACGAAGAACAAACGCCATAGCAACCATAAACAAATCACATTCTTAACTCGACTGTGCATTCCGCCCCCTCCTGATGGACAACTAAGGCATCCCACAACTAAGTGTAATATACAGAAACTTGAGAGCATTCAGAACAGAGCCACGAAATTTATTACTCGAAGACATGACTGTGACAGTAAAGAAAGGAATAGAATATGCAACATACTATCGCTTGAAAATACCTTGGTTGAAATGGATATTATATATCTAAAAAAAATGTTCAATAATTTGGTAGACCTAGACCCGTTACATAGAATTCAGCTAAATTACCGCTCAGCAAGGTACGGAAAAGGGGTCACATTGTGCCCTTCTTTTGCCCGGACTTCTTTATATCAAAATGGATTCTACTGTAGAGCAGTAAACATGTACAATAAGTTAAATTCAGACGTAAAAAGCCTGGAGATAAAATCATTTAAAAAGCAACTTAGAGAGTCATTGTCTGAGAGCCTGGTAAACAACACTTGTATATAGACCCAAGAACATACACAAGGAACACACGCACTAACATACATGCACACATAGACCCATACAAGCACATGCACACTTACACATTCACGCCTGACATAACTGGATCTGTTAAGCATTGTTATCTAATCACAAACTTGAACTGTAAATATTAAATAACAACTACTACTGTATTATCTAGCAACATTTAACACAAAGTAAATGCCTTGTACATATCAACATCAACGTACATTAGAAATGTAGTATTAGAAACTAATTGTAAGAACATGGTAGTGAGACACATGCTATGTGTATGGCTTGCTCTAACTGCTTACTACCATCAGTGTGTTTTGATTTATATATTGTATTACTTATATTATGTATGGTCATAACATATTGAAAACAAATAATAATAATAATAATAATAGTCACGATAGGGGAAACAACGGTACTCAAAAAATATTCATATTTTATTCTATAAGATGTCAGTACTGCCCACATATCTATAAAGAAGCAAATAAGAGAAGACGCATCACATAAGCTATGAAGTATATAGGAAATATACTCATATTTGTTTCGTTCATAAGTGAATTACGTTCGTGCATTCATTACACTTCCCTAAGATTTAAGGTTTAAGGGTTAACGAAGTTGAATGAAGCCAGAAGCATCATGGCATTCACATGATTTAAGAGCTAGGACTGAAGTTGAAACCATAGCAACTTGATACAGCTCTTTTTTCTCAAATTTTTAGCCCAGCCAATGAGAAGAGTCCTTTTATAAATCCGGCCAATGGTATCGATACTATAGTAAAACAGAAACATATGAATCTAGAGAGAAAATATTAAATCTTCAATCCTAGGAAAGTGTGTAAAGCGGCTTTTAGAAAGAACTTAAAATGATTATCAATATTGTACGCTTTTAGAAAGAACTTTAAATGATTATCAATATTGTACGCTTTTAGAAAGAACTTTAAATGATTATCAATATTGTACGCTTTTAGAAAGAACTTTAAATGATTATCAATATTGTACGCCTTTAGAAAGAACTTTAAACAATTATCAATATTGTACGCTTTTAGAAAGAACTTTAAATGATTATCAATATTGTACGCCTTTAGAAAGAACTTTAAACAATTATCAATATTGTACGCTTTTAGAAAGAACTTTAAATGATTATCAATATTGTACGCCTTTAGAAAGAACTTCAAATGATTATCATTATTGTACGCCTTTAGAAAGAACTTTTAATGATTATCAATATTGTACGCCTTCCTTTAGAAAGAACTTTAAAGGTTTATCAATATTGTACGCCTTTAGAAAGAACTTTAAATGATTATCAATATTGTACGCCTTTAGAAAGAACTTCAAATGATTATCATTATTGTACGCCTTTAGAAAGAACTTTTAATGATTATCAATATTGTACGCCTTCCTTTAGAAAGAACTTTAAAGGTTTATCAATATTGTACGCCTTTAGAAAGAACTTTAAATGATTATCATTATTGTACGCCTTTAGAAAGAACTTTCAATGATTATCAATATTGTACGCCTTCCTTTAGAAAGAACTTTAAAGGTTTATCAATATTGTACGCCTTTAGAAAGAACTTTAAATGATTATCAATATTGTACGCCTCTAGAAAGAACTTTAAATGATTATCAATATTGTATGCCTTTAGAAAGAACTTGAAAGGATTATCAATATTGTACGCCTTTATAAAGAACTTTAAATGGTTATCAACATTGTACGCCTTTAGAAAGAACTTGGAGTAATTATCAATATGGTTCGCTTTTAGAAAGAACTTTAAATGGTTATCAACATTGTACGCCTTTAGAAAGAACTTGGAGTGATTATCAATATGGTTCGCCTTTAGAAAGAACTTTAAATGATTATCAATATTGTACGCCTCTAGAAAGAACTTTAAATGATTATCAATATTGTACGCCTTTATAAAGAACCTGGAGTGATTATCAATATTGTAGAGTAATAATATCCAGGTTTCCCTTCTACTCTCCTGTTATAAGGTCGTGGAAACTCCAGGCGAATGTTGCAACTCTTATACCGAGCCAGCCTCGTCGTTATTGTAGGTCTGCCCTTGTGGGACCATCGTGCAGGCTGGCAAGATTATTCGCCCTGACTCTCTAGTGGGATTCTGACTCTCAGTCGAACAAAGTTATGAACGAACTGTTTCAAGAACCAACGTAGCTAATCTAATTCCGACCTCAGACCCTCGGGCCGACCCTTGCATGCGGTAATCAACAGATTACTGGCGTTCTTTCACACATTAGTAAATACTTCGAGTTTTACGATGTACGAATATTACAAATTCGTAAATAATAGATACAAATGATCTAGATGATGATGATGATGATGATTGTGATGATGATATTTGGGGTTTAACGTCCCATATTTTTGCAACGAGGATAATCGAGACGTGATTATGAGGATGAAAAAACGCCACATGACATCCATACCCAAGCCAGGATTCGTACCTGGAACGCAGAGACCGCGGTTTACTAGACCATCGCCTAATCGACCTCGGCCAACTGAGCCGGCTACAACACTCAAATAGTCTGAATAAAAGTACATACAGATTTTAGACCCATTAGTAATTATTTAAAGGATACATGTAAAAATAAAAGCAACGTAATGGATTGTCTCAGCATGGATGGTCTCAGGCAATGGGCATCTGGCCATAAAACGCACTCGTTGCTTTTCCAAGTCCAACATTCTCGCCAAACCTTGGCCCAAGTGATATTCATGACAATGTAATTATCCTAGAAGCAGTGACTTCATAAAAAAGCGGATAAAAAGTTCGCTAAATGCGCTTAGTCAGCGCTGGCAGGGCGCATTATACTGTGCTCGATCTACCGCTTAGTTGGGGAACATAACGCGCTCGCTAGACAGAGGATGTGTGTGTTGGATGGGTTAAAAATGCTATTCCCGAGATGCAGGACATTTCCAAATAGTGGTCGGCCAAGTAAAATTACAAAAAGTTAGGTTTCTTGTGCACAGCCAAACTACATTTTGTATCTATATTTTTCCGTGCTTCTTTTCCTTTTTCACATGGTCGCTTTCCGATGCCTTTGGTGTATACCCCGGTAATATAAAAGCTGAATTAGGCTTGACCCAGAATTAATTGGTACAGAATTTTTTTTTATCAGACGTTGTTTGCTATATTTACCGACATACACCCAAGAAAGTTTACCGCCGTCCGACCCCCCTAATTAACGTTATTAATTAAATTTCTAAAATTAATTAATGCTTATATAATCGTTATTTTCAAAGATTTTTCTGATATTGTATATTAAATACATTAAGTAAGGACTTCTGTAATAAGAACAACATTAAAAACCTGTATAAAGATATTTTGCCAAGCATTAATTAATTAATATCAATATAATAACATTTTTAATAAAATGGTTCCCGTGTATAATTGGTATTATGGAATATATTGTTGATAGTTGTAAATACATAAGTAATAATGTTAGATAGTGAGAACCTACCGTGACACCTACCCAATTCCGCCGGCTCAGCCTCGAACCCACGGACTCCAAAGTCGACGGTCCCGTAGAAGTACTGGGGCGTAGCTCTAGGGGTGGTTCTCACATCATTGGGATCGGGGTATACCAGTTCAGGCAGTTTAGGAATGATAAGACTTTGGTTCAAACAATAGAGGAACCGCAATTTATTTAACTATACACATTTATCCTACGTGGCTGAGTTATGGCGAATCTGTCTATGGGCATTCTAGGTCTGAAGGACTTAACCTTCCTATCCAGGGGGTAGCTGTAGTAACCCCTATACCTTGGCTTCTCGGTGGCTGACTCCAACCCCAGGTTGTGGTCTGGCTCCTTCGTCCAGGTTCTCGATCAGCCTCCATGTCCTTCCCTCTGGGTCTTCCGTCGTTCTTTCCACCGTTCCACCTTGGCACAGGTCTACCTCCTCTTCCGTTCCATGGTTGAATGCCCCGAATAATACCCGTGAACCCTCGCACCTAGACTTTCCTACGTTATACCCCAGTCAACCCCTCTCTGCCCAACGCTGGCTGTCCCCAGTCATAATTTACCAATCAAACTACTCGGTTCGTCCCCCTCTCGTGGCAATCACGAAAGAGTGGGACCAGGGCTCACTGACGAAGTCAACAAACCAGCCCCCCTCCTGAACCGAGCAGTCAGCAAAGTTGCTGCACAAACAGGAAATTATAACCGGACGAGACTGACGAAATAGCCGAGCACAGCGCATACCTTACGGTGACGACAGCCGTGAGCGAACACAGGTGTCACCGTAAGGTATCCATAAATCACGCAATTAAATAAAACTAAGTAAAAATGAAATAATGAACAAGTACTAATTTTTATCTCACATGCCCCCCCTTTGATGAGAGTCGACTCTGACTCGACCCGTGATTTATGGAAAGCCAGAGAACAAAGTGACAACCAAACTTGGTGTTGAATGTATGACGTAAGCACAATTCCCCAAATTGAAAAACCAACCCCCCTTTAATAATTACAAAATTTCCCGGGACCCATAGCCAAATTCCTCACCCCTCAGCCATATACATTCTAAAAAGAAGCTACTAAGAGTCATGATCTCTTCAACACGCTTGAGCACACTCCCGTAAACCGAATGACAACAACAACAAGGCCTAGAGATCATGCTCCGCAAAAAACGAGAAATTTCAAAAATAAACGATTAAAAATACATAACAAAACACAATAATAGTAACAAAACAACAATTTTTGAACCACGGTTCCTCTTGAATACATTGGACCCCGGAGTCGAACAATTCCTCGGCCCGGAGTCTTCTTTCCCCCCGCCGACCCACTGACAGCAGCCAATCCACTCAAGTCAGCGGATCGTCGGGTTGAACACAGCCTCGAGATGCCACATACTGGAACACACAAAAATTACCAGCAGTATTGCATCCCCACAACCGCATTCCCGTCCGTAATACTCTATGTACATCATGTATACCTACTGAATTTAACGATACTAATAAAACTACAACTACCATCATGACAACCACCACACTATTGTGCACAAGACTGACAACAACCATTTCCCAAAGAGACACTGTCCCAGAGAGTGGGTAGCTACCAGCATACGGCTCCCGTCAGATAAAACAGCTGACAACGGAGCGACCTTGACTTGTTCGACACAATGTTAACATCAACAAGCATGCGAGAGACAAAACCACTCCGAGAAGCACTCCAGTCAGAAGTGAGTCACGACGACAACCGTCAGCACAATAGTAAAACTACGCTTTCCTCTCACTCCCTCCTACTCTCCTCAGAGAGTCACCAACACATGGCGAAGATAAACAAAACACACGTGACCTGTCACGACACGCATGAATACACTAATGAATGCACCACGGAACACCTGAAATGTGTAAGACACAAATCGACGCAATCGACGAAATCGACTAAAATCAACGAAATAATTAGCTCATGTGACTTCAACGGGAAGCAATCAACCATCACAGGAACTGCCACATTTAAAAAAAAAAAGTATGACCATAGACAACGACCAATCTGCGATGTCGACCAAGAGTCCGGTACACTCGATGCACACAAAGCTATCACCCAATGCCAAGTGCGCACAAAGCAAAGAGAAACACCGGGAATGTCCATAAATAAAACCTAAAAGTAATAAAACAAAACTAACTATCTTCCCCCCCCCCTTCCCCATAACAGCTAGCACACAGAAGAGAGGAGAGAGAAGACAAATAAACCTAAAATGTGACAAAGTCACGCCATAAAGAACTAGCCTTAAACCGAACACTTCTATGGACATTCCCAACCCCAGAAAACCACCCCAGTGCATACACCAAGACCCCAGACCCATGATCAGACCATCTGACCCGCCAACCAGAACAATATCGACAACGCACCTGACACTAACGGTGAAGAACCACAATCACTACGACCCATAGTTGCCAATAATATTCTTAGCCGTGTCATGACCCGAAGTCACCCACACGGCAGTCACCGGACGCGACTGTACACACGGACTGTCCGTCGTCCGTGCTAAGTCGCGCCACAGACACCCCCATTGGACTGTCCATCGTCCATAGTCACCGGACGTGACCACACACACGGACTGTCCATCGTCCGTGCTGTCACGCTCCATGACACCCCCATTGGACTGTCCGTCGTCCATTATACCAACCACACTCATACCAAACACATTCATACCAAACAAAATCATACCAAACACAACCATACCAAATACATGCATACTAGAAGCGAGACCGAACATCGTAATTAACACCGTCCTGTCGCACCCCGACTTCCGATGAGAGAAGACAAAAGTGCAGCACATGCAGAGTAATATAACACATGCCAGTACTGTATCCTGCGGTCAGAGGTTCGTTTCCCCGAGCTGTCAAAAAGGAATCACAAAATAAAACAAAGTAAAAATGAAATAATGAACAAGACTCCATTTTTACGCCACAATATAACGCAGTGGGTGACTAGTGCGTGAAATGTTTTAACCGTGTTTGTCCGAACTTTTTACTTACATTGTCATCTTCTGGTAAAAAAGTATATGTTGATTCGATTTGTTTTAAAACATCACTAGCTTAAGTTTTGAAATTACTTAGAGTCTGTCTGTCTGTCTGTCTGTCTGTCTGTCTGTCTGTCTGTCTGTCTGTCTGTCTGTCTGTCTGCCTGTCGTTCTGTCTGTCTGTCTGTCTGTCTGTCTGTCTGTCTGTCTGTCTGTCTGTATGTCTGTCTGTCTGTCTGTCTGTCTGTATGTCTGTCTGTATGTCTGTCTGTCTGTCTGTCTGTCTGTCTGTCTGTCTGTCTGTCTTCTACATTGAAGAGCGAGCAACTCAGCGAATGCTGTGACGTCAGCATCCGAGAGAACTTTCACAAACACACTTGCTCAAGTTTATCTCGAGAGTTCGAAGAAATACAAATAATCCAATAACGAGAATCTGGACGGCTCTTCAATGATTGATCCCCGGGGCACAGACTCTAATATTGAGAATCCAAAGACGTCGCGAAGGAAGATGCTCCCAGCAGAGCGGGAAGTGTTTGCACCACATAATATGTTATGGATTATGTGAGAGGTGAACGTCTTCAAGCATCTCGATACAGTAGAGCGGGAAGTGTTTGCCCCACATAGAGTGTTATGGATTATGTGAGAAGTGAACGTCTTCAAGCATCTCGATACAGCAGAGCGGGAAGTGTTTGCCCCACATAGAGTGTTATGGATTATGTGAGAAGTGAATGTCTTCAAGCATCTCGATACAGCAGAGCGGGAAGTGTTTGCCCCACATAGAGTGTTATGGATTATGTGAGAAGTGAACGTCTTCAAGCATCTCGATACAGCAGAGCGGGAAGTGTTTGCCCCACATAGAGTGTTATGGATTATGTGAGAAGTGAACGTCTTTAAGCATCTCGATACAGCAGAGCGGGAAGTGTTTGCCCCACATAGAGTGTTATGGATTATGTGAGAAGTGAACGTCTTCAAGCATCTCGATACAGCAGAGCGGGAAGTGTTTGCCCCACATAGAGTGTTATGGATTATGTGAGAAGTGAACGTCTTCAAGCATCTCGATACAGCAGAGCGGGAAGTGTTTGCCCCACATAGAGTGTTATGGATTATGTGAGAAGTGAACGTCTTCAAGCATCTCGATACAGCAGAGCGGGAAGTGTTTGCCCCACATAGAGTGTTATGGATTATGTGAGAAGTGAACGTCTTCAAGCATCTCGATACAGCAGAGCGGGAAGTGTTTGCCCCACACAGAGTGTTATGGATTATGTGAGAAGTGAACGTCTTCAAGCATCTCGATACAGCAGGGCGGGAAGTGTTTGCCCCACATAGAGTGTTATGGATTATGTGAGAAGTGAACGTCTTCAAGCATCTCGATACAGCAGAGCGGGAAGTGTTTGCCCCACATAGAGTGTTATGGATAATGTGAGAAGTGAACGTCTTTAAGCATCTCGATACAGCAGAGCGGGAAGTGTTTGCCCCACACAGAGTGTTATGGATTATGTGAGAAGTGAACATCTTCAAGCATCTCGATACAGCAGAGCGGGAAGTGTTTGCCCCACACAGAGTGTTATGGATTATGTGAGAAGTGAATGTCTTCAAGCATCTCGATACAGCAGGGCGGGAAGTGTTTGCCCCACATAGAGTGTTATGGATTATGTGAGAAGTGAATGTCTTCAAGCATCTCGATACAGCAGGGCGGGAAGTGTTTGCCCCACACAGAGTGTTATGGATTATGTGAGAAGTGAATGTCTTCAAGCATCTCGATACAGCAGGGCGGGAAGTGTTTGCCCCACATAGAGTGTTATAGATTATGTGAGAGGTGAACGTCTTTAAGCATCTCGATACAGCAGAGCGGGAAGTGTTTGCCCCACACAGAGTGTTATGGATTATGTGAGAAGTGAACGTCTTTAAGCATCTCGATACAGCAGAGCGGGAAGTGTTTGCCCCACACAGAGTGTTATGGATTATGTGAGAAGTGAACGTCTTCAAGCATCTCGATACAGCAGGGCGGGAAGTGTTTGCCCCACATAGAGTGTTATGGATTATGTGAGAAGTGAACGTCTTCAAGCATCTCGATACAGCAGAGCGGGAAGTGTTTGCCCCACATAGAGTGTTATGGATAATGTGAGAAGTGAACGTCTTTAAGCATCTCGATACAGCAGAGCGGGAAGTGTTTGCCCCACACAGAGTGTTATGGATTATGTGAGAAGTGAACATCTTCAAGCATCTCGATACAGCAGAGCGGGAAGTGTTTGCCCCACACAGAGTGTTATGGATTATGTGAGAAGTGAATGTCTTCAAGCATCTCGATACAGCAGGGCGGGAAGTGTTTGCCCCACATAGAGTGTTATGGATTATGTGAGAAGTGAATGTCTTCAAGCATCTCGATACAGCAGGGCGGGAAGTGTTTGCCCCACACAGAGTGTTATGGATTATGTGAGAAGTGAATGTCTTCAAGCATCTCGATACAGCAGAGCAGGAAGTGTTTGCCCCACATAGAGTGTTATGGATTATGTGAGAAGTGAATGTCTTCAAGCATCTCGATACAGCAGAGCGGGAAGTGTTTGCCCCACATAGAGTGTTATGGATTATGTGAGAAGTGAATGTCTTCAAGCATCTCGATACAGCAGAGCGGGAAGTGTTTGCCCCACACAGAGTGTTATGGATGAGAAGTAAACGTCTTCAAACATCTCGATACAGCAGAGCGGGAAGTGTTTGCCCCACATAGAGTGTTATGGATTATGTGAGAGGTGAACGTCTTCAAGCATCTCGATACAGCAGAGCGGGAAGTGTTTGCCCCACATAGAGTGTTATGGATTATGTGAGAAGTGAACGTCTTCAAGCATCTCGATACAGCAGAGCGGGAAGTGTTTGCCCCACATAGAGTGTTATGGATTATGTGAGAAGTGAACGTCTTCAAGCATCTCGATACAGCAGAGCGGGAAGTGTTTGCCCCACATAGAGTGTTATGGATTATGTGAGAAGTGAACGTCTTCAAGCATCTCGATACAGCAGGGCGGGAAGTGTTTGCCCCACACAGAGTGTTATGGATTATGTGAGAAGTGAATGTCTTCAAGCATCTCGATACAGCAGAGCGGGAAGTGTTTGCCCCACATAGAGTGTTATGGATTATGTGAGAAGTGAACGTCTTCAAGCATCTCGATACAGCAGAGCGGGAAGTGTTTGCCCCACATAGAGTGTTATGGATTATGTGAGAAGTGAACGTCTTCAAGCATCTCGATACAGCAGAGCGGGAAGTGTTTGCCCCACATAGAGTGTTATGGATTATGTGAGAGGTGAACGTCTTCAAGCATCTCGATACAGCAGAGCGGGAAGTGTTTGCCCCACAAAGAGTGTTATGGATTATGTGAGAGGTGAACGTCTTCAAGCATCTCGATACAGCAGAGCGGAAAGTGTTTGCCCCACATAGAGTGTTATGGATTATGTGAGAAGTGAACGTCTTCAAGCATCTCGATACAGCAGAGCGGGAAGTGTTTGCCCCACATAGAGTGTTATGGATAATGTGAGAAGTGAATGTCTTCAAGCATCTCGATACAGCAGAGCGGGAAGTGTTTGCCCCACATAGAGTGTTATGGATTATGTGAGAAGTGAACGTCTTCAAGCATCTCGATACAGCAGAGCGGGAAGTGTTTGCCCCACATAGAGTGTTATGGATTATGTGAGAAGTGAACGTCTTCAAGCATCTCGATACAGCAGAGCGGGAAGTGTTTGCCCCACATAGAGTGTTATGGATTATGTGAGAGGTGAACGTCTTCAAGCATCTCGATACAGCAGAGCGGGAAGTGTTTGCCCCACATAGAGTGTTATGGATTATGTGAGAAGTGAATGTCTTCAAGCATCTCGATACAGCAGAGCGGGAAGTGTTTGCCCCACATAGAGTGTTATGGATTATGTGAGAGGTGAACGTCTTCAAGCATCTCGATACAGCAGGGCGGGAAGTGTTTGCCCCACATAGAGTGTTATGGATTATGTGAGAAGTGAACGTCTTCAAGCATCTCGATACAGCAGAGCGGGAAGTGTTTGCCCCACATAGAGTGTTATGGATTATGTGAGAAGTGAACGTCTTCAAGCATCTCGATACAGCAGAGCGGGAAGTGTTTGCTTCACATAGAGTGTTATGGATTATGTGAGAAGTGAACATCTTCAAGCATCTCGATACAGCAGAGCGGGAAGTGTTTGCCCCACATAGAGTGTTATGGATTATGTGAGAAGTGAACGTCTTCAAGCATCTCGATACAGCAGAGCGGGAAGTGTTTGCTTCACATAGAGTGTTATGGATTATGTGAGAAGTGAACATCTTCAAGCATCTCGATACAGCAGAGCGGGAAGTGTTTGCCCCACATAGAGTGTTATGGATTATGTGAGAAGTGAACATCTTCAAGCATCTCGATACAGCAGAGCGGGAAGTGTTTGCCCCACATAGAGTGTTATGGATTATGTGAGAAGTGAACGTCTTCAAGCATCTCGATACAGCAGAGCGGGAAGTGTTTGCCCCACATAGAGTGTTATGGATTATGTGAGAAGTGAACGTCTTCAAGCATCTCGATACAGCAGAGCGGGAAGTGTTTGCCCCACATAGAGTGTTATGGATTATGTGAGAAGTGAACGTCTTCAAGCATCTCGATACAGCAGAGCGGGAAGTGTTTGCCCCACATAGAGTGTTATGGATTATGTGAGAAGTGAACGTCTTCAAGCATCTTAATACAGCAGGGCGGGAAGTGTTTGCCCCACATAGAGTGTTATGGATTATGTGAGAAGTGAACGTCTTCAAGCATCTCGATACAGCAGAGCGGGAAGTGTTTGCCCCACATAGAGTATTATGGATTATGTGAGAAGTGAACGTCTTCA
Organism: Isoperla grammatica; assembly: GCA_945910005.1. Taxonomy (NCBI): domain Eukaryota; kingdom Metazoa; phylum Arthropoda; class Insecta; order Plecoptera; family Perlodidae; genus Isoperla; species Isoperla grammatica. The sequence continues at coordinate 32,059,049 of OX246744.1, forward strand.
AGCATCTCGATACAGCAGAGCGGGAAGTGTTTGCCCCACATAGAGTGTTATGGATTATGTGAGAAGTGAACGTCTTCAAGCATCTCGATACAGCAGAGCGGGAAGTGTTTGCCCCACATAGAGTGTTATGGATTATGTGAGAAGTGAACGTCTTCAAGCATCTCGATACAGCAGGGCGGGAAGTGTTTGCCCCACATAGAGTGTTATGGATTATGTGAGAAGTGAACGTCTTCAAGCATCTCGATACAGCAGAGCGGGAAGTGTTTGCCCCACATAGAGTGTAATGGCTTATGTGAGAGGTGAACGTCTTCAAGCATCTCGATACAGCAGAGCGGGAAGTGTTTGCCCCACATAGAGTGTTATGGATTATGTCAGAAGTGAATGTCTTCAAGCATCTCGATACAGCAGAGCGGGAAGTGTTTGCCCCACATAGAGTGTAATGGCTTATGTGAGAGGTGAACGTCTTCAAGCATCTCGATACAGCAGAGCGGGAAGTGTTTGCCCCACATAGAGTGTTATGGATTATGTGAGAAGTGAACGTCTTCAAGCATCTTGATACAGCAGGGCGGGAAGTGTTTGCCCCACATAGAGTGTTATGGATTATGTGAGAAGTGAACGTCTTCAAGCATCTCGATACAGCAGAGCGGGAAGTGTTTGCCCCACATAGAGTGTTATGGATTATGTGAGAAGTGAACGTCTTCAAGCATCTCGATACAGCAGAGCGGGAAGTGTTTGCCCCACATAGAGTGTTATGGATTATGTGAGAAGTGAACGTCTTCAAGCATCTCGATACAGCAGAGCGGGAAGTGTTTGCCCCACATAGAGTGTTATGGATTATGTGAGAAGTGAATGTCTTCAAGCATCTCGATACAGCAGAGCGGGAAGTGTTTGCCCCACATAGAGTGTTATGGATTATGTGAGAAGTGAACGTCTTCAAGCATCTCGATACAGCAGAGCGGGAAGTGTTTGCCCCACATAGAGTGTTATGGATTATGTGAGAAGTGAATGTCTTCAAGCATCTCGATACAGCAGAGCGGGAAGTGTTTGCCCCACATAGAGTGTTATGGATTATGTGAGAAGTGAACGTCTTCAAGCATCTCGATACAGCAGAGCGGGAAGTGTTTGCCCCACATAGAGTGTTATGGATTATGTGAGAAGTGAATGTCTTCAAGCATCTCGATACAGCAGAGCGGGAAGTGTTTGCCCCACATAGAGTGTTATGGATTATGTGAGAAGTGAATGTCTTCAAGCATCTCGATACAGCAGAGCGGGAAGTGTTTGCCCCACATAGAGTGTTATGGATTATGTGAGAAGTGAACGTGTTCAAGCATCTCGATACAGCAGAGCGGGAAGTGTTTGCCCCACATAGAGTGTTATGGATTATGTGAGAAGTGAACGTCTTCAAGCATCTCGATACAGCAGAGCGGGAAGTGTTTGCCCCACATAGAGTGTTATGGATTATGTGAGAAGTGAATGTCTTCAAGCATCTCGATACAGCAGAGCGGGAAGTGTTTGCCCCACACAGAGTGTTATGGATTATATGAGAAGTGAATGTCTTTCTTGCATTTCGATACAGGACATTGAAAACCTTTTATCGACCGATAATTCTGATGCGGAATAAAACGTTCAACACTAACTTTTTGTTTCGCACTATACACAATATATTTTTCTTATTATATCTTATGGTTTTCCATTATCATTTGCACACATAGTTGTAATTATTGTTCTCTTCTGTACATTAGTTTTACATCTGAATAGGATAGAAAATAAAAACACATCAAGTTGATACTGGCATCCGTGTAAACGCTTATTCTGCAGCCAAATAATAGCAACACAGCATACAATAAATTACAACCTGTTTTCTATGGCGACAATAAACGATGACATGTCCGTGCCAACGTCGTACTTGTAAAGTTGTAAAACTCACAAAATTTAAACAGCAACTTTCATTAAATATGATGGTTTTTAATAACCTTACACTTCACGTTGAATTGAATAAAAAAGTATCTTAACAATAACTCAGTGGATGTTAGATCAAAGATTGGAACGTCCAGCGAGGCATTTACAGACACGTTAGGTCTGAGAAAGAACTTAAGAGGAAGATATACATTACAGATCGCCTACCTTTAGTATTATCATCTACATTATGCAACATTGTATACACGAAAAGTTTAATAGTTTATGCATTACAGACTATTAAGAAAAACACGGTTGAATGAAACAATCTGAAAATCGTTTGAAAAATTAACTTAAAGGTTTTAATATATATTATAAAGAAAACTTCTAAACGTATTTAAATAATATTTCGTGCAATTACTATATAACAACATATCGAGAAATAATGTTCACAAGTATTAAGGTTGTTGCATGTGGCGGGCACCTCTTACGACAGGCAGGGCTACGCTGGACTTATCATATCACGTCACATGCAAACTATCAATAGGTTAAGAGATTAGCCATGAGTTGGTCTGCTTAACGACATAACTGTTAGGTCATGTGGCGGGCACCTATCACGACAGGCAGAGCTACGCTGGACTTATCATATCACGTCACATGCAAACTATCAATAGGTTAAGAGATTAGCCATGAGTTGGTCTGCTTAACGACATAACTGTTAGGTCATGTGGCCGGCACCTCTTACGACAGGCAGAGCTACGCTGGACTTATCAAATCACGTCACATGCAAACTATCAATAGGTAAAGAGATTAGCCATGAGTTGGTCAGCTTTACGACACAACTGTTAGGTCATGTGGCGGGCACCTCTTACGACAGGCAGAGCTACGCTGGACTTATCATATCACGTCACATGCAAACAATCAATAGGTTAAGAGATTAGCCATGAGTTGGTCTGCTTTACGACATAACTGTTAGGTCATGTGGCGGGCACCTCTTACGACAGGCAGAGCTACGCTGGACTTATCATATCACGTCACATGCAAACTATCAATAGGTTAAGAGATTAGCCAATATGAGTTGGTCTGCTTTACGACATAACTGTTAGGTCATGTGGCTGGCAGCTCTTACGACAGGCAGAGCCACGCTAGACTTATCATATCACGTCACATGCAAACTATCAGTAGGTTAAGAGATTAGCCATGAGTTGGTCTGCTTTACGACATAACTGTAAGGTCATGTGGCCGGCACCTCTTACGTCAGGCAGAGCTACGCTTGACTTATCATATCACGTCACATGCAAACTATTAATAGGTTAAGAGATTAGCCATGAGTTGGTCTGCTTTACGACATAACTGTTAGGTCATGTGGCGGGCACCTCTTACGACAGGCAGAGCTACGCTGGACTTATCATATCACGTCACATGCAAACTATCAATAGGTTAAGAGATTAGCCATGAGTTGGTCTGCTTTACGACATAACTGTTAGGTCATGTGGCGGGCACCTATTACGACAGGCAGAGCTACGCTGGACTTATCATATCACGTCACATGCAAACTATCAATAGGTAAAGAGATTAGCCATGAGTTGGTCAGCTTTACGACACAACTGTTAGGTCATGTGGCGGGCACCTCTTACGACAGGCAGAGCTACGCTGGACTTATCATATCACGTCACATGCAAACAATCAATAGGTTAAGAGATTAGCCATGAGTTGGTCTGCTTTACGACATAACTGTTAGGTCATGTGGCGGGCACCTCTTACGACAGGCAGAGCTACGCTGGACTTATCATATCACGTCACATGCAAACTATCAATAGGTTAAGAGATTAGCCATGAGTTAGTCTGCTTTACGACATAACTGTTAGGTCATGTGGCGGGCACCTCTTACGACAGGCAGAGCTAGGCTGGACTTATCATATCACGTCACATGCAAACTATCAATAGGTAAAGAGATTAGCCATGAGTTGGTCTGCTTTACGACATAACTGTCAGGTCATTTGGCGGGCACCTCTTACGACAGGCAGAGCTACGCTGGACTTATCATATCACGTCACATGCAAACTATCAATAGGTTAAGAGATTAGCCATATGAGTTGGTCTGCTTTACGACATAACTGTTAGGTCATGTGGCTGGCAGCTCTTACGACAGGCAGAGCCACGCTAGACTTATCATATCACGTCACATGCAAACTATCAATAGGTTAAGAGATTAGCCATGAGTTGGTCTGCTTTACGACATAACTGTTAGGTCATGTGGCCGGCACCTCTTACGTCAGGCAGAGCTACGCTTGACTTATCATATCACGTCACATGCAAACTATCAATAGGTTAAGAGATTAGCCATGAGTTGGTCTGCTTTACGACATAACTGTTAGGTCATGTGGCCGGCACCTCTTACGTCAGGCAGAGCTACGCTGGACTTATCATATCACGTCACATGCAAACTATCAGTAGGTTAAGAGATTAGCCATGAGTTGGTCTGCTTTACGACATAACTGTAAGGTCATGTGGCCGGCACCTCTTACGTCAGGCAGAGCTACGCTTGACTTATCATATCACGTCACATGCAAACTATTAATAGGTTAAGAGATTAGCCATGAGTTGGTCTGCTTTACGACATAACTGTTAGGTCATGTGGCGGGCACCTCTTACGACAGGCAGAGCTACGCTGGACTTATCATATCACGTCACATGCAAACTATCAGTAGGTTAAGAGATTAGCCATGAGTTGGTCTGCTTTACGACATAACTGTTAGGTCATGTGGCCGGCACCTCTTACGACAGGCAGAGCCACGCTAGACTTATCATATCACGTCACATGCAAACTATCAGTAGGTTAAGAGATTAGCCATGAGTTGGTCTGCTTTACGACATAACTGTTAGGTCATGTGGCCGGCACCTCTTACGACAGGCAGAGCCACGCTAGATATATCATATCACGTCACAAGCAAACTATCAGTAGGTTAAGAGATTAGCCATGAGTTGGTCTGCTTTACGACATAACTGTTAGTGTTAGGTCATGTGGCCGGCACCTCTTACGACAGGCAGAGCTACGCTGGACTTATCATATCACGTCACATGCAAACAATCAATAGGTTAAGAGATTAGCCATGAGTTGGTCTGCTTTACGACATAACTGTTAGGTCATGTGGCGGGCACCTCTTACGACAGGCAGAGCTACGCTGGACTTATCATATCACGTCACATGCAAACTATCAATAGGTTAAGAGATTAGCCATGAGTTGGTCTGCTTTACGACATAACTGTTAGGTCATGTGGCGGGCACCTCTTACGACAGGCAGAGCTAGGCTGGACTTATCATATCACGTTACATGCAAACTATCAATAGGTAAAGAGATTAGCCATGAGTTGGTCTGCTTTACGACATAACTGTTAGGTCATGTGGCGGGCACCTCTTACGACAGGCAGAGCTACGCTGGACTTATCATATCACGTCACATGCAAACTATCAATAGGTTAAGAGATTAGCCATGAGTTGGTCTGCTTTACGACATAACTGTTAGGTCATGTGGCTGGCAGCTCTTACGACAGGCAGAGCCACGCTAGACTTATCATATCACGTCACATGCAAACTATCAGTAGGTTAAGAGATTAGCCATGAGTTGGTCTGCTTTACGACATAACTGTTAGGTCATGTGGCCGGCACCTCTTACGTCAGGCAGAGCTACGCTTGACTTATCATATCACGTCACATGCAAACTATTAATAGGTTAAGAGATTAGCCATGAGTTGGTCTGCTTTACGACATAACTGTTAGGTCATGTGGCGGGCACCTCTTACGACAGGCAGAGCTACGCTGGACTTATCATATCACGTCACATGCAAACTATCAGTAGGTTAAGAGATTAGCCATGAGTTGGTCTGCTTTACGACATAACTGTTAGGTCATGTGGCCGGCACCTCTTACGACAGGCAGAGCCACGCTAGACTTATCATATCACGTCACATGCAAACTATCAGTAGGTTAAGAGATTAGCCATGAGTTGGTCTGCTTTACGACATAACTGTTAGGTCATGTGGCCGGCACCTCTTACGACAGGCAGAGCCACGCTAGACTTATCATATCACGTCACAAGCAAACTATCAGTAGGTTAAGAGATTAGCCATGAGTTGGTCTGCTTTACGACATAACTGTTAGTGTTAGGTCATGTGGCCGGCACCTCTTACGACAGGCAGAGCTACGCTGGACTTATCATATCACAAGACTGAACTAATAGATTTAAGGTGGTAGAGGGGAGGAAAATGGAAATGGAGGACCTTATTTGTTTCACTCGTACGAAAAGCAGAGCCACTTCTCACTACTCTGCCTAATTCCACCTCTTGTCGAGACGAGAATAGTGATTGGCTACTTGACTGTTGGCCCATCTAGGCTAGCATAGTTTTATATCATTAGTACCCATTCTTATGACATACACTTAATATTTAGGTTCCAAAACTTGTTTTTTTTTCACCCTGGCAACTACCAATTTGATATGCTTTCAAATTTAGATATCGGACAGGTAAATTTTTATTTGGGTGTTATAAAACATGGCATGCGATATCTCAATTAAGAAGACATGGAACGACACGGTTGCTGCTACGATTATTTTTATTTGCAATTATTCTACATTTTTGTGTATATTATTCGTTCAACAATACAATCATATTGTGAGAAGGGCGGAATGCAGTTTCGATAATGGTTGCTATGGATTTTGTCCTTCTTATGGAAAATAGCGTTTAACAAAACAATTCCATAGCAACAAATCCTGTTGTTAGCTTGACAGTTCTAATGCTTAAGAATGCGGAGAAGTATATAAGGTCAATAAGGGTCAAATGCATAGTCGGTCCTCAGGTGCTCCTCAACTCAGCCTTTCCTCAGTCTCCCCCAACCACCAATCACAGAGCAGCATTGCCAAGTGGACTTCTCTGTGATTGGTGGTTTGTTGAGGAGCGCGCGAGGAACGACTATAGTCCTTTGCATAACGCTCGAAAAAGGCATGATCGGTATAAAATTTGGGTCAAAGGGTGACACATATCAAATTAAAACTGGAAACGAGCACTTTTAAAAAACCATGATATACTTCTGGCAAACAATGTTCTATGTCAAAACTAGGGTCAATGTCAAATTCGTAATTGGTTAAATAATTTTTAATTAAATAATGAAAAGTGTTTGAAAGGTAAACCGTTTATTTTTCGTAAGCTCAATGTATTATATGTCTTTGAAAAAAAATGAAAGTACCCACTTAACCTTTCTTGACCTTGATTGGGGTAAATGTCCTCAATATGGGTAATTTGTAAAATTTTCTTTGATTTGTTGGCCAATATTCATAATAGCAACGTAATTACTCATAAATACGTTAAAATAAATAGTTCTTGTTGTTATCACATTGCTTGTACGGTATTCATTCCAAAGGCGGTCAAAGTTCAATAGGTAAGTATCGTCAAACTATAGGTATAGTAACTAAAATATTACTTGTGGGTACTCTAAATACGTAGAATTTTGATTGCAATTACAATAACGAATAATTATGTTATGTCGTAATCGTAAGAGAAATAACTATCATATAACTCATGAACTATTTAAGATTATTACTAAATTTCTATCAAAATGCCCTCAACAATCAGGGACTTCTTGAATGGGTGAGATATTGAAACAAATATATTTTTAGAAAAGATCGTGTCCATGTTCAGATACGTGATATAATACTACCTTAGCATTCACTGTCTAGTCGTCAAATTGATCAAAACTAAAGACAAAATCAATCATAATTAAAGGTGTCAGATTAATAACCATCATCGTTCTGATTCACTGGAATTCTAAGCTAGGAACCGATATTTGTACAATCGTTCATCTTACAAGAGTGGGTACACTTCAGTTGATGGGCCAAACACTCACAGGTCGGCATCTTGCAAACACGGTAACAGTTACGTAATAGGAGATCCATAACGGTCAGAGGTGCTGGAGTTCCAACCATCCGCTCGATGCTCGGATCTTGTTCTGCCGTGGTTTTCCATCCGTCAAGTCACATGGATCAGGAACATCAGGGTGAAACAGGGTGTGAAACAACCCAGAAGAAAATATCAATCTGTTCCCATGATAGACATGTTCTAGTGAGACAAAAGGGTACAGAAGGTTGACAGCTTACCTGAGAAAGTAGATCGGTCGCTTTGAGGAACATGTAGATGAGAAGACAAATAAATAAACTGAGACGTTTCGGCCAACTAGTGGTCTTGATCACTCAGCGTGAGTAGAAAAAATAAACTTAACTTAAAACTAGGGTAGAGTATTATTTATTTATTTGTCTTCTCATCTATATGTTTCTCAAAGCGACCTATCTACTTTCTCAGGTGAGCTGTCGTCCTTCTGTACCTTTCCCCTCCCTAGAACATTTTGATCTTGTTCTGAGTTCCAATTAACTCGATTAATTAATTAACCAAATACAAGTATACACTATTATCTATTAAAAAAGTTTGAATCGCTCAAACACCAACAATGACAATGAAATGGAACGACATTCATAATAAATTGTTATCTTTGTGAAACGACGTATTAGCTCTAAGGACGTAAGCCATTGTGTTTGATTTACTTTCATCGAATCCATCAATCCGCTTATAACCAGACAATGTTATATTATTAAGCGAGCGAAGCGAGCGTTTCCACTTGACTCTTATGGCACTTCATTCTGTTTTTTTTTTTTTTTTTATGTCTGTCAATAGTGGTCGAACGGAAAGTCCGATCAACTTGAAATTTGGACCATCCACAAGCCTCAATGTGGATTGAAGGAGTATAGTTTTGAGGCAAAATCGTTCGAAAAGTTACAAAGTTACACCATAGTTACTGCAAAATATTTTTCTAAAACAAAATGGCAGCAAAATGTGAGATAGCCGTATTTTGCTAAAGCTTTTTCCGGTCACGAATATGTTCATTTTATGGCAATACGATAAATATTGGCAAAGTTGCTCAAAAGTTACTCGAAAATATTTTTCTGAAACACAGTAACAGAAAAATGTGAGGTGGCTAGAGGCTATTTATTTTTAGTTTGACGCCCCACCCACTCGTCACGTGACCCTCTACCAGCATAACAAACGTGACAGAACGAAAAACGCTACAGCATTTTCGCAGCGCTCCGTGCGGCGAGGTCGTGAAGTATGCCGGGCCCACGAACTGTCAAACTGTCAATATAGGTTATGTTTACTGTAATCGCGTGTTTATCTTTTTTTATTATTAATTCGTAATTATATAACGTTCATGCTCGTGCATACACTTGCTATACATAATAATGACTTAGTCACCGTAATATGTTTCGACAGAGAAATTGAAATAGGTTAGTTTTCTGTGATGCTCGCAAATATCAACAAGGTCCTTGACCCTGATATGTTTTGTTATTTGACACACAGCAGCTGTCATCATAACCCACATTTTTATGCCCAAACGTCAATGAAGTAGGCCTAGGCCTATGCTTAGTTACTATTACCACCTTGTCAACAACCTGTCAGAACAACAAGATCCCAGTACATGACATTAAAGCAGAAATGGTAGGGTCTGGGTAGGCCTAGCCTACCATCAATACCTAAATTGCTATTATTTCATGTGCCTTGTGTTCGCCCATTCGTCAAACTAAACGAAAGTATGTCTAGGCTTAGTGATTTATGTCATTGTATGCCTACATAAGCTAGACACTGTCAGACCTACACTAATAAATTAGGCCTAGGCGTTCCTTCCTTATCTCATTGCTGGAAGTTCAGATTTCATCTGTCAGCCAACTTCATGCTTATTCTTCAACATTGAGTGGCTATGTTCAAAAGTAAGTACTTAGTTGTAGACATACCAGTCACAATACCACATTACTGTGCCTAGTAGACCTAGGCTTGTAATGTAATGTGGTGTGTACGTAGGCCTAATACCTAGTAGGCCTAGGCTTATGTGGTACCGTGTGCATAGCCTACTTGTTGTTAGGCTGAATAAACGTGGAAAGTAGGATACACAGATGAAGTAGGTAATCGACACAATCAATGAAAGCAAATACATAACTTTATTTGATTAAAAAACTACAAAACTGTGAACAAAATTGATGGCCATAACCTAGCTTTTTAAAATTGTTTACAAACAAACGAAACGTCTCGAACTGTACGCGAGCGCGACTAGTTCTCACTAGAATTCTTCTAGCGGATTCCACAATGGTGGTATGGGCGCGATCTCTGATTGGTCGTTTCAAAATCTTTACTGTTGCCAACTGATCTGTGATAGAAGTGGCTTTGTTTATAAATATAATATCTCATAATATTCAATTCAACAACCAAAGTGTACTAAAACAGCCTTGTAAATAGTAAATTATTGGTCAAGATTTGAAAAGCATTGGGTATGTTTCGTTCGTTAGGTAAAACAAAGGGTATCAGTTAGGTATGTCATTTTGCCATGTTTGTTCACATGCTTTAGCGTGGTCACGTGACGAGTGGGTGGGGCGTCAAACTAAGCCTGAACAAACTCTATCTTATAGTAAATTTTTGTCCGGTCACGAATATACTAATTTAAACGCGATCAAATACATATTCGAGGTAGAAATTACATTTCTATTGCTGTCAATAACTGTAAGTAACGGTGGCGGACCGCGGCGAAAACAAGACACCGAAAATTGTTAGCAACGCACACTGCATGACGTCCAACAATGTCGGGAAGTATAATAGCTATGGAAATTAGAACAAAATTTGCAATGCGCATCCTTGAATTGTTGTTTATTGTTGTTTTTATTATCTTTGAGATCTTTTCGCCAGAATGTTCGTAGATATGGACGCGCTCGCTTATCAACGCGCCAAACAGAGTGTTTTCCTAGTTAATTAAGCGAGCGAAGCGAGCGTTTCCACGAGACTCTTATGGCACTTCGTTCCGTTTTTTTTTTTTTTTGTACTAGACTCTTATGGCACTTCATTCTGTTTGTTTTTTGTTTTGTTTTTATGTCTGTCGATAGCGGTCGAACGGAAAGTCCAATCACCTTGAAATTTAGACCATCCACAAGCCTCGATGTGGATTAAAGGTGTATAGTTTTGAGGCAAAATCGTTCGAAAAGTTACAAAGTTAAGGGCAAAGGGTAGTCTCTACGTCAAACTCGCAGAAAATGTTCATTATTAAATAATATCTCAAGATTGCAACAAGAAAGCGAAAATCTAAAGCAGCAGCGAACTTAGCTTTGGTAAGCCCTACAGATTGAATAAAATATTATAAACATAAGCGTTGTATTTTGATTATAATTCGATAATTAGTAATACAATTAATTATTTATAAAAAAACATACTGATTATAATATAAGTCACGACTTAGCGCATTTAATGTGTAGGGCTTACTAAACCACAGTGCGCTGTTGATTCAGATTTTTGATTTCGAAGCCCATTCTTGTGATATAAATTAAAAATGAAAATTTGTTGCGGTTTTTGACGTAGGTGTTTCCTTCCCTGTTAAGTAACGGTGGCGGACCGCCGCGAAAACACTAGACAGAATGACAACGAAAATTCTTAGCAACACAAATTGCACTTGTACTGCATTCAACAATATCGGGAACTATAATAGCTATAGAAATTAGAAAAAATTTTGAAATGCACATTCTTGAATTGTTGTTGATTGTTGTTTTTATCAGCTTTGAGATCTTTTCGCCAGAACGTTCGTAGAGATGGACGCGCTCGCTTATCAAGGCGTCAAACAGAGCGTTTTCCTATAGTATAATGGAGAGCCAAGGCATTTTTTTCAGTTATGAAAAAATGTAGGCCTACTGTTCTATCAACCAATTTGCATTGGGGGGGGGGGGGGGGGGGGGGTTCTTACGAAAACTGATACCGTAAAGTACTGACATAATTAGGTAATAAATTATCTACTTTCAATATGCAAGCGTTTTTATTTGTCAAAGTAGGTAGGAACCATTGTTCTGAAAGAACCTCATAAAGTGAATTTATTTATTTATTTATTTATTTATTTAATGTCTATCCTATTCAGTTATAAAAACTTATTTACAAAAGAGGACCTTAAATAAAACTAAGCTATGCAAACAATTAATAATGGGATGTCAATGAGAATTAATATTTGAAATTACCGCGAGGGAGCGATGGCCACGTAGTACGTAGATTGCCGCTACAGCGTGGTAGTAGTTGTGTTGGCTGAGCGAACGATGCAGTGTTGCCAGACGTGCCATAATTATCGATTTGTCCCATAAATTTGGGCCCTATTCGATAATCGATAATGAGTGTGCCATAGTGACCTGAAATGCCATAATTTTTGGAAGTGTTCCATAATTTTGACATTTTGTGCCATATCTTCTAACTTATAAAGAAAAAAAGAAAAAAAATTATAAATTAAAATAATAATAAAAATAATTTTCATAAAGAATAGAAAATATTTATCAAATCCATTTTTCAATAATTTAGTTTTAAGCATTTTTAACGGAGGGAGTCAACTGGACGAATAAATCAGAATACAACAAATACAACTTCCGGCACACGCAGGACCAATCACAGTTCTCTTTCCGGCACTGGATAGGTTCGCGCGAAGCGCGGTATGTTTGAATTTTAGCCAAAATAAAAGGGGCCTAGGGCTCACGAAGATATCCTTGTTAAAATATTATTACTCTCATGCACTTCCAATTAGCAACAAAAACTCGCTTAGCTCGCTAAACGCCTCCAAACCGCTCCAAAAACGCCCCCCTAAAAAAAAAACACTGCGGGGCTGTTTATTGGGGGGGCCTAGCCCCCCAAACCCCCCGCGGTTCGACAACTTCGCGACTTCTACGTTTCATTATTATTTTTTTCTCTTGTGCCATAATTTTTTATGGAATTCGATAATTCCTACTTCGAGATATGATAATTCTACTCTCTGGCAACACTGGAACGATGCCGAATGCAGTAGTACCTACGCCTTCCACTAGATGTCATCGCTATCAATGAGCTTTACCCCATCTAGCGGAAGGCGGAGGAGGCTGACAGCAGGAAACTCTCGTTTTGAAAGCAATCGATAGGTTGAAATAATTTTGTATCGATCCATCGATATGTAATACTCGTTTCGTCCACAGCCTTCTCGAACGTCGGTTCAATCCGCGGATTGACCTGTCGAGAAGGCTGTGGTTTCGTCACTTCCGGAAGCTCTTGCGTTTCGCTTCTGGTCGATGTTTTTGCTTATTAATTAATGCTAATTTAATTGTTTGTTTGGACCAAGGTCAACTGGGCTGTAAGTTTCTTTCGGAATCGGCCAATAGGCCTAATAACACCTTTAAACTATTGCCATCTAGGCCTAGGTTAATTACGCTAAATTGTCTTTCAGTCGTGGTTTCACTGGTGTAGGCCTAGGCCTAGCGTAGGAGCCAAGCTGAACGTGGCCTAAGGCTCAGTCAGCCTAACAAGGATAAAAGGTAAGGGCTAGCATAACGGCGCAGCCTGGGACTCTTGTAACCTTGCCCTAGGCTTAGGCTAGGCTAGCAACACGATGGACGTACAAAAGCTTAGGGCTAGGCGTACCTACCCTAGGCTAGGCATAGCTAGGCCTAGGCATGGACTCAAAACATCGAAGGCTAGGCCTAGGCCTAGGTCGACTAGGGTCTAGCCTACTAAGCTAGCCATAGGCCTAGCGTTGTTTGACGTACAAAGACGTAGGGCTAGGCTAGGCCTAGCCTTTGCCTAGCTTTTGCTAGGGCCTAGCCTTGCCACAAACTAGGAAGGGCTAGCCTAGGCCTAGGCCTACTAGGGTCTAGCCTACTAGCCTAGCCTACCCATAAGATAAATTTACGTTCAAAGATGTAGGGCTAGGCCTAGCCTTTGCCTAGCTCTTGCTTGCCTTGCCACAAACTTGGAAGGACTAGGCTACTAGCATTGGGTTTAAAATATAGGGAAGAGGATTTTCTTTTATCGGCCTCAGCCTGCGCGGTCCTGTGTCATGACACCGAGAGATAGCGTTGCTCACAGTCGCAATTGATCGCACTGATCGCAGCGCAGCGTAGATCTGTCATGACAAACTAGATGTAGCCGGCCTCTTCTGCTCAGTCAATCAATCTATACTAGCGCTTGTAGCGACGGAGTACGCAACTACTTCAACACGAATTGCGCGCACGATTTGAAATCAATTAGCCCACTCGCCAGACTTGGATTATAAATTTGGGTATAATATATAAAACCCATGGCACTTTACGGGCCTGAAAAACAATCCCGAGATATTTTCACTTGGGTATATTTCTTCTTTCTGTCTACAGCTAGACAATGAATGTAATGTCGCAATAAAATAAAGTATTAATTAGATGAGCGTAGCGAAGCGGAGTGAATCTCTCCATACAACTCGATCGGCGCTTTGTCTGTGTGTCTGTATGTCTGTATGTATGTATGTATGTCTGTATGTGCGCTAAATTTTGTTCGTCGCGCACAGGTCAAACGGCTTGACGTATTTGGCTGAAATTTTCGGGCAACGTTTGTGACCACTAAACTCGATGCTGTTAACATAACCAGCAAAATTTGTCAAGATGCCAACCTACAAAAAATTAATTACTGAATAATAAAATTTGTTTATGTATTTAATTAAATGAAAACTTACGAACGGAATTTAAAGATGTTTTACTTGTAGATTACTATCAACGGTACCAACACTTGACAAAAGTTTCAAAATTGTAAGTTTATCCGCCATGTTATAAAAAAATATTGTTTATTTACGACAGTACTTTTCTTCATGTTTACAGTGTTCCACCGATATGATTCGCATTTGCGGACTTTTGCAGTTAGATGCACATAGTATACACCAAACATAGCGTACGTAAACATACCTATGCACTATTATTTGGAATTTCGATAGATGTCATAGAATGGCTACAATGACGTAAGATGCCAACCTACAAAAAATTAACAACTGAAACACATGTTTTGTGATTTATTTTATTAAATTAAAACTTACACACCGATATTATTATATTTTTATAGGTAAGTCCACAATAATAGTACCAACACTCGACAACAGTTTCAAAATTGCAGCTTTAACCGCCATGTTGTAAAAAAATATTGTTTATTTTCAGCTATATCTGTCTTCATTTTTACAGTGTTCCACCGATATGATTCGCATTTGCGGACCATTGAAGTAAGATGCACATAGTATGCTGCCGAAATGGCTTACGCAATCAGAACTTTCTCACTATGTATTTGGAATTTTGATAGCTATCATAGAATGGCTACAATGACGTGTTATGTTTTATGACTTTCACGGCAAACATGCAGAAAATAACAACAAACTTGGTTGACATTTTAAAAAGCTATTATTATAGTTTAAATGCGAGTTATTGTATAATTAAACGATATAACATTTTAGATATAGTCTGTATCTACATTATGGAGTTTTCCATACACTGATAGGTTTAATAGTTTATGAATTAGAGCCTATTGAGTAGACCACGGTCGAATGAAATTATGTGGAAATCCATAAACTTGAAGGTTTTAATTTCTTTAAAGAAAACTTCTTAACGGATTTAAATAATATTTCGTGCATTTATTAGCAACATATCAAGAAATATTATACTTAAGTTAAAGTTATAAGGTAGTGACTTGATCCGCCATCTTGTAAAAAAATCATATGTTTATTACACAGGTATTTTTTTTTTAAAAGAGTAATATGATATGCAAATGATTTATTTGATTTGATACATTGAAAAAATCGCTCATCTGTCAACGCGGAGCGTTTTCCTAGTAATATGAAATGCAACTGAACGGCAAGTATCATGGTTTTGTTTGTGAGCTGATATCGATGATATTCCAGAAGTTCATGTTTCAATTTATTGAGGCTCGATTGTTGAGGTTCAATTTATTGAGGATTGTCCCGAGGGTGATATTTGTGATTGCTTGGAAATTAAAAAATGTTTAAGTACGAAATATTTTGGAATAGTAATCGATTGTAACTTGCGATGGAAAGAACATATTGACACTTGTGTGCAAAAAATTAGAAACATGTTGTAGGCCTATATATTTTATCGCCTGCGACATGTTATCAGTAGGAAACTACTATTTTTAGTTTATAAATCGTTAGGTCAATCTATTTTGCAGTATGGGATTATCGGCTGGGGTGGCGCTTATAAATCCATTCTGAACCCCCTTATAGTTATACAAAGATTACTATTGAAAATAATACTAATGAAGCCCAGAGGATACTCTACTAATTCGACTTTAGAGAACAGTAAAGTAGCAGATCCAAGCCACCTATATTTTATTGCTACGATGATTCATACATTCAAATTTCTTAGTTATTACTGTGCTGACAATGTATGTAAATGTAAACAATGTAGGTATTTGTGTTATGTTTTTGTGTAGAAGAGTACGAGATAAGCATGTTACCTACATTTATGCCTACTTTATGTTTTTTGGATAATAAAATTACATTTGAAATAAACGACTCCGGGTAGAGTTACTAACAATCACAATTATTGATGTATTTTTGCTCAAGTCGATTCGAATGTCGATGCGGCGTTGCTTTCTGGAGTTCTGTGTGGACGTAAACAACATGCATGTCGTATTATGTCAAGACTTGCTAAATACCAAATATGTTATCTTAAAATACTATACTAACAAGAGTTTAACATATGCGTATAAATACGGCAAACGCATCGTATTTAGAATCAATATTCCTCATTATGAAACATCTCGTTGAAGCATTGAATAGGAAGAGTAGCTACGGCTAATAGTTCGTTTGCAATGACGCGCATACGAAATACTCGTCTCCCGCCGATGCTGCCGGCACGGGACTAGTAAATGCTACATCACGTCCAAAAAAATAAAACGGCCTTTTCAACTTGGAAATACTTTATAGCTAATTCCTGGAGTAGGTATGCGACTTCTAGCTTACGCTATAATTTTTACAATTTAAATCAATAGATTTAATTGGTATTATATCGCGCTAGGGTTTGTAAACAAAAAATTAACGAAATCGTATATTTTGGGCTAGTAGTTCAACAATTCTGTCTTATATGAGGATTAGCACGAACATGATTTTCACCCCAGCAACAAGACAAAAGTGAAGCGGATATACATTATTGGATCTTAATTATGAATGCTGGGCCTGGATTCACAAAGATGCGTAACTCTAAGTTGTCCTAAGTTAGGCAAATCCTAGCTAGATAAATCAAGATAAATCATGTCTAGGTATTAATACACATTCACAAATCAAATATTATTAGTTAAATTGTTCATATTTTACTATATTTTATCTTTATAACATTTCAGAACGACATATTGGTGATTTATATCACTAAGATTTGCCTAAACTAGGACGTCTTAGCACTTAGGCACCTTTGTGAATCTGCGCCCAGGAGTTCTTTCACTTGATAAATACGCAACTCTAAAGTTCTTGTCTTTTTAAACTGAGCCCGGCGTTTGGCAGTTCAAAGCGCGCAGAGCGCCGACGTTGTAAACATGTCACAGATTGACATCTTCGCGCAGAGTACAGTCTCATCCACTGTGGAGTTGGCCAGCGAGAGGGCAATCGAGACGTTAGTGCTTGTGATGTTATGCACAGCGAGAAGAGTATGCCAAGTAGTCCTACACCCAGTTTACTGTTGACGTTCGAGAAGTTTTTGGATCAGGCATGTGCGACATTTTAGACAAATGTTACGACTGAGTTCTACACATAGCACCCTCGGAATTTTATTCCCCATTATTCCTATGTCTAGAATTATGGAAAACCCTGAACAGGCACTCACCTTATAATAGAGATGGGAAAAGTGGTTTAACTTTTAAGCCCTTAACTTAACTTTTAAAGATATTTTTGAAACGACGTTCAAACGCGGACAAGGAGACCTCTCCCCCCCCCCCCCCACAAATAACAAATATATAATAACAATTACCTCGGCATCCGAACTGAGGATAGGGCGTGTACATAATATTGAATAAATAAACGTTTATAGTTTCTCCGGCTGCATTTTACGAAAGTGACAACTGATAAGAATTTGATAATTTCGACGTAGGCATAAACAAATAATTCGAGACGCGAAAGACAAAAGTATATTCGTCGGATTATGTCTTCGAAAATAACAGGCAAAATTATTAGTACACATTCTTATACAAACCAATGTTTGTTGTTTGATTACTATTAGACCGCACATCTTAGAGTAATTGGCCGTGGTCGATTATCATAGCTTCGGCATTAGAAGGCGACTGTTACGCACCCAAGCTACGTTCCGATTAGCAATATTGTTGCGAAAATATAAACGAAGTCCAAATAAAACATTTCAGTCTTTAGGAGGGGCACAAGAGCTTGTAACGAAACGTGTGTTCTGCGTCGATAAGTTATCCCGACACATCCGGTACAATAAGCTGGTCAGCATTCCTCAAATATTTCAAGCAGCTAGCTATTAGCTTGGCATTTGCAGGTGGACATGACAAATCATGCAAGTAACGATACTACTGATGGTTCACTAGCAGCGGACCAGTATGTATTGGATATTGTACTTCAGGGTTCCGGGGAGGCCCATCCTACCTGTCAAATTAGGAAGGTTTACAATAGAGCAGGCGACATCCTAGTTTCTTTCAACCCACAAAACGCCGGGCTCCGGTTAAAAAGACAAGAACTTTAGTTCAATAATTTTCTCAAGTTATGTTTCAGTTAGAAAAAAGAGGAAGAGGTTAGGAAAGAGGATATGGATACAGAGTGTACACTGGAAGCAGTGATATTTGATTATTCTTGTTTTGTAATACATTTTGTATTCTGTTTCTGTGTCTATTGGCAACAGCTTTGGCTGCTGAAACCCTTATTTATTCCGTAAACGGTTTTTACATGAAATTGTGGGGGATGAATAAATAAATTGCGAATCCAAATACCACGACAGCTGACGGTCTCGTCAATGATCTCGCGTTCCGGGAATTTTGGCGTTATCTGCATTACACTTTTACACCACCTGTTCCGTAGCCAGCCAGCTTGCACTTTACCTTGTGGTCTTACCGTTTCACTGGGATGGACAAGCCGACAACGACCCACCATTATCGTCAAAATGCAGATAAGCTCGGATCGGGATGTTGTACAGTGTTAACGTTATGAACCTACTTAATTGCATGCGTTCTGATACAGCTATCTTGTAAACATTTTACGTATTTCAATAAAACAAGGCGAAATTAAAAAATTTGAGATCATATCATATCTTTGGGTCTAGCCAGTGCTTCCCAAAGTGTGGGTCGCGAGCTGACTTCTAATGGTTCGCGAAAATATTTGGAACAGCGAACATTTTGAAATTACTTTTATTGAAACGAAGATCGAAAAAAGAGATAAGCGTTTTGAGCATTCAGTTCCGATGTAAATAATAAATTTACAAAATGTCAGAAGTAATAAATATAATAAACAAAAGAGACCCCCCCCCCCCCCCCCCCCAAATTAGCTAGGTAGGTTGCGAATTTTTTTTGATCTTACATTGCGTCACGGTTCTGGAAAGTTGGGGAGCACTGGTCTAGGCTATAAACTACTATTTTGTAACGTTGGCATTGGAGTATGTAAAAGAAAAAACATGCGTGATGAAATAAGCTAGACGTGTAAAATATGGGTCTCCTGTCATGTTTTAAAGATGGGAATATATGGTAAAAACTATGTTTAATACAAATTTAAGAATATTGAACTTGAGGCTTGAAAGTAACGACGTAAGTTATGCGACGGATGGCCAATATGTTGCAATGAACGTCTGCCGAGTTACCGGCACAACAACCCGCCCCTGCCCCTTGCTCGCGATTCGAGCTATTCAAGGAACCCTTCAGCATTATTCCTAGAAATGTTCGCAGTTGAATTTGATTGCCCAGAGAGATTACAGCGCAGAAGACGTGAGCCAAACAAAAACACATCACGCACTGGATGTGGCATTATGATGAATAGGTGTAAACTTAATTTTTAATCTACCGTATTCATGTTCATGTTATTAATCTATATGAATATTATTTATTTTATAACTACCATTATAGACTGGTAGTGTTGAGTGAATATCTGTTTGTGATAACCTGGTCCTAGTTATCTAAAGACATAAATGTGTGGGGTATAGTGTGCAGGAAGTTATTGGATAACAAGTGTGCTCAAGTATTCCCCCCCCCCCCTCCCCCCCCCCCCCCCCCGCCCCACAAACACACACACACACACACACACACACACTCACACTGGCAACAGCATCCGTGCTTGTGACATCCACCTCACGTCGCTATATTCAAGCTATAATGCATAGTTATTGTGATTGGCTACGTATTCATAAATTATATATTGTAATTAATTAATAGTACATTTATTAATGATTCATTATTATGTCATTTAAATATTCAGAAAATCTAAAAGTTCTACGGACTTCGTTGCGAAACATAGATTGAGGACTTCGATGTCAATTAAGTCTAAAATTCAAGTTATCCCATCCCATTGTTCACTAGTTGCCAGGAATAGTATGTAGGCTAATCAAAAAATATATTCGATTGGTTAAAACCCATTTTTTTTATCTTTATGTTTCGTCTTCCGCGTTGGTCAAGATTACAGGTGTGATAACAAAAGTGTCCCTCGGGCCCGCGAGGCGGGGGATGGGGTGAGGTAAAAAGAGCCCGGGACCACACATTCGTTGCAATCCAGTTTTTGTTTGCAAACGGTTTTGGTGACAAGCTGTTAGTCAACACATTGCATAACAACATGTAAGTAAGTAAGTAAATATGTAAGTATGTACCTTCACAGATAATACTTTTTCTGTGGTTAACCATAATAAAATTCTGCTCCTCAATGTACTTCAATAATATACTTGTATAACTTTTTTGAAAGTGGATACATTATTTTATAGTGAACATTTATTTCACACACACATATAGGCCCTATATATATATTTATTTATTTCTGTATGATATTTATATTTGGGCTTGAGCCTGTGAACCCAATATATTCCGACTTCGTCGGCGAGTGATGAGTTCATAGGTCACGCCAAGGTTACGCTTTACAGTGGCTGCGCAACCTGCATTCCATCAAGCGTCCCTGACAATTCGGGAATACTTTGAGTATTGTATACATATTTGATATGGGAAATAACAGTTCACTATAAAATCCTGTATCCATTTTCAACAAAGTTACAAGTATATTATTGAGTGACAATGACAATGAGGGGCAGAATTTTATTACGGTTATAACAACACCACAGAAAAAGTGTTATCTGTGAAGATACATACTTACTTACTTGCTTACTTATTGTTCTGCAATGTGTTTACGGCTAACAGCTTGTCACCAAAAGCTGTTTGCAAACAAAAATTGTTTTTCATCTTATTTGTCAAATTAGCATTGAGTGCTTTATATTATGTATCTATTGTTGTTATGTTCTTATGTTCTCTGTAATGCGGGCTGAAGAGAGTTCCCGCCTATTGGGGCACTCTATACGAGTCGTTCTTACTCATATAAAGTGTAAGAACTTGCGTTAATAAATAAATAAATAAATGTGTGGTCCATCGCTCTTTCCGCTACCTCACCCCATCCCCCGCCTCGCGGGCGCGATGGGCACCTTTGTTATCACACCTGTAATCTTGACCAACGCGGAAGACGAAACACAAATGTATAAAATGTTGGTTTTAACCAATTGAATATATTTTTTGATTAGCCTACATACTATTATTCCTGGTAACTAGTGAACAATGGGACGGGATAACTTGAATTTTAGCGATCAGACGAAAACTTAGCCTTCCACGTACTTAGTTGACATCGAAGTCCTGAAACTATGTTTCGCAACGAAGTCCGTAGAACTTTTAGATTTTCAGAAAATTTAAATGACATAATAATGAATCATTAATAAAATATGTACTATCAATTAATTACAATATATAATTTATGAATACGTAGCCGATCACAATAACTATGCATTATAGCTTGAATATATCGACGTGAGGTTATCAGGTTATCACAAACAGATATTCACTCAACGCTACCAGTCTATAATGGTAGTTATAAAATAAATAATATTCATATAGATTAATAACATGAACATGAACACGGTAGATTAAAAATGAAGTTTACACCTATTCATCATAATGCCACATCCAGTGCGGGATGTGTTTTTGTTTGGCTCACGTCTTCTGCGCTGTAATCTCTCTGGGCAATCAAATTCAACTGCGAACATTTCTAGGAAGAATGCTGAAGGGTTCCTTGAATAGCTCGAATCGCGAGCAAGGGGCAGGAGGCCAAGTCTTGAAACCTTGCGAATCAAGTCGCAATGCGAATCAACTCACTGTTTTCAAACCGCATGCGACTTGACTTCTACTAATGTCGTAGTCTTGAAATTAGGCTTGCGCCTGAAGTCGCTTGCGAGATCAAAACTTTGCGGGTTACTGATTTTTTGCGTTATCAAACTCCGCCCACAACAACTCAATAAATGACCAATGACAAAGCGCGTTACAACTTGCATCTTTCGATCCATCCAATAGTCGAGGCGTGACGACTTGGTTTGTTGTTGTCGCTCATCACGCACACCAAGGCGCTTGGCATGCAGCCGATTGCATTGCAATCGGTTGGCATCCGCTCTGTATATCACGGCAATCTGAAGCGCTCTCAGCAAAGCCAGCGAAGCCGACTTCAGAGCGTTGAATCTACGTGGCAGTGAGTTCTATGCTGCCGTGTAGATTTATTTAAATCAATTTCCGGTTTCGCCGCGCCCCTTACGAGAAGGCAATTGTTTCGTTTAAATCAGAACAACGAAGATCAAACCTAGTTTACATCTACGAAAAACCGATAGGTTGTATTATTATAAAATACAATATAATTTAGGATTGGATATTTCTCAGTGTTAACATTTAGGCCTAGGCCAATTACAAAAATCCACCGCCGCGACTACTAATTCACAGCTGACGTATTTTCGTATCACGGGCCGAGGCTGCGCGCGCATCGCGGAGCCGCTTTGACGTGTATATCACGTAAATCAAAGCGAAATCTAACCTCCAACTCGCTTGCCCAAGCGTATTTGATCGGAGCCGCTTGGTGATAAATTCGACGTGTATACCACACTCTGCAACCGATTGGAACCAAGGCGCCTTCATCCCAGGCGCCTTAAACTTGCGTGATATACGTAGTCATTGCCGTGCGTGTACAAACATATGTTCTCTAACCTCTAACCTCCTCCTCGGCCTCGGGAGAGAAGTTAGTATGAAATGTTAGGTCTAGGGCATGTCTAGGCCTTTAAGCCTTGTGGGTCTTTTCACGTAGAAGATAGGCCCGCCTAGGGAAAGCACATTTTCTATGTAGGATCTAGGCGTAGGCTGCGTAGGCCTAGGCCTAGCTAGACCATGCAAGGATCCGAGTACCGGTAGGCCCTCTTTTATTTCTCTATGGGTAGGCCTATGTTTCATGATTGGAGTGCCTCACACACACACATTTTCTATGTAGGATCTAGGCGTAGGCCTAGGCCTAGCTAGGCTATGCAAGGATCCGAGTAGGCCTATGTTTCATGATACGAGTGCCTCACACACACACACATTTTCTATGTAGGAGCTAGGCGTAGGCCTAGGCCTAGCTAGGCTATGCAAGGATCCGAGTAGGCCTATGTTTCATGATTGGAGCCTGAAATATTTAATACATTTCGTGTCAGATAACGCATTTAATGGATTAATAACGGTGCGGAAACGTTCTTGTATGTTGTTTTCTGCTATTTCGGCCTCTTCAAGATCGGCAATCGCATTTATTATTGCAACATCCTCCATCTTGTTCCATCTCATGTCGCAAATAACTGACAACTCGCAACGTTATAGCTCGTGGTTTGAAACGTAAAAAAACTTGCGAGTTGAATCACCGCCCGCTTCCCCAATTTGTCTCAAGACTACCGTTTTGCTGTTTTTTTTTGCGACTTGCGGGAATTTGCGACTTGAAACGTGTGGTGAGTTGAAACGTGAATTTCAAGACTTGGCCTCCAGGGGCGGGTTGTTGTGCCGGTCACTTGGCAGACGTTCATTGCAACATATTGGCCATTCGTCGCATATGTCGTTACTTTCAAGCCTTGTTTAATATTCTTAAATTTGTATTAAACATAGTTTTTACAATATATTCCCATCTTTAAAACATGACAGGAGACCCATATTTTACACGTCTATAGCTTATTTCATCAAGCATGTTTTTTCTTTTACATACTCCAATGCCAACGTTACAAAATAATAGTTTATAGCCTAGACCAGTGGCGTAGCTACAAAACCACGGGTCCCCGGGCAATAGAACCTAAATCGAGCTGGCGGCCCCCTACTACAGACTTGTAAACGTAATTTTGTATTGAGTCCGGGATCATGTTCATGATCATTATTTAAAGGCGTACCTCAAATCTCTATTTTGACTCTAGCCGACTAGCCTTTTCACGTTGGCTAATACAACAATTGACAATTGTTGTAAATATTGTCACTAATTGTTGCATTTGTCTCCTGACTAGCGCCAGAATTGGGATTTATACTTGACTTGTTTTTTACTGAAAAGCAACAATAAAGAAAACTAGGATCTGGGACGAAATTTTCAATTTGTACAGCCACAGATAACGGATTGTAGTGACTGTGGTACAGCCATTGCTTTAGAACTTCCAAACTTCCCCGATAGCGAAAAAAAATGCATTGTAACAAATCACCAATAAATAAATAAATACAAATACAAAAAAAAACGAATTGATTAGGTGATCTTAAGAAAAAATTCTTTTGAGCGATTTTCGATCGAAAGTGTTCTCATCCCATGCATATTTCTCGATGAACTTGTTTGACTGAACTGAACTTGTTACAGTAACTGGAAGTGTTAGGAACATATCATCAATGCCGTTCACAGAACAAACGTTATTACTTCTGACATTTTGTAAATTCATTATTAACATCGAAATTTAATGCACACAAATCTTTAGCACTTTTTTCGATCTACGTTTAAATAAAATTAAAAACCATTTCAAAATAGTCGCTGTTCAAAATATTTTGGCAAGCTAGGTATTAGAAATCAGTTCGCGACCCATAGTTTGGGAAGCACTGGCTAGACCCAAAGATATGATCTCGAATTTTTTAATTTCGCCTTGTTTTATTGACATACGTATAAAGTGTTTACAAGATTAAATGTAATATAGTTGTATCAGAAAAGTAGGTTCATAACGTTAACACTGTACAACATCCCGATCCGAGCTTATCGGCATTTGACGATAATGGTGGGTCGTTGTCGGCTTGTCCATCCCAGTGAAACGGTAAGACCACAAGGTAAAGTGCAAGCTGGCTGGCTACGGAACAGGTGGTGGAATGCAGATAACGCCAAAATTCCCGGAACGCGAGATCATTGACGAGACCGTCAGCTGTCGTGGTATTAGGATTCACAATTTATTTACTCATCCTCCGCAATGTCATGTAAAAACCGTTCACGGAATAAATAATGGTTTCAGCAGCCAAAGCTGTTGCCAATAGACACAGAAACAGAATACAAAATGTGGATACAAAATGCATTACAAAACGAGAATGTTCAAATAACACTGTTTATACACACTCTGTATACATATCCTCTTTCCTAACCTCCTCGGCGATAAAGTGGGGCGGTATGAGCCGGTATGCATACCCTAAAAATACCGACGGTATACCATACCGGCACTAATTTGTATCGATTGTAAACATATTGACGAATTATGTTGAACCTTTTGTTTTACTTGGTTTAGTATTTACATTTGCTCATACAATGTTTTTTTATACAGAAATTGTTTCAATTTTTATTTTTTCACCACCAATGTACGTAAAGACAAGCGTTGATTCCTCTTTAAAGGAATTTCAACATGTTTGTGACAAAACACCCTAAAATAATCTCTGCGGGGTTTATCTGGGCCGTGCCCCCCAGACCCCCCCTCCCCGCCCACGTACACATTTTTGTCTGATTTACACAGCATTAGTGCATACCGTCACTTCTCCATGGCCACTTTAACCACTCTCTTACTCTTTCTTCTTCTTTCTTTAACCTAACTGAAACATTACTTGAGAAAATTATTGAACTTGGGTTGCATATTTATCAAGTGAAAGAACTCCTCTTAGGCTCTACATTCATAAAATTAAGATCCAATAATGTAAATCTTCTTCACTTTTGTCTTGTTGCTAGGGTGAAAATCACGTTCGTGCTCATTCTCATAAGACAGAATTGTTGAAATACTAGCCCAAAATAAACGACTTCCTTAATTTTTTGTCAACCATTACCGAAGATGTTTTAAGTGTCCCGTGCCGCAGCATCGGCGGGAGACGAGAGGTATGTCGTACGCGCGTCATTGCAAACGAACTATTAGCCGTAGCTACTCTTCCTATTCAATGCTTCAACGAGATGTTTCATAATGACGAAAATTGATTCTAAATACGATTGTTTCCAGTATTATACGCATACTTAAAAACTCTGGTTAGTATATTTTAAGATAACATACTTGGCATTTAGTAAGTCTTGACATAATACCGTAATACGACATGCATGTTGTTTACGTCCACACAGAACTCTTAAAAGCAATGTCGCATCGACATTCGAATCGACTTGAGCAAAAACACATCAATAATTGTGATTGTTAGTAACTCTACCCGGAGTCGTTTATTTCAAATGTAATTTTATTATCGAAAAAACATAATGTAGGCATGAATGTAGGTAACATGAATGTGTAGGCTTACCGTGTATTATTATTATTATTATTATTATTATTATTATTATTATTATTATTATTATTTTAAACCATTTTATTCTTATCTTGTACTCTTCTACACAAAAACATAACACAAACACATTGTTTACACTAAATAAACAAATTAACTAAATTAACCACAATAATATAAGATAAGAAGCCCGCATAAGAGCTATCTCTTGTGCGCGGGCTGTCCTAGATATATACATAAAGTAAAGCGAAAACAAGACGAGTGCTACAGATTTATATTATAAACAAACTAAAGCAAATCAATTCAAGTCATTCAGCACAGTAATAACTACGAAATTTGAATGTATGAATCATCGTAGCAATAAAATATAGGTGGCTTGGATCTGCTACTTTACTGATCTCTAAAGTCGATCTAGTAGAGTATCCTTTAGGCTTCATTAGTATTATTTTCAATAGTAATCTTTGTATAACTATATGGGGGTTCAGATTGGACTAAGAAGCGCCACCCCAGTTGATAATCCCATACTGCAAAATAGATTGACCTAACGACTTATAAACTAAAAATAGTAGTTTCCTACTGATTATATGTCGCAGGCGATAAAATATATACAACATGTTTCTAATTTTTTTCACACAAGTGTCAATATGTTCTTTCCATCGCAGGTAACAATCGATTACTATTCCAAAATATTTCGTACTTAAACATTTTTTAATTTCCAAGCAATCACAAATATCACCCTCGGGACAATCCTCAATAAATTGAACCTCAACAATCGAGCCTCAATAAATTGAAACATGAACTTCTGGAATATCATCGATATCAGCTCACAAACAAAACCATGATACTTGCCGTTCAGTTGCATTTCATATTATTAATACTTTATTTTATTGCGACATTACATTCATTGTCTAGCTGTAGACAGAAAGAAGAAATATACCCAAGTGAAAATATCTCGGGATTGTTTTTCAGGCCCGTAAAGTGCCATGGGTTTTATATATTATACCCAAATTTATAATCCAAGTCTGGCGTGTGGTCTAATTGATTTCAAATCGTGCGCGCAATTCGTGTTGAAGTAGTTGCGTACTCCGTCACTACAAGCGCTAGTATAGATTGATTGACTGAGCAGAAGAGGCCGGCTACATCTAGTTTGTCATGACAGATCTACGCTGCGCTGCGATCAGTGCGATCAATTGCGACTGTGAGCAACGCTATCTCTCGGTGTCATGACACAGGACCGCGCAGGATGAGGCCGATAAAAGAAAATCCTCTTCCCTATATTTTAAACCCAATGCTACTAGGGTCTAGCCTACTAGCCTAGCCATAGGATTGATTGACGTACAAAGACGTAGGGCTAGGCCTAGCCTTTGCCTAGCTCTTGCTAGCCTTGCTACATACTTGAAAGGGCTAGACCTACTAGGGTCTGGCCTAGCCTACTAGCCTAGCCATATGGGATTGATTGATGTACAAAGACGTAAGGCTAGGCCTAGCTCTTGCTAGCCTTGCCACAAACTTGGAAGGGCTAGACCTACTAGGGTCTGGCCTACTAGTCTTGTCACAGACACGGAAGTGCGCAGGGCTAGGCATAGCTTACTTAGCCTAGCCATACACTACGTTTATCTAGCGGACTGGGTTCGGACCGACTTCAACTGGTACGCAGTGAGTTCGGAACCCGCTTAGCAAGCATACTTCACTCCGGACTCCTATTAAGCCCTATCCCTAGTTCTATTAAACCGGACTAGATCGGCTTCTTAATAGAACTGAAATAAGCTCGAGCTGAGGTGTTTATCAGTCGAACTCGGTACGCACTAAACTCAGCTCGCACCGCCAAGTGCGAGCCCAGTCCGCTTGATAAACCTTGTGATGGACTTAAAGTAAAGTAGGCCTACAATGAAGACAAATGCCAGGCCTTGATAGGGCCTGGCCCACGGTCTGACAATATTCTTCCTTGCTCAGATCTGGCACTCCAGCACACTCGTTTCCGTCCGCCCCGCGCTTGACGTCAGCCTCACACATGATCGCTGTAGGGCTGGCGCTTCGTGCGTGTTGCAATGCTAGGCTAGTCTCCTGGTTCTACATTTATTGGCCAAATTTTCATTGCATTTGAATTTTGTGTTTAGACAATTAGAAACGATGCATGATATTAGTAGACAGACAGCACCATTCGACAGTAGTAAATGTGGTATAAATATTAGCTGTGTTTTGGTAACATCACAGTGATTTGTTTACACACACAATACAAATCTTTGTGTGATTTACATATAATATGAACGAATGTAATAATAACTCTACAACGATATTAAACAAGTCATATGCATTATCTAAATGATTAGGCCTACTTAACAGTTATATAACCTCGTTCGTAATTAATCAGCCAGCGTTCGCCAGCTTTGTGTGCACACGTAATTTGTGACGTAATGTTGTCAGTTGTCACATTTGTATTTTATGTGGCCGTCATACTGGGTGGTATGACACATTTAGTATATTATCCACCCATTCAGGTAGGCTACAAGAAGTAACTTTCAGTGGGGGACATAATTTCATTCATGTGCTTTGTTGCAATGCATGTATACTACTAGCTATGTATGGGCCAGTGCACTCAGTCCCCCAGCTATTAATAACCACTGTATTATATAACTGTACATTAAAATCATACACAAGGGCACTGGCAACACAACTCCATTAGTTCGCATTACTACCGCATGAGTGTGTTTTGCAACATTTAACCTCGAATACAGATGTCATAGAGTTACAATAATTTGTAATAGTAATCTGTCCGTGGACAAATCTATGGGACCCCTTTCTTTACTATTTCTGTTTTTACCTTCACACAAAACACGGTTTAAATAATTGGTAATGGGCTGAAACGATATTGTGAGTTGGCCGCTACGCAGTTTCGAGATTGTAACATTTTACCAACACGAAGACCGGCACTAATACAAATACCACTCAAGACCAGCCGTCGTCTTGATTAATCCATTAAACAGCGGTGTTGTGTTATTCTCGGCATTGATGTTTTGTTGAGCGTCTATTTCCGAAGACCGGTGGGAAACTCCTCCGCACTGGCTCGCAAATACGCGGCCCCCTGAATCCCACCCGTTGGCAACGAGACTATCTCGGGACATTCGGCAGCAATAATGTCAGTCGTTGCGGGGTTACTTCTGCTCTGGGGTCATAGTGTGTATTGTCAATTAATTGGTTGTGTATACTTGGATGGAGAGGCCAAAGTGGCTGAGTTAATCACCAGAACATGTTTATCTTGTTAAATAAATAAATATATTGTTGATTTTTATGTTCAGATGGCGTCGTCTATGTCCATTTGCTGATAGATAAATAGAGGACATGTTTTAACAAGAGACAAATACTGCTTGGCCTCACACATGTCTAGATATTTACTAATTAATATTAGCAAATATCAATTTTAGTTCTATTTTCTAGTAAGCCTACCTAGTCGTGTTTTGTTATCTATTGATGTTTTAAATGTTAAGAGCGCACTCCCCGGCTGTATTTGCAGTCGTCCACGTTTAGAACCATAACTTATTAATGATTAGAGCTATCAACTTGAATGTTTTTGCATTATTTAGAAGAAGATTGCCTTTAGTCAGATAAGGTTTTACATTTTTTATATATCACTCCCCATTGGAATAAGATTACTCCAAACATGCAGTCATTTATAATAAAATATATCATTCCAAATAAAAATCGGTGAGCATAACTGTGCCGATGTAATCTTCGTGTATTCAAATATAAAGTTTGGTGAAGATACACGCAAAACATCGCCTGTAATCGTTTGAGATGTACGGCTATTCGCAGTCATATTTGGTGTATTTTCTGTCGAGTTAGTCGAGTTCGGCTACCGGCTAGTCTCTCGACCTAGCGGCCGCCTGTCCGAGCGGTGAACGAAGCTTGGCGGGGCGGAGCTAGAGACTGTGCCTTCGAGAGTGGTGGGGGGAACACGCGAGCGTGGAACGTGCGAGTGACATATTGCCCGCGATGTATAATCGATTGCGTTACGGAAAAGTGAAAAATTAATCTATTATAATTATTGTGAACTGTGAAGTGTTGAGTGAAGTGTGAAGTGAAGTGTGTGTCTATGCGTAACGATGGAAGTGGCAAGAAAACCAGTAAGGAAAAAACAGGCTTGTATCTAAGTGCGCATAGGAAACGCTGCAGTGGCAAAAACAATCCTTTCAGAATATACCAGCAACGAAAGTAAGTACTCAATTTGTTGACTATTACATTGATTATAAATCCACTTAGTTCTGTGCTTAAAATCAATATAAAAATGTAAAACGCAATGTGATCCGCTTCTGGTGATTTTGAAGTATGCGACGTTCTTCAACAAAGGTAGGCCTAGGTATAAAGTAGGCAAATTTTACATTTGTGGTTTCAACTACCGCCTGCAAGTAAGTCCTAGTCAAGTTTGATCTCGGGATCAGTTTACGAAACAAAAACCACATGGTCGAATATACAAAAAATATATTATTACTAAAGTCTGCCCATGTCCCGATGGGTGCAACTTATACCGCATAGCGCGCCGACGTAACCAGAGTGCAACAATTGGTTCCCGACCGACCGAATGTCTATGATGTTTTGGGTGCGTGGGCAACTTTATCATAGGCGTGCGCAGGGGGGGGCAAGGGGGGGCAGCGGCCCCCCCATTAGGATAAGTGAGCTTTTTTTTAAAAATATAATTTGGCCCAGGGTATACCGTATACGCCTGCCGATCGTAAAAGACGAGAAAAGGACCTATAGGCACCTTCCTTATATTAAATATATTCCTCAAACTGTCACTGTTGCTCCAACTGCCTTGCCCGTTTGACCCGGGAAAGAATAGGTCCAGAATAAAGTGCCTGTCGTAATGGGCGACATAAATGCTGACGCCTGACATAATGGTTCTAATCTTACCTGAAGTTCTAGATTGGAATGACGTTGGAATCAGCTGACCGGCCTCAACATCAACTGTTGCCTTACCGCCAAGATTTTGGCTGTGGGACTGCATGACCACTTCCTTCACTTTGTAACAATGATATCACTGATATCCACAAATAATTGTGTGAAATTAACCCATCGAACAGACAATCTGTACTCCTCCTAATACGCTTAAAAACACGTTTAAAAATGCATGTCTTTAAAAAAATCTCCTGCGGAGCTTCTTGTGGGGGGCATTCCCCCCACACCCCCTATTGGCGCCGCCGTGAAGTACTTTCATTGGGAATTTATTGTGCCCCCCCATTGATCAACCTCTGCGCACGCCTATGAACTTTATGCCACAATATCTGTCAACAATGTTGTTTTTTCTTTATGTTTCTTACATTTTTAGTTAGCCACTGTATAAATAAGTTGATATGGTGTGTGCCGGGTCCGGGTCCATATCCCAATAGGCCCCCTACACATAATGTGGTGTTATAGCAAAGATAACGCACTGACTGTACATTAGGCGGGTTGTGATAATGGGTTGTTTGTAGATACGCAGAAGCTCTCGCCAAAGAATTACATCTGGTCTCCGAGGACTGTTCCACTGTTATGATAAGAACGGGTCGATTACTCGATAATGGTTGTCTTTCAAATGAGGGAGTTTCGAACCCTTTCTCGGCACGTGCGTATTGCGATCCAAAAGGCAATAAGTTTATTTCTTAAAATAGATTGGCTCCAAATCAAGTAAAGATAATCTATTATTGTGACGTATATAGTCTACAGAATACCGACAGATAATCTGTGGTAAGGGTTTGTATGATAAAGCATACTCGATATTTATATTTTGAGCCGTTTTCACACATCACGGTTTTTTGCCACATACGGCACGGTTACGGCTCCGTAAAGATC
This sequence comes from Isoperla grammatica, assembly GCA_945910005.1. NCBI lineage: Eukaryota > Metazoa > Arthropoda > Insecta > Plecoptera > Perlodidae > Isoperla > Isoperla grammatica. The sequence continues at coordinate 32,091,353 of OX246744.1, forward strand.
ACGATTGTCACCCGTACCATACGGTTTGCCGAGTTACCACGGCCGTACGCAGGGGGGGTTTTGGGGGTTCTACCTCCCCCCCCCCGAAATTACTCTTCTGCCAAGAAGACGAGAATAACATATTTCAATATATGCCTAGGCCCTGTCGTATTCCGTTTTATAATAACACTACTCTAACAAAAACAAAAACACCATACTCTACATGCAACTTTCTACACCATGTTTACTTAGGTGAGTGAAACACTTGTAATAACTAACATAACGAAACTAGAAAACGGAGTATTGTCGGCCCTTCCGCGCCCCCTCCCACCAGTAGGGTACTGTACACTAAGTACTGTAGGGTACCGCAACAAATCCAATTTTTAGATTTTTAAATTGTAATCCCCCCCCCCAATTATTTTCTGCGTACGGCCTTGTTGACCACTATATTTTTTTCTTCTCCAGTTTGTGCTGGCAACTAAGAAGCCGACGTCACACTAAATAATGGTTAATGTTTCTGCCTTGATTCATGATTATATAATATGCTGCCGTACATGCAGACGCGTAGGAACGTCAAAAAGTGGGAGTTTGCCCCTACAGTAAGAGGATTCATCAATCAGTCGCTATCTCAGAATACTAGCCACGTATCATAGTTTACGGAAATGGCGTTTGGGGAAGAGCTGGAGTTGGAAAATATATTTTTATGATCATTTCATCGTAATAATAAGGAGTCATTTTGAAAGAATAATGCAAAATAAGTACCGTAAAACGTTAATTCATTAAGTAGGTAAATACAAATCTTATATCTAGCACAAAGTATGATATGCATTGTCGTATAAAATGAAAAGTATAGCAGTAGATAAAAATACCAATTATTATTTAAATTATGACAACTGTGGATTGAAAATTGAAAACTTGCATACATGGTATTCAACGCAATGGTTCACCGTTCACCACTCACGTCCACTCTCTGTCAGATAGAAATAACTATGTGCAAATATATTTCAGATGGTCTAGTTGGCGACGACCATATCATGGAAGTCAAATGCCCAATATCTGCGGAAGACTTCTTAACCCCCTTTGAAGCCATCCAAAATAAAAAGGTAAACAATGTTCACATCATCATTTACTATTATTATTATTATTATTATTATTATTATTATTATTATTATTCTCCTTATTATTATTGTTATTATTATTATTATTATTATTATTATTATTATTATTATTATTATTATTAACTATTGATAAATTGATATATTCATGAAAATTCCAGATACCCTACTGTGACGTGGTTGACGGCAAGCTGACGCTGAAGCAAAACCACTCATACTTTTATCAAGTGCAGAGTCAGTTGCACGTAACAAAACGAAAGGCCTGTTACTTCGTCGTCTATGCCAGAAACTGGATGGTGTACGAGGTAATTAAACGTGACAATGAATTCTGGAGACGTAACATGGCAACTCAACTGCAGACGTACGTAAATATCTTTAAAATCATGATCTTTAGTAGGCTATAATGTTCATTTACGTTGATTTACAAAAATGAAATCGTTTTTCCCAGGTTTTATATGGAATGTTTACTGCCGGAGAAAGTGAACCCTCAACTCAGTATTCCAAACGATTGGTCAAATGGGATATTAGAGATCCAAGAAGAATTGTCGAAGCCATTAGACACTTCGAGGACAAGAAGAACAAACATAAGAAAGCAGCAGCAAAAGAAGCCACAACATAAATCACTAATAATCTGGTACCTGATGCCTACAACAATGCAACAGCTAAATACGTACAATATTTTTTTATAGGAATCCCCGAGTGCACACTGCACACAAGCTTGACCATATACCACTCTTCCGAGAAAAACGTGTTTGAATAGCTGGGAAGGAATGTCCGGTGATGTTTCTTGGACACAATCCCATCCGCATTCGCCTTTACGACTGAGGAAACCCTCGGAAAAACCTTCAGTCAGGATTGCAGATGATTGTAATCGAACCGGGACTTCCCGAATTAGAGCCTCGTGTGTCAACGCTGAGCCACCTCTATCGGTGCTAAAATAGTGTTTTATGTGAAACTACTACATAGTATAGTAATAATGCATATTGTAAACAAGTTCATTCATCATTGCAGCTAATCTTAGCCACCTGGCCGTGACGTATCATTTATTACGCATACTTGATGTTTACATATTTTGCAGTGATAGTTTGGGTTCATACACGCATATCTTCCAAAAGTTGACTAATTCTAATGGGATGTGTGAATTATGTTGAGTGCACAGCGCGCGATTAGTGTTTACACAAAGATAGTAATAAAGCCTGCGAGTTGTCATTATTGTCATACATGCATACTTCCCCTCATTTCCCCTACAGCGGTGGAGTCAGCCGAAGTTAGGCGAGCAACTCCGAGGACCCGTCAAGGCCAACATCTCGACTCCGCCCACCATGCACTAAAACAGGCAGACTCCTTACCGGCTTCCTTCGCGAAGGAGTTGAGCCGGCCGGGAAGTCCGTTCTTAATGTTTTCAGTTTTCTTGTATCAAATCATGCCAGTGAAATATTTTATTCTCTTGTGTATTCAGAGTAAATAATAATAATAGCATTTATTTGAGTTTCGAAGTCTATTACATGAAACGTTATGGTGATGTCGATTACAGTGAAATCCCAATGTATCGTTTTTCTGGAATCTTTGCCAAAAACATAGTTAAATACATATGTGAAAATAGTGAAAGCGATAACATACATGGGCAAATTAAAAAAATAAAAGTGTTTGTATATTTTGCACTTTGAATGCATAGGCTAGGAAATACAATATTTTGATGCCATAATGAATGTCTTGTGAATGGCCTGTGTGAATAGTCCTAACTTGCCCATTATTGACCAATGGACACACAGGATCTGTTTTCATTGACTTGTATTGTTGTTGCAGATAGTTGTCTTCCGAGATATACCCTTGTCACAGCAGATCCCGCTAGGAAGCCCGAGACGAGGTATGTAGGGCCTACAGGTCCAAGACAATCTACTAACCTTCTCTTGCATTCATTGTGATCAGTTAAGTGTAAACTCGCCCCAAGACTACCTTACACATGCTTTCGTCTCGGGCGAGCAGCTCGTAGACAACCAGCGAACCGCCCGAGACAAGCCCACGCAAATACCGATCACTGATCGACTACGAGTGGGGGCGGATTCCTCGCCTGTGACGAAAGCATGAGGAAGGTTGCTGTACGGCCACGTTATAAGTCGTAAGCCATGGCTAGTTCATCACGGAAAAGAAAACCTCTCACTATTTGAGAAAACTACAGGTCTTGATTTTTGCGGAGACTACGTCCAAGAAAATGGATTGTCTCAATAGATAATTAGGCCTACCTTAAATGGGTCCAATGGTGTCCAATATACGGCCCTCACACGATATTTAAATTGATTTTAATCGGGCCCAATGACTTAGATTTTTCTTAATTCAGAAATGCTCATTTGAAGATAACTCGATATCACTACTTTTTCTGTTTGCTACCAATGCCCACTACTACTGTTTTGTCCTACCCCTGTTTATAACTCTTTTGTGAACGAGGGTCCGACTGTTACGCATTACTAACGGCACCCAAGAACAATGAACCCTTGTGATGCAGGGGCTATTTCTGCCGTCTTGATACTTGTCAGTCAGTGGTCAGCGGTACACGCGCCTTATTTCAGCGACTGTTTCTGCAATTTAATTCAGAACAACTCCACGTGTTGCACAGCTCATCATAAAAACTTTGGATTTAATGTACATATTATAGGTAGCTATAAAATAAATTTTTATTGCAAGTGGTACTTATGTGTTTTGAATGTAAAGCTAAAAGAACAAGATTTCGAGTGTAAATAGAAACAATATTTTTTTAAATATACTTTTGGATCTGCTGAGTTGCTGAATAATGAATGATGTTACGTGGTAAAAGGTACTCTTGCATTACTTACAAATTTAAAAATATAATTTACCTTTTTTTAGTGAACGGTTAGGTACAAAAACCTATAAAAGCGTTTGCAAATAATTTACTCCATATGGGCCGCATAATATTTTAAACTGTTAATGCGGCCCAATGTCAAAAACGTTTGGACACCACTGCTGTACGGCCACGACATAAGTTGTAAGCCATGGCTAGTTCATTACGGAAAAGAAAAGCGCTCACTATTTGAAAAAATTACATGTCTTGATTTTTGCGGAGACTACCGTTCAAGAAACTGGGTTGACTACTAAATAATTAGGCCTACCATGATTGTGCTGGATGCTGGTAGGTTAATTGAATTCCAGGGACTGGGTTTAAAAAGAGTCTAACCTTAGGCCTGGCCTTACTTTAGAACACTTGATTATAGCACTCCATTGGCTTTTATGGACCTACACATACCCTCGACTGGACGCTACTAAGAAACCCTAGTAAATAACAAACACTTGGGACCAAAATTTCGGCCCTGTCTGAATTGGTTTTATCTTTTTTCAAAGATGGTGGATATCGCCAATTACTTCAAAGTGTGAACGTAAATACATATTGTTTACTTACCTTGACATACCCCTTTGTCTGTTTTAAAAGTGCGTAGGTGTTAAAAAACAAAACAGTTAACTTAAAACACCGCGCAGGGTGTTTGGGAGGGGGCGTGAAGACCTTGTCGTAGCTATGAATAGCTTATTGCATAGTACACGAAGTGTAGCAACGAAGACTGGTAGATAAAAGAATGGTCGGTGCCCGTAACAGCGGCAGGCTAGCCCGTCAGTTAGCATGTGGTTTGTCTGGTGCGCAGGGTGTTTGGGAGGGGGCGTAAAGACCTTGTCGTAGCTATGAATAGCTTACTGCATAGTACACTAAGTGTAGCAACATAGACTGGTAGATAACAGAATGGTCGGTGCCCGTAACAGCGGCAGGCTAGCCCGTCAGTAAGCATGTGGTTTGTCTGGTGCGCAGGGTGTTTGGGAGGGGGCGTAAAGACCTTGTCGTAGCTATGAATAGCTTACTGCATAGTACACTAAGTGTAGCAACAAAGACTGGTAGATAACAGAATGGTCGGTGCCCGTAACAGCGGCAGGCTAGCCCGTCAGTTAGCATGTGGTTTGTCTGGTGCGCAGGGTGTTTGGGAGGGGGCGTGAAGACCTTGTCGTAGCTATGAATAAAGTGTATTCCAACGAATGAATTCACTTCCGATTTTGCACGCAACTGCTATGCGCGCCAAGGGTCTTCCCCCACCACCCGGCCGCGCGCTCAGAGTGAGAGACTGCTCGTAAATTATACCTGTCCTGTCCTGTTGTAAAAGTCCTCTATTCATACTGTAGTCACACATACAAAATCCACAGATTCATTATTTCGTAAGTTTTAACACGTTATTTGGATTCTTGAATAAAAACCAATACGTTTCCATGTTTGAATCGTCCTAATAGGCCAACAGCTTCATAAAGAAGAAACAGTCACTACTTTGCCGTATACTCTCAGTCACTATACAAATGCATTACTTAGGAGTTATTATAAATTATTGTTAATTATAAATACAAATTTATTTTTATTTTATTTATTTTGTTTTATTATTTAAAACAGGAAATTCTGCGACATGTGTAAAGTAATAACTCATTTTTTTATTGACTGACAGTTTCCGTCATGGTGTTTGTTATATGTTTTCATCACTCATTTGTTCATTTGTTTATATTTATCTTCAGTGCTTAATTAAACCATGTTTGTATTATTCGTCATTTGTGGGTTCTGTACCTGTTGAGAGTTGATGTTATGCAATAAACAAATAGGCCTTAATAAATAACTAAACTTGGTATACATAACAATTCACAGATCATGCACGAAGGCATTCGCACACTAAAATAGAAACTTGTTTTCACTTTATGAGCCATATTCATAGGTTGCACGTACGTCACATCTTTGCGCGTGGCGGCCACATTTGTAATCAAACTTTGACGTTGCCATGGAGAAACAATTGAAGGCTGTTGTGGTAGAACACATAAATTCTTAGTTCTTTAAAATCCAGCCTGTTTTTGGAATAGAATTGGTACGTGTGATAATTCTTTATTTTTGTATTACTTATTATTACTTTTAAATTCAAAATTACGCTTATTTATTAAATTTGAATAGTATTTTCCAATGATCTAGGATTGGTCCTCCGCAGATGTGTCAAAATCATGGCCGCTGTGACGTCACGTGGGAACTATGAATAGTGTGAATACAAGTGTTCATAGTCGACCCCTACCCCATTGGAAATCTGTATAAACTGTTGCTAATTATTTTATACGTGATATTTTCCATACAAAAAAACCCTAGCAAATAGTGTTGAGTTCTTATGCAATTAATTATCGACTCTGAATTCGTACGGACCTCAGTCTTATGCACTCTGCTGATACACACCCACGCACGAGTAGATTATTATAATTTAGTTGGAGTCCCTCAAGCTGGAAGAAGGCCTACATCACACCAATCCTGAAGCCAGAAAAGGATCCCAAAAATCCAGCAAGCTACAGGCCTATTGCTCTGACCAGTGCACTTGCTAAAACTGCTGAAAAGATGATCAACCTGAGATTAGAAAACTACCTGGAGAGTAACAACATAATCGAACCAGATCAAGCAGGCTACAGGCAGAATAGAAGCACGACTGACCAGGTGGCCTTCCTAGCGCAGACTGTCAAGGAGGACTTCAGTCAGCACCAAAGCACCCTTGTTGTCTCAATAGACCTGTCAGGTGCCTTTGACTCAACCGATAGATCGTTTGCAGTCAAACAGATGATAAAAGATCAAGTCCCCAACAATCTAGTCAAGTGGCTGCATGACTTTATTAACAAAAGGCGAATTCAAGTGGTGCACCATGGAGCGCAAAGCAAGACCAGAAACACCCATGCAGGAGTAGCACAGGGTACGATAACAGCGCCCACCACCTTCAAAATCGCAATCAATGGACTCATTCAGCTACTAAAAAGAATCCATGGACTGGTCGTAAAGGTCTTCGCTGACGACTTCATACTAGTCTTCTCTGGAAAATGCCCTGCAAACATGGAGTTGAAAATGAGCTTCACACTAAAAATAGCGAGCATGTGGCTCAAAGTGCACGGCTTCAAGATCAACAGCCAGAAAACCATCTGCACCTACTTCACTATGGGACACAATCCTTACAACTTTGTAATCCCAGTGGAAGGAGAAGCAATCAAGCAGGCTGACCACATGAAGTACCTTGGCGTGACCCTCGACACAAAAATGACTGGAAAACTTCACTTCGAAGAAGCTGCTGAAAAAGGAAAAAGCGGCTAAAGCTACTACAAAGAGCTGCTGGCTGCTCCTGGGGAGCAAACATGGACACCCTGGCCCTCACGTACAAAGCCTACATAAGACCAGCTATGGAGTACGGCACAGAGATCTTCCCGATGGCAGCTGCCCTTCACAGAAGTCAAGTCGACAAAGTCCAAAATTATGCCTTAAGACTCATCACAGGAGCCATAAAAACAACACCAATCGATGCCATGGAATGGTATAGCCAAATCGAGCCACTCCAACTAAGAAGAGAACAAAGAGCAATTCAACTGCATGAAAAGCTCTCCAGACTCGACCCTGACACCTGGCTCAACTACCAGAACTCCAGAAAAGCCGCCCATGCAAACTTTGCCGAAACTGCCACCCAGCTAAAGCAGAAGTTTTGCCCTGAGCTCCTGATGATGGAGCGCCAACCATTCATCCACTTGGCGCCCGCCAACCTACCTGACCAGTCCAACCAAATTGAACCAATCACTATTATAGGAGGAATTGAGAGGAAAGGTGACCTGGACCTGAATACGCTCCGCAGACTCACTGAAACCCACCTGAAGGAAAACTACCCTACTGCAGCATGGCTTCATGTCTTCACTGACGGCTCCCTCAACCCACTCACTGGCAGCCCAGGATATGGCACCTACTGTCTACTATTCGAAGAAGCGATCACAATGTGTGAAGGTGCCACTCACTTCGATGCAGAAGTAGCAGCAATCGCCACAGCTACCAAGAGGGTTGCAGACCTAAATAACTTGACAAAGCAGAAAGTAGTAATCCTCAGCGACAGCGTCGCAGCAATTCAGTTTGTCACCAAACCAAACAACCTCCACAAAAATGCTCTCCTCTTCAAAGCCTCAATCTCCAGACTTCGAAGAAAAAACAAAGAAGTGGAGATTCAATGGATACCAAGTCATTGCGGTATCCTAGGCAACGAGAAAGCTGACTACCTGGCCAAGATGGCAACAAAAAGACCTCCTCCACCAGCAGAACCACTCTCGTACGACAGAGTAAAGGCAAAAGTGAAATCTGCCCTCAAAAGGCTCAATAAGACAGCTAAAGAAGAAGCTTGTAAGCTCAAGTCGTGGTGGACGGAGATTAAAAAAGGCCCGGACAAGACCTGGAGCAGAAAAACTGCCACTGCTCAATTCCGGCTAGCAACTGGCCATGACGTACTCCAGCACCATCTCAACAGATTTAACATCACAAAAGACTCGGCCACCTGTAAATTATGTCATTTTGAACATCAAGACAGGGCGCACCTTTTCAGATGTGCCGCCATGAAGAGTGATATCGACTCCCTGCCTGACAACCAGAGCAGGCCAGATCAAGAAGCTAATTTGTATTGGATAGCGAGAAAAATGAATGACTGAAAGGTCATCATTGCATAAGAGGAAAAAAAAAAAAAAAAAAATTTAGTTGTACAATAAACATTAAATCCGTCGTCTCACGTCGAAGACACGAAACCGTCGACTAATCTTTCCAACAAAAGGCAATTATTTAACAAAAGAGCATTGAAGATGTTGTTTCCCTGCCAGATGTCATTTTTCGATGTCGTTAAGTCACTTACAGGTGTATCGCGGGACATTCAACTTTCTTTCAAAATATACTAAGGGGTAGGACGAGTGACAAAAGAATGCGTTGATGAGTAACGGTGATGTGACAATTGTGTAAGGAAGGGTTGGTCAGTTAGAGCGTTGAGTGAGAAATATAGGGAAGAGGCCCGACGGCATAGGAGATCTGTCTACACCGGCACGCCCTCGCAAGGCAGTTAGTTCGTTGGCGGAAACACAGATGGCGCTAATAACGGTGCACTGATCGGTGCGCTTACCGTTCGCCACGGAACTAAATGGTAGTGACCTATTACCGGCTCATCGGTAGAGCGGAAGTTGATTTCGAGCGCGCGATTTCAATGGAATTTCTCGCGGGGCTGGTGCCGTCTTGCAATCCAATATGAGAGCACTTTTAGTAGATACGGGCGCGTCCGTTTTTCTACGCAATTTGAGCGTATGCCGTTGAGTGAGTAATTATATAACATCATCCTTTTAATGGTAGTAATTAATCGATATTGTACAATAATAATAATAATAATAATAATAATAATAATAATAATAATAATAATTATAATTATTGCATTATTTTGCTGGCAGAACCTATTTCTATGGAAAAACTCTATGAAATTCTATGAAATAACCCTATAATAAATTGGAAATTGGAAAAAATTAGAATTTTTATGTTTGTTATTTTCGACGTATTTGACAGCTCCAGTTCATACCATATCAACTTCCAACCCTGATCCGCCATCCCGTAAGAACACTGCTAAACTCGGGAGTTATTTATTATTCATTTATTCATATATACAACTGATTCCGTCATGTAGTCACATTGAATTTGAATTAAAACATTTTGTTGAGCATAATAAAAGCTTGTAAGCAGTCGAAAAAATCAGCCCCTTCATTATTAGACTCAATTAATCAAATACTCATTGAAAACCTTTAAAACAATTAAGTGATTATCTTATTGTAAAATCGTTCACAGCTAATATATGCACTTCGTTTGAAAACATCTAAATTGTATCTCTGTAGGCCTACATGCACATCTAATTGCTCCTTGGGCATTATGAATGTGTGAATGTATAATATAAATTTGTATGAATGAACCTCGTCATTGATTACAAAACTATTGGGAAGCTGTTAAGCCCATTTTACTGTATTTAACATGAACAAGTTATAGGTACAATCATCAACCTCAATTGACTAAATGAAGGCTTACGAGATGTTTTTTAGGCCAACTACCATCATTTCCCTCACCATTCGTTTCTGGGCTTTAAAAACTCTAATCAACGTTTTGTCAGTAGCCCTAAACTATGTCACCATGCCTTAACATAAAATCACATATTTACCACTCTGTGCAGCCTAATTTTGCATGACTGTCTACGAGGAGTAATTAACTTCCCTCAAAAAAGTCATGCCACATTATTTCAGATATCTGATCACAAACAGGGCCGAGTGAACTCACAGTATTTGCTGAGAGTGACAAGAGTGAGGACTCCATAGGAAGTATTATGGAAACTGAGAGGGAGGTGCGACTCGAAACGTTATCTAATGTAAATTGAATTGCTAATATTATTTATATTGTGGAATTATTTTTCTTGCTCGAAAAAATATCGGAAACAACTGAGTGGGCAAGGAAGTGGGCCAGGCAATTTTCGGGTGGGCCAAGGCCCACCCTTACCCCCCCCCCCCCCCGTAGTGCCGCCACTGCGTGGACCGAAGGTATATATTATAACGTTTGGAGACAACATTTCGTTACAGAGCGACGAGAACCAACATTTTTGAACTAACACACACTCTCAGTGAAGCCTGATTTGAGCAATATTTGTGATCTCGAACAAAATCATCTGATATCAACATATCTTTGTTAGCCGCGTGACGCTTGATTGGGAAAGTCCAACGGAAGTCCTGTGCGGCGATACGCGTTGGAATGTTTAGACGTGTTTACTGTTTCTTGAATGACATGTGGCGAGGAATGGCGAGTCGCACCTCCCTCTCAGTTTCCATAATACTTCCTATGGAGTCCTCACTCTTGTCACTCTCAGCAAATACTGTGAGTACACTCGGCCCTTTTTGTGATCAGATATCTGAAATAATGTGTCATGGCTTTTTTGAGGGAAGGGAATTACTTCTCATGGTTGGACAGTCATGCGAAATCAGACTGCACAGAGTGGTAAATATGTGATTTTATGTTAAGGCACGGTGACATAAAATAAAAGTGGAGACCACTCGGACAACGAGGCAGTCGATCCGACCGACGAGCGCGCGTCGATCTTGAATTTACCTGGCTAGTAAACCCCTCGTTAGGGGGGAAGTCGGGCTGACTCGTTCGCGCTACATTCCATTCACTCATTTCCTAGAATTTCATAATTGGCTACACAAACAACTGTAAAAGCTAAATTCCAAATTTAAATTAATGTTTTATTTGAATTAACGTTTCGGAAACTTATTTTCTAATATAGGTCAGACCACCACGAGCTTGAAACTTTTTTCTTTTTTCTTGTCGCGTTATTATTAGATTCATGCGAATCAAACGATTTTTATACTGTATACGAGAAATTACATAATATGTTCCTTCAAAATCCTACTACAAAGACAATTAAAAGATGACAATATGCATAAATGTATTAAAACAACGATTGTGATGATTGAAAATCACGTAAACCCAGAAGAAAAAAAATAAAACTAGCACGGGGTATTTAATATTTATCAGAATCAATAGCCCGCAATCTGATTTAACGATCTCCTAGCTTTGAATATTGACATGAATGCGATGCATTCCAAATGGTTATACAAAATATGGTCATCGCACAGAACCTGTTTTCCCCGGTTATTCTGCTCCGTTGTCCGAGTCGTCTCCGCTGTGGTTTGGGGCTACTAACAAAGAGTTGATCAGAGTTTTTAAAGCCCAGAAACGAATAGGGAAATGATGGTAGTTGGCCAAAAAAACATCTCGTAAGCCTACTTTTAGTCAATTGAGGTTGATGATTGTACCTATAGCTTGTACATTTTAAATACTGTCTTATGGGTTAAAAAGCTTCCCAATAATTTTGTAATCAGTGACGAGGTTCATTCATACATTCATAATGCCCAAGGAGCAATTAGATGTGCATGTAGGCCTACAGAGATAAAATTTAGATGTTTTTAAACGAAGTACATATATTAGCTGTGAACGATTAACAATAAGATACTCACTTTATTGTCTTAAGGGTTTTCAATGAGTATTTAATCAATTGAGTCTAATAATAAGGGACTGATTTTTTGACTGATTTTAAGCTTTTATTATACTCAACAAAATGTTTTAATTCAAATTCAATGATGACTACATGACAAAATCAGCTGTTGTATATATGAACAAATGAATAATTAAGCGAGCGAAGCGAGCGTTTCCACTTGACTCTTATGGCACTTCGTTCTGTTTTCTTGTTTGTTTGTTTGTTTGTTTTGTTTTTTTGTTTTTTTTTTGTTTTTATGTCCGTCGATAGCGGTCGAACGGAAAGTCCGATCAACTTGAAATTTGGACCATCCACAAGCCTCGATGTGGATTGAAGGTGTATAGTTTTGAGGCAAAATCGTTTGAAAAGTTACAAAGTTACACCATAGTTACTGCAAAATATTTTTCTGAAACAAAATGGCGGCAAAATGTGAGATAGCCAGATTTTTTTACAGCTTTTTCCGGTCACGAATATGTAAATGTAATGGCGATCTGATAAGTATTGGCAAAGTTACACGAAAGTTACTCGAAAATATTTTTCTACAACGCAGTAACGGCAAAATGTGAGGTGGCTATCTTATAGTAAATTTATGTCCGGTCACGAATATACTAATGTAAACCCGATCCGATACGTATTAGAGGCAGAAATTACATTTCTATTGCTGTCAATAACTGTTAGTAACGGTGGCGGACCGCGGCGAAAACATGACCACGAAAATTCTTAGCAACGCACATTGCACTGCATACAACAATGTCGGAAAGTATAATAGCCCTGGAAATAAGAACAATTTTTGCAATGCGCATTCTTGAATTGTTGTTAATTGTTGTTTGTATTAGCATTGAAAACTTTTCGCCAGAAAGTTCGTAGATATTGACGCGCTCGCTTATCAACGCGTCAAACAGAGCGTTTTCCTAGTAAATAAGAATACAAATACAAAACGTTAGGATAACTCAATCTAGTTCTGGGTGCAAAACATCGTTCTCAAGTTTATTTTCAAATATAACGATCCTTCAAAACACAATGTGTGATCAATGGCTCTTGGACTTGGCTGCTCTAGGAATAGAGGAAACTCAGGCAAAATCACTTCACACGGAGAAGGTGGTTGTCGCATTGCAAATTCCTTCACACCAATAGACGTATTCGACTTTTATAGAGGCCAACATACACGCACGACCTAAACTCTACACCATAACAACAATTTCCAACATCGTTCACGGGCTAGACCCCCGAGTTTAGCAGTGTCCTTACGGGATGGCGGATCAGGGTTGGAAGTTGATATGGTATGAACTGGAGCTGTCAAATACGTCGAAAATAACAAACTATAAAAACACAAACATTCCTAATATTTCCAATTTCCAATTTATCATACGGTTATTTACTTATTGATCTTTTAATATACTTATTTACTGATTGACTGAATATAATATACCTGTAGTACGTAGAACACTTTATCTTCAGAGAATCGATGATTTAACATTATTTTTTTATTAATTAATTTATTTATTTATTACGGCCTATATTTTATTTATTTAATATTTTGGGGTGATAATTAAATAAATCAATGTTCGAGAAGAAACTCATATTAATTAAAAGCATTCATCATTAGATGAGTTTGAAATATAATATGGCGTCATTATTTGTACTTATGTTTTTACATAGAAATAGGTACTGCCAGTAAAATAATGCATTATTATTATTATTTTTATTATGATTATTATCATTATTATAATTATTATTATTATTATTATTATTATTATTATTATTATTATTATTATTATTATTATTATTATTATTATTGTACAATATCGATTAATTACTACCATTAAAAGGATGATGTTATATAATTACTCACTCAACGGCATACGCTCAAATTGCATAGAAAAACGGACGCGCCCGTATCTACTAAAAGTGCTCTCATATTGGATTGCAAGACGGCACCAGCCCCGCGAGAAATTCCATTGAAATCGCGCGCTCGAAATCAACTTCCGCTCTACCGATGAGCCGGTAATAGGTCACTACCATTTAGTTCCGTGGCGAACGGTAAGCGCACCGATCAGTGCACCGTTATTAGCGCCATCTGTGTTTCCGCCAACGAACTAACTGCCTTGCGAGGGCGTGCCGGTGTAGACAGATCTCCTATGCCGTCGGGCCTCTTCTCTATATTTCTCACTCAACGGTTAGAGGTGACTGACCCGCTTATTCCGCACGTGCAATTTGGGATTTGCTGATGGTTCGCCGTTTTCGACTTTGAAAGAATGATCATCATAATTTACGTATTATAACTTGGATCATCTTCCATCTATAGGCCTATTATGCCCATTATGCCTATTATTATGCCTTTTATGCCACTTTCCACATCCAATTAACGTATGTGTTGTGATTAATCGGTTACGTCATCTGAAGAAGTTATTCATACCGTATTGAAGTGTCAGTATTATCTTCTTGTGATGTAGTCGGTCTATTGGGACGTTTCAAACATAAAAACGTGTTGATTTTTATTCAAGAATCCAAATAATTGGTTAAAAGTTAAGAAATTTTGAATCTGTAGATTTTGTATGTGTTACTGAAGCGATTAACTGTATCAATAGAGACTGAATAGAGGGCATCTTGACAGGAATAATTTACGGTCAGTCCCTCAAACTCGCCGCGCGGCCAAATAGTGGGAGAAGACCCTTGGCGGGGTCGGAGGGGAAATGCGGCTACGTCAGTGAATTCATTCGTTGGAATACACTTTAGCTTACTGCATAGTACACTAAGTGTAGCAACAAAGACTGGTAGATAACAGAATGGTCGGTGCCCGTAACAGCGGCAGGCTAGCCCGTCAGTTAGCATGTGGTTTGTCTGGTGCGCAGGGTGTTTGCGAGGGGGCGTGAAGACCTTGTCGTAGCTATGAATAGCTTACTGCATATTACACTAAGTGTAGCAACGAAGACTGGTAGATAACAGAATGGTCGGTGCCCGTAACAGCGGCAGGCTAGCCCGTCAGCTAGCATGTGGTTTGTCTGGTGTGAAGGGTGTTTGGGAGGGGGCGTGAAGACCTTGTCATAGCTATGAATAGCTTACTGCATATTACACCAAGTGTAGCAACGAAGACTGGTAGATAACAGAATGGTCGGTGCCCGTAACAGCGGCAGGCTTGCCCGTCAGTTAGCATGTGCAGGGTGCTTGGGAGGGGGCGTGAAGACCTTGTCGTAGCTATGAATAGCTTACTGCATAGTACTCTAAGTGTAGCAACGAAGACTGGTAGATAACAGAATGGTCGGTGCCCGTAACAGCGGCAGGCTAGGCCGTCAGTTAGCATGTGGTTTGTCTGGTGCGCAGGGTGTTTGGGAGGGGGCGTAAAGACCTTGTCGTAGCTATGAATAGCTTACTGCATAGTACACTAATGGTGAATTCACGACCTTGCGTTGCGCTACGCAACTTTGAACTTCGAAGTCCTAGCAACCAATCATGAGCATCATCAGTGCGCGACTGTGCGATGCTGCTAACATTGTTCTAGTTCAACTTTCCAACGCAATAACGCAAAGCAAAGCCTTCTTGATCCTCGCGGCATGTATGATCCGGGGTACTCAGTTTAAAGCACAGCCTTCTCGAACGTCGGTTCAATCCAAGTATCGTAAATCCCCTGGCGGGGACTCGTCAAACTCCCAAGTTTTTACATTGAGGTTTACCGAACCTCCGCCAGGAGATCGACGGACCTTGGGTTCAATCCACGCAAGGCCCACTTGATCGAAAACCCGAAGACCTTGAATCCGCGGTTTGACCTGTCGAGAAGGCTGTAGTTTAAAGCAAGGTCGTGAACAGATGATGAAGTCAACGCAACGCAACGAAGTCCAACGCTCAGCTTAGCGCAACGCAAGGTCGTGAATTCACCATAAGTGTAGCAACGAAGACTGGTAGATAAAAGAATGGTCGGTGCTCGTAACAGCGACAGGCTAACCCGTCAGTTAGCATGTGGTTTGTCTGGTGCGCAGGGTGTTTGGGAGGGGGCGTGAAGACCTTGTCGTAGCTATGAATAGCTTACTGCGTAGTACACTAAGTGTAGCAACAAAGACTGGTAGATAACAGAATGGTCGGTGCCCGTAACAGCGGCAGGCTAGCCCGTCAGTTAGCATGTGGTTTGTCTGGTGTGCAGGGTGTTTGGGAGGGGGGGTGAAGACCTTGTCGTAGCTATGAATAGCTTACTGCATAGTACGCTAAGTGAAGCAACAAAAACTGGTAGATAACAGAATGGTCGGTGCCCGTAACAGCGGCAGGCTAGCCCGTCAGTTAGCATGTGGTTTGTCAGGTGTGCAGGGTGTTTGGGAGGGGGCGTGAAGACCTTGTCCTAGCTATGAATAGCTTACTGCATAGTACACTAAGTGTAGCAACCAAGACCGGTAGATAACAGAATGGTCGGTGCCCGTAACAGCGGCAGGCTAGCCCGTCAGTTAGCATGTGGTTTGTCTGGTGCGCAGGGTGTTTGGGAGGGGGGGTGAAGACCTTGTCGTAGCTATGAATAGCTTACTGCATAGTACACTAAGTGTAGCAACAAAGACTGGTAGATAACAGAATGGTCGGTGCCCGTAACAGCGGCAGGCTAGCCCGTCAGTTAGCATGTGGTTTGTCTGGTGCGCAGGGTGTTTGGGAGGGGGCGTGAAGACCTTGTTGTAGCTATGAATAGCTAACTGCATAGTTCATTTTTTCAAATTGTAATGGTCGATTCCATATTTTTATCATTTTGGGCTAACAAGTGAACGATGAATAGAGCAACAGTTAATACGTGAAATAATACATTGTACATAATATAGGGATACTGCAGAGACTCTCCATAAGTATTAACATGCTAAGACGATAGATAGGGTTATATATATATATATTGGGGTTTAAACATTGTCGTCAATGTTCTAGTTTATACTGATGGCCACTCACCTTAGTACTGTCAAATAACGTAATTGAAATCACGTTAAAGTCTTTATCTTTCATTAAAGTTTAGTTTAAAGTTGGCTCAACGTAAGTATTCTCATGCTTACGACATAGCCGAGGCCAAGTTGCCAACTTAATTTTCTACTTCTCTAGTTCCTACCATCTTATTTTAGCCGGTCCATTAGGGATAATTTAGGAGCTTCCGTTGGTTACCTGGAACGATGTCAATTAAGTTAACCCCCCCCCCCCCCCCCCCCCCCCCCAACATACCCAAATATTGCATTAATTTTGCACCAAAATACACCATGAAATAAAATTTTGGCACCACTTCCACTTCCATAACCAAGTATTTAATTAATTAAGTGGAGGGGGGGGGCTTATTTAATGGTAGCCCCCCCCCCCCCCCCCCCTTAAATGTGTATTTACATTTTGATTGCATGTAATTCTTGCACAAATTATGCACCAAAATACACCATCAATTTCATGTTTTGCACCACTCCCTTCAATCAAGATACTAATTTATTTTATAAGTAGCACTCCAATTTTTTTCTGTAACTCGATATGTTCGCCATTACTTTTGTGGCAAAATCGGTCAAGAAATTACAGACTTTCAATTATGTTAATGAAAAATATTTTTTCAGGATGGGGCTGGCATTAAGTGCAAAAATTGAATTTGATGGTTTATTTGGTGCATAATTGGTTCAATACGTACAGTGAAGTGGGGGAACAGGCGTGTGCACTCTACTTAGCAGAAGATTGCATTTATGAATGTGTGAAAGCACGCCAGGATTCTGTTGATGTTCTTCCAATTAGCGCGTATGAAAGGGGCCTTAGGTAATAATCTGAGATCGGTATGTGAACACTTACATTGAGCTAATATTATATAAAGACATACTGTTCATCAGAATTATCATATTGAAATGGTGATTGCATAAGTTGTTTACAGTCACAAAACTGCTAAGTAATCAGTGCATTGCAAATAATAATAATAATAATAATAATAATAATAATAATAATAATAATAATAATAATAGTATTAAACTAATTGGTCTCCAACCGAACATATACATCGAGATGCAAAAAGCAATTATTTTGAACACGTGTAGGATAGTGCGAAAATTTTTGAACTAAGAAGAATGAAGACTTCAAGAAGTTCTCCATCCCGATGGTGGTTTTCGTGGTTTCCACCGTACAAAGAGCGAATGCTGGGATGAGTACAAATCGGCCACGACCGTACATAGCATCCACAGTTCGGTTTGGAAAAAATATTGTGGACAGTGATATATTAAGTAGTTCTTAGTAGATTTTAATAAGGTAAACACATGGAAATACTTGACATTTGTGTCCGTACAACATGTTTATGCCGGTTTTGACCGAGTTTGTATGTATTGCAACAATAAAATAATAATAATAATAATAATAATTAAGCCTTTATTTACAACAGAGTATTTAAACTCCACAAGTGTAAATGTAATATAACCTGATAATAACACAAAATTTGGACCTACCGTGTCATCCATCCAATTCCGTCGGCTCGTCCTCGAACCCACGGACTCCCAAGTCGACGGACCCATAGAAGTACTGGACCCTTATTCTGTAAAATGTTCTCGTTCTCGTGTGAAACGAAAACGAAATCTGCACCCGTTCCGAGGCTAGAAGGTACCAGCAAATAGTATTTCTCCATTGTAGTCACGTTTACGGTCACAGCTGACTATAATTATCAGAATGCAGAACGAAATCAGCCGCCAATTATGAATATGAAATTCTGGCACAGATTTTAGTCACATGGCCAACTGCTTGCGACAATAGTAGTCCCCGTGGAGCTACCGAGACCTCCTATCTTCTAAATCATGGCCGACCGAGTTCCGCCATCAACTTAATGCTAAGGTGTAGTTTTATCTCTATTTGACAACACTTTGACATATATCTTTACTTACCACCTTGTACTATACTATTGAACTAATTATTGTAATTTAACCATGGCATATATCCATTTATTTACTTAGATTGTTGAATTTACATGTTATGTCGTTTGATTTGGCATTTCGAGTCTTTATTGTGTCAAAAATAACAAGTGGCAGTTGTTATGGACTTAATACCGCAGCCTACTGCATGTTTTAACAGATATAGTGGGCAGTGACCGTTGACACCACATACACATGACTTCGAACAGTGCTATTCCAATGTCTTTGGACTGCAACCGAGAAATACCATTGGCTGCTACCATCCTAGCCTCCAAACAATACCAAATCGAGATTTCGTTTAGTTCTCGTTTCGTTTCACACGAGAACATTTTACAGAATAAGGGCCCTGGGGCGTAGCTCTAGGGGTGGTTCTCACATCATAGGGATCGGGACATACCAATTCAGGCAGTTTAGGAATGATAAGACTTTGGTTCAAACAATAGAGGAACCGCAATTTATTAGAATACACATTTATCCTACATGGCTGAGTTATGGCGAATCTGTCTATGGGCATTCCAGGTCTGATGGACTTAACTTTCCTATCTAGAGGGTAGCTGTAGTAACCCCTATACCTTGGCTTCCCGGTGGCTGACTCCGACCCCGTGTTGTGTCTTGGCTCCGTCGTCCAGGTCCACGATCGGCCTCCATGTCCTTCCCTCTGGGTCTTCCGTCGTTCTTTCCACCGTTCCACCCTGGCACAGGTCTACCTCCTCTTCCGTTCCATGATTGAATGCCCCGAATTACACACGTGCTCCCTCGCACCTAGACTTTCCTACGTCATACCCCAGTCACCCCCTCTCTGCCCTACGCTGGCTGTACTAAGTCATAAATTACCAATCAGACTACTCAGTTCGACCCCCTCCCATAACAATCACAAATGAGTGGGGCCAGGCTCTACTGACGTCACCACCAAACCAGCGCCCTCCTAAACCGAGTAGTCAGCGAAGTTGCCGCAATCATTGCCCTCAATACTGCAACAATTATTATTGAAATAACCAACGCTCTGGGCTGACGAAATAGCCAGCACAGCGCATACCTTAATTGTGAAAGAAAACTGTAAATGACAAACTAACACAATCAAGATATCCATAAATCACCAAGAAGGAGATTACACCTGTAAAAGTTATAAAGTACCAACTTTTACATGACATCCGCCCCTCCCGGATAAGATTCGACCCCGAATTGAAGGGTGATTTATGGAAAGCCAGAAAACAAAGTGATAACCAAATTTGGCATCGGATGTATGACATAAGCAAAATTACAGATAATTTGAAATTAAACAACCCACCCCCTTTACAAAATACGAAAAATTCACCAGGACCCATAGTCAAATTCCTCACTCCTCAGCCATATACATTCTAAAATGAAGCTACTATGAGTCATGATCTCTCCAGCACCCTTGTGCACACACCTGAAACCGAATAACATTCACAGTACGGCCTAGAGATCACGCTCCGCAAACGATGAAATGACCAGAAAACATAGATAAACAGAAATTAAAACTCATACTGCAATAAATAAAATAATCATAATTTCATGAAAGATAATAAAGACAATACATAATGTACGAAAGTTAATAAAGACAATACATAATGTACGGTTCCTCCTCAATACAATGGACTCCGGAGTCGAACAATTCCTCGGCCCGGAGTTGTCTTTCCGCCGACCCGCTGACGGCAGCCAATCCACCCAAGCCAACAGATCGACGGTTCGAACACAGACCGCGGAGATGCAAGTTATACTGGAACACAAAAAAAACACGAGCAGTATGGTATTCCCGCACCTGCATCCCCCTCCAGACACCATTGTATATCATGTGTATCTACATACATTTAATAACGCTAATAAACTACCTAGTGACTACATTACTACACTATTACTACACTACTGTGCAGACGATAACAACTGCCGTTTCCCAAAGAAACACTGCCCCGGAAAGTGAGTAGTTTCCATCATATGCCTCCTGTCATACAGAACAGCTGACGACGAGCGAACTTGGAAGCGCGACCGTATGTACACAACAATATGCGACAGACAAGACCGCTTCGAGAAGCACTCCAGACAGTAGTGAGTCATGACGATGACAGTCGTCAGCACAATAGTGAAACTATGCATTCCTCTCACTCCCTCCAACGTACAGCAAAGAATCACGCGTGACGTGTCACGGCACACATGAACAAACAGACGAATTCACCACATAACACGTGAATGTGAATTACATAAAAAATCGACTTCCAAAAAACCAACTTGAAACAATGACATAATTTGCTCATGTGATCTCAACAGGAACGTAACAGCCATTACGGCAAGCGCCAAACAAAATCAGTATCACCATTGAACAAACTCACCATAGAAAAAATAATGAAACATGACTAATGTAGAATCTGATAACCCCGGCCCACGTAAAACCACCCACATCACGACATAAACACCCCCCCCCCGCGATAGGAAGATGCCATGCAGCTCCAGGGATGTCCAAACAACAATATAAAAATATTAACCTAAAAATACTTATAATTTAATACAACAATAAACTAATCATACGTCCCCCCTAAACTACCATAGCAAGGTGATAAAGGGAGTCTAAAAGGTAGAAGGCCATAAACCTAAAAGAACATAAACCTAAAACGCTTAAACAATAAACCAACATGGACACCCCTGTCGAAAAACCAACCCTTGCGGAACCTGCGTCACCGAATACTACACGTACTCAAAACAAGAACATCCATACTAACCAAAGAGAGAACATGCACTCAAAACACACGCACATATACACATGTTTACATGTACACGCGCGACAAAAGCGTACACATAGACCTCCCACGGTCATCCTATCGCCCTCCAAAGGCGTACATATGGACCTCCAATAGTCCTTCTCATCGCCTTCCAAAGGCGAGCACATGGACCTCTAATAGTCCCCCTTATCGCCCTCCAAAGGCGAGCACATGGACCTCCAATAGTCCCCCTCATCGCCATCCAAAGGCGAGCACATGGACCTCCAATAGTCCCCCTCATCGCCATCCAAAGGCGAGCACATGGACCTCCAATAGTCCCCCTCATCGCCATCCAAAGACGAGCACATGGACCTCCAATAGTCCCCCTCATCGCCCTCCAAAGGCGAGCACATGGACCTCCAATAGTCCCCCTCATCGCCATCCAAAGACGAGCACATGGACCTCCAATAGTCCCCCTCATCGCCATCCAAAGGCGAGCACATGGACCTCCAACAGTCCCCCTCATCGCCATCCAAAGGCGAGCACATGGACCTCCAATGGACCTCCAGTCGCACATATACATGTAAACACTGTATTTGTCATACATTCATACACACTACACGGTACACATACAAAAAAAGTGATTGCCCAGCTATAAACTATAGCCTTCCTCGTGCGAGCAATCTGCTGACGTGCGTAGAGCCGCGCTCAATGACACAAGAAACAACTCACATTCCCAAAAAAAAAAAAAAAAAACAGTATATAGAACAGAACAATACTCGACATACCAAGAGAGAGACGAGCAAACACAAAGAACACACCAGCCTGTTCCGCCACGCAGTGAGAGCAAGCGCGACGATGCTACACCGAGCAAACCATGCCGCCCACTGCACCTGCAACGAGGCACATCGCGCAAGCACGACAAAGCCCAATCCACGAAACGACAGAACACGCTCACACATACACACACAAACACACACAACCATCATTCATCACTGTGAGCTAAGACTTGGAATATCGCAAAAACAACACCGCCCTCCCGTTGACCAAATCCTAAGTTCACAACAGGAAACATCACTTGCGAGCCACACATGAAAACCTAGTTTACAGTACCTCACCACATGCGTTACACAAAACATAGCATGGACTTCTTTAACAGCACCGTGTAAAATGTTCTCTAGCAAAAAATTCATGACTCCACAAGAACAAATGACGTCAACAGAAACGCGATGCCACTGCACACACAGCAAAACAGCACAGAGATGAATGAACACTTACTGACCTACATAGACAAACTAGCAAAGACTCATAGCCACGATATAACAATTAAAATAAAAGAATTAATTTAGAAAAAAAAAACTAGGAAAATAAAAAAAAAAACTGCCTGACCTGGGTAGTCCAACACAACAAAACTAAGTTTTGCGACGGCGCTTCTACCATTTGTTAGATCATAAAACAATTTGTCACAAAACTAAGTCCCGTGATAAAACCAATTAGTCATAAAGCAAATTGGATCCGGCCGCCTCCACCATATGTTAGATAGCGAGAACCTACCGTGACATCCAACCAATTCCGTCGGCTCGGCCTCGAACCCACGGACTCCAAAGTCGACGGACCCGTAGAAGTACTGGGGCGTAGCTCTAGGGGTGGTTCTCACATCATAGGGATCGGGACATACCAATTCAGGCAGTTTAGGTCTTAGATTGACAAGACTTTGGTTCAAACAATAGAGGAACCGCAATTTATTAGAATACACATTTATCCTACGTGGCTGAGTTATGGCGAATCTGTCTATGGGCATTCCAGGTCTGATGGACTTAACTTTCCTATCTAGAGGGTAGCTGTAGTAACCCCTATACCTTGGCTTCCCGGTGGCTGACTCCGACCCCGTGTTGTGTCTTGGCTCCGTCGTCCAGGTCCACGATCGGCCTCCATGTCCTTCCCTCTGGGTCTTCCGTCGTTCTTTCCACCGTTCCACCCTGGCACAGGTCTACCTCCTCTTCCGTTCCATGATTGAATGCCCCGAATTACACACGTGCTCCCTCGCACCTAGACTTTCCTACGTCATACCCCAGTCACCCCCTCTCTGCCCTACGCTGGCTGTACTAAGTCATAAATTACCAATCAGACTACTCAGTTCGACCCCCTCCCATAACAATCACAAATGAGTGGGGCCAGGCTCTACTGACGTCACCACCGAACCAGCGCCCTCCTAAACCGA
The DNA here is from genome assembly GCA_945910005.1 of Isoperla grammatica. NCBI lineage: Eukaryota > Metazoa > Arthropoda > Insecta > Plecoptera > Perlodidae > Isoperla > Isoperla grammatica. The sequence goes on from OX246744.1 coordinate 32,115,152, forward strand.
GTAGTCAGCGAAGTTGCCGCAATCATTGCCCTCAATACTGCAACAATTATTATTGAAATAACCAACGCTCTGGGCTGACGAAATAGCCAGCACAGCGCATACCTTAATTGTGAAAGAAAACTGTAAATGACAAACTAACACAATCAAGATATCCATAAATCACCAAGAAGGAGATTACACCTGTAAAAGTTATAAAGTACCAACTTTTACATGACAATATAACCTGATAATAACACAAAATTTGTTAGGATCACAATTCACAATAAATATACGTAGATATACATAGTCAACTCATTTTTTACATCAACCCTATCTCATATTATTTAACACATTCATTAATTTAGCCCTAAAACATATTAAATCGTCAGAAAACAAATCAACTTGACTACACACTATTTTAGCCAAAGAGTTAAGAGAGATTTGTAACCTACCAATAAAATAATGAAAAAGTCGCATTTAAATTTTTTTGATTTTTTATTTCTTCGTAATATCCATAATTATTTATTTTGGTGGTTCTCACGAATGTTTCAAAAGTCACCCTTAAAACAATTAGGAAATAGATGGTTTCATGAAATGCGTGTGTGAGTATTGAAGCGCGCCACAACGTTGGCTAGTGGCTGCGCTGGTCACTCACTCCTCCCACCCCCGTCTACATCAGTTAGTTGTAGTTTGCAAACTTTGCGTGATTCCTTCTTTTGTGTAATAATTGTTTTTTAATTTATGCAAATAAAATGATTTACCCTAAATGAATACAAATTGCAAAAATCACCTTTTCCAAATCATGAATCAAATGGTTCATTTATTATTATTATTATTATTATTATTATTATTATTATTATTATTATTATTATTATTATTATTATTACTATTATTATTATTATTGTTGTTATTACTATTATTATTATTATTATTATTATTATTGTTATTATTATTATTATTATTATTATTATTATTATTATTATTATTATTATTATTAAATAAATTAAATTAAATCAATATTGACAATAGGACCAAGGTCCCTCAATTGCAATACAATAAAATAATGTAATCAAATGTAAATTTGATATTGATTAAGGTTGCCCATCGACATCGATTAATCGATTAATAATCGATGTCGATGCAAATTTCCGACATCGATTTTTTTTTCATAAATTGAATCGTTTTCTACACAAAATAGTAATAATAATAAAACAAATCTGTACTCCTCTCGTCGATAAGGTTACAAGTTACAACACAATATCAACTTACCAGAAGGTTTTGCGATGAACAAGGAACGATTTTGTTAGTTTTTCTTTTTAGTTTTTACATTGTTCAAGGAACTTTCTTTATCCGATATCGATTATTTCAGGTTTGATGTCAATGTCAAAAAAATTTCCGACATCGCGATGTGACTTGGATGTTTTGATTTCGATGTCAATGTTGTAATTTAACATCGATGTGCAACCTTAATATTGATTGATATTTGTGTTGTAATCCCATATTTTTGCAACTTGGCTAATCGAATTGATGTGTGGCTGAAATATAAAGATATTTGAGTTTTTATTTATCTTAGAATTATCCCCCCACTCTAACTTGTCCCCTACTGTGTCCAACATCTCGTTTGGTTGCAGGATGGCTGAGAATGATGACGCTCGGTTCGTTATAACCAAGCCTGGTGTCCTGGGGTTGGGTGAAGACCTGCCTGCTGGATCGAGCATTGGGTCGTTCTCCCAAGATGAGACCGTCGTTCAGGTGTCTTGCGGTGAAGACCACTCTGCAGTTGTCTGCGAGTCTGGCCGCGTCTACACCTTCTGTGTAACACAAAACACAGAACGGATGAAGAACGAAGGCTCGGTCGATGAGCCGAGGCTTGTTGACACTCTCAGCTCTGTTAATATAACCCAGGCTGCGTGTGGATATCAATACACCGTGTTCCTCACTGACAAGGGTGAGTTGTATTCGTGTGGGCTGAATGGCGAGGGTCAGCTTGGCCTCGATCACACCTGTTACACCCCCACACCCGTCCTGGTTGCCGGTCTGCCGCCCATCAAGAAGGTTGCTGCTGGGTATCACCACACGGTGGTTCTTGCAACAGATGGTGAGGTCTGGGTGTGTGGACACAACGGCTGGGGCCAACTAGGACTCGGTCATACAAACCAGCTAACCTCATTCACTCGCGTGCCCAACCTCCCCGAGGCCATCGTTGACATATCGGGTGGCGTGTTTTATACAGCTCTTGTCTTGGCCTCTGGGGTCCTCTTGGTAGCTGGGTATAATGACAATGGTCAACTTGGGCTTGGTGCAGTGGATAGGGTGTCCAGCTTCACACAAGTATCGGTGCCGTCAACAGCCGTGGCTGCCGTGTCCTGCGGTTACAACCACACTGTGGCCCTCGGAGTCGATGGAACGACCTGGGCTTGGGGTCGTAATGCTGAAGGTCAGTTGGGTACCGGTGACACAACCAAGAGATCCGCCCCCACTAGAATGATTGATCTAGAGGACCAGACTGTCTTCCAGGTTATCGCTGGATATTACAACACTGCGGTGTTGACACAGACAGGCGATGTGTTTGTGTGTGGCAAAGGAACAAGTGGTGAACTGGGTCAGGGGAAGAATAACGTCTCGGTGGCAACTCTGTTTCCGAAGTCACCGGGGCTGGTGGTTCAACAGGTGGCTTTTGCTGCAACATATTCACTACTGTTGGTCACGTCAATTGTCGCACCTTCAGCGCAGCACGTGACAGGAATTGTTAAAAAGGTGGGGGAAGACATAACGGATTGGGAGCAGAGCATAACGCAAACCCTAGAGTGTCCCGTGTGCTTCAAGGTCATGTGCGCACCAATACATCAGTGCACCAAGGGCCACAGCCTGTGTAACGCTTGCCGGTCTGACGACAGGACCACAGTTTGCCCGCTGTGTCGCGCACTGTTCTCCACTGTGAGGAATCTCACCTTGGAGAGATTAATGTTCGACATCCGGCTACCGTGCAAGGAATGCCTGCTGCGCATGCCCGCGTGCGAGCTGAGGGGACACGGCGCGGTCTGTCCTCGCCGCGACTACGACTGTCCCCTGGCGTGCAGCAGTTGGAGGGGCCGGCCCGAAGCGATGCTAGGCCACGCCCTCTCGGCCCACGCGGACCGGACGTGGCCCGACCTGCCACGCACGTTTGTGCAGCGGCGCAGACTCTTGCTCACGGACGTGCTCGCGGCGCACGGCAGAGTGTTCACGCTACATCGCGGGTACGACGGGGAGGGGCGCACGTTCCGGGCGGCCGTCAGGTACGTGGGCGCGCCCGAGGACAGGCACGCGTTCAGTTTCGAACTCACGCTTCTCACAGACGTCATGAGCAATACTTACCGCAGGAACCTGTGTTCTGACATCGAGAGCGTCGAAGACATGTTCAGTTCTTCCAACTGTGTGAGTGTGAAGGTTGAATGTCTTGACGCATTTCTCCAAAACGGCGATCTGACGTGTCGGGCGGCCATCTTGGAAGTGTGATCCGGGCGGTTGGGTTTCAACATGTATACCGTTACACCACGTTGCACTCGACGAGTGCAGAGAAAATACTAAACCCAGCTAAGTATAGTTGGCCCAACACTACCCTACACATGGCTTCGTCACAGGCAACAGGTTCGTAGCCAATCAGCGATCGGTATTTGCGCGGTTGTGTCTCGGGCGGTTCGCTGGTTGGCTATGAGGGCCTCGCCTGTGACGAAAGCATATGTAAGGTTCTTGGGCCAAGTATACCAGTAAGTGTTCAGTTACGTTCTTGGCTCTGTTTTTTGTGTCCGGGCCGAGGTTGGTGTTCATCAGTTAGGTAGCCTGACAAGCTGCCTACTAATATCCTTGTTGAACATTGCTCGCAATGAACAACTATTTACTCCCTTCTAGTAATCAACTCTATTGTTTGTATATATTGGTATAATCATTCATCTAAATTAAATGTAAACTGGAGTCTGTGTTGTCAAAGTGTGCGTGCATGTATTGCACAGACACATTATTCTTATTGTGTTCTCATTAAGTATGTGTATGTGAAATGTTAATTTAGATAAGTTACCATATTTCTTTATCTTGACGATTAATAGAAATTGAATTCATTCAATTGAAATCATTCTGCTAGATTCAACGTATTCTTGAGACCCTTGACCACGAGTGCACGTATTGCATTATTCTCATTGTATTTGCGTTAGCCTAAGTGATATGTTGACTTTTTTGTGTGTAACTATGGTAATTTCTTTACTTTTACAACATATTTTAAGCTTTCAATGCTTTTTTAAAACATATGTTATTATCTTTAAACTGTATTTACGAAGTGTGTTTGCATTGTGTTATTATTAATTTCTATGTGGCTTGTAGATTTTACATCTTAGTTAATCGAGTTGGGTGAGTTGGGCCCAATATTGAATGCTTTCAATGCTTGTTGTTTTATATTTTATATTAATAATTTTGATACCTTAAATGTAACCTTCAAATAATGTTTTTAGCAAGTAAAGTGTGAATGAACAAATAACATTGTTGCATTCTCCTGAACACCACCTGTTTCATAAAGAATCCCGTTCTTGTCATCCCGTTAACATGCTCTTGGGTTGTTCTCCTTGAAGGGTAGTTATTGTAGCCCAGCCTGGCCTAGGCTGGTCTGTCTGGAAGAATTGTGATGTACATGTTTTGTATGTCAATTTTTAAATAAAAAAGTTGACCAAAGTACGAGGTGAACTACTAAGGTACTAGGGTGAGTACTAAGTGAAGTGGGCAAGTGGACCCTGAGGGCTATGCAGGCTGCTGGCTTCTGGTATAGGACCACCCTAGCCGGCCGGACAGGTCGAGGGGGAGGAGCCAGACGAAATCCTCCCCTTTACCTTTTCTTCATCTTTACGTCCTACTTATCCCTATCTTCCGAAACCTCCTCGATGTCATCCCGGGGGGAATTGTAATTTACCCCCCCCCCCCCCCCCCCCCCCCGGAAATAAATTGACTACAATCTCTAAACAAAATATTACTTAATATAGAAATGACACTACAATATTGCATTCAAGGTTTTTGTTATGGCTTATGTTTGCACCTGTAATGATAGGCAGACCCTGCGAAAAGAGAGTATGTGACAGCTCACGAGGACTCTTAATGTTTGCACCTCTTATGATAGGCAGACCCTGCGAAAAGAGAGTATGTGACAGCTCACGAGGACTCTTGCTATGGCTTGGCCAGGAACTCGATATGTAAATGAATGGCGATTGCTGGTGCTCGAACATCAAACTCTGAGATATCTGATGGTATTTACGGTATTGTATTTTGCCCCTCGACTCTTCACAATAAGTAATAACATATTTTTGGAAAGGATTAAACCTCCAGCTACCTTATCATATACAGACAGTTATAGACAGACACGAGATTAATTCGAGTGTGGACGATACACATGTGTCAAAATTGACAGCATCTCGTGTGAAGGGGTATGTCTAAGGAATATACAAATATTCTACCCGTTTTTGAAATTTACTTTATTTTATATCCTGAGCGTTGGACGTGAGTTGACAAATTATACTGTGTAGGTGTTTTCCCTTTGATATCGCTTAAAATGTCATCACAAAGTAATAACGTACTGGTGTATTTCTTAAAGTATTACCATCGACCTCTTCTAAACGATGTATTGGAGAAGGGGGCGGGGCAGATGATATCCAGATGCAAGACAGAAAGGAAGTACATTTTTAGTCGAAGTAAATTGAAAGTACGTACATAAAGCTTTCTGTGTGCCACAAAAGTAAGTGACAAGAGAGCTGAAACAAGCAAATACAAAAGCAGAGAAGGGACAGGCTTATCAAAACTCCGCCACTTTTCAACATGTCAACGTGAAAAGGGGTACTTTGCTTTCAAATTTTTTGTAAATATATTTTTGTTTAAATAGTATTTTTATTTATATTTTTCCATCTGAAGATTTCTTCTCCCACTTGGCCCTGCCCTCCCTTGCTGGACTCCCCTTATGACGACTCCTGCGATCTAGGATATATTTAAGGTGGCTCGTTGGTCCAGTGGTTAGCATCCCTGCTTCCAATGCAGAAGGTCCCGGGTTCAAATCCCGCTTCAGGCAGAAGTTTTTTACTTCTAATGTGGATTCAATTACATTACTCTTGGCTTAGAAATAAGTAAACGGTGACTTTGGAGCCGTCGTAGCAACGAAGCACTCAATAAATTCAAAGTTGTTCTGAATCAGCTTTGTTGATTCTCGCATTTGTCCGCAGGTTTTCGCACTGTCCAATCACTGATTCATATGTTTCGTATTTGAAATATCGATCTTTGATTGGTTATCGCTCACTCGTCGATGGTGTTCGAAGCCTACAGGGTTGGTTTAGTCGCTTTAAATTAAAGTCCCCCACTGCAAATCAGTTTACATCTGAGCTGGTAGAATCTAACTGTGAATTTATTTTATTTATTTATTTATAGATTTACCTGATTTGGAAGACGTTATATGACCTAAGCTGTCCAGTACGTTGTTAATCACCACCAATAATAATAATTTGACTGTGTATTAGTATAAGTGGTATTAGTGGTAGAGGTAGTTAAGAAAATTTGCCGCTCCCCCCCCCCCCCCCCCCCCCCCCCCACCACCACCTTCATTCGATGTCTAGTCCCCCGGGATTTGAAATATCCCCCCCTTCCCCCCCCCCCCACCCCCCCGGAGACCAAACTCTGAATGAATTCAACACTGGTCTTGTGGTCACAGTTCTCCAAGACGTCTTTAAACAACCAACAATTAAATAACCTCTTTATTCCAAGGAACCTCCCCCAATTTACCCTTAGATAGAACTAATCACGGCCCTCTAGATCTTCAATGACAACAATGTACAACAGTGGAAATACCATAACTATGGGTAGGGTCTGAAACTTGTTGGCAATGCTTTGGTTATAGCGTTCTCCAGCAGGGCGCAGCACTGTCAAGCGGCGTAGGTTGCGGAACAGGTGAAGTGAAAATATGGACAAAACACGCGCGAAGTTTTGTAACATTAGGAAGAAAACTTGTTTTACTTCTTAACCTAGAATTTATGAAATAAAATGAAGAGAATTTTATTTCTACAGCTTTATGTATGAATAATGACGTAATATACACAGTCGGCCTAGCAGAAAATACCAGCTTTTCAATATTAGTATTTTAAATGGCCGACATAATACCTGAATGCCGACGTCCTTGCATGTCAGCTGTGACAACTACATAAGCTGTCATGCACTGACGTCCTTGCATGTCAGCTGTGACAACTAGATAAGCTGTCATGCACTGACGTCCTTGCATGTCAGCTGTGACAACTACATCAGCTGTCACTGTCTTCCTTGCATGTCAGCTGTGACAACTACATCAGCTGTCACTGACGTCCTTGCATGTCAGCTGTGACAACTACATCAGCTGTCACTGACGTCTTTGCATGTCAGCTGTGACAATTACATCAGGTGTTACTGACGTCCTTGCATGCCAGCTGTGACAACTACATCAGCTGTCACTGTCTTCCTTGCATGTCAGCTGTGACAACTACATCAGCTGTCACTGACGTCCTTGCATGTCTGCTGTGACAACTACATCAGCTTTCACTGACGTCCTGGCATCTCAGCTGTGACAACTACATCAGCTGTCACTGACGTCCTTGCATGTCAGCTGTGACAACTACATCAGCAATCACCGGTGTCCTTGCATGTCAGCTGTGACAACTACATCATCTGTCACTGACGTCCTTGCATGTCAGCTGTGACAACTACAACAGCTGTCACTGACGTCCTTGCATGTCAGCTGTGACAACTACATCAGCTGTCACTGACGTCCTTGCATGTCAGCTGTGGCAAATACATCAGCTGTCACTGACGTCCTGGCATATCAGCTGTGACAACTACATCAGCTGTCACTGACGTCCTTGCATGTCAGCTGTGACAATTACATCATCTGTCACTGACGTCCTTGCATGTCAGCTGTGACAACTACAACAGCTGTCACTGACGTCCTTGCATGTCAGCTGTGACAACTACAACAGCTGTCACTGACGTCCTTGCATGTCAGCTGTGACAACTTCAACAGCTGTCACTGACGTCCTTGCATGTCAGCTGTGACAACTACATCGGCTGTCACTGACGTCCTTGCATGTTAGCTGTGACAACTACATCAGCTGTCACTGACGTCCTTGCATGTCAGCTGTGACAACTACATCAGCTGTGACAACTACATTAGCTGTTACTGACGTCCTTGCATGTCAGCTGTGACAACTTCATCAGCAGTCGCTGACGTCCTTGCATGTCAGCTGTGACAACAACATTAGCTGTTACTGACGTCCTTGCATGTCAGCTGTGACAACTACATCAGCTGGCACTGACGTTCTTGCATGTCAGCTGTGACAACTACATCAGCTGTCACTGACGTCCTTGCATGTCAGCTGTGGCAACTACATCAGCTGTCACTGACGTCCTTGCATGTCAGCTGTGGCAACTCCATCAGCTGTTACTGACGTCCTTGCATACCAGCTGTGACAACTACATCAGCGGTCACTTTGTCCTTGCATGTCTGGTGTGACAACTACATCAGCTGTCACTGACGTCCTTGCATGTCAGCTGTGACAACTACATTAGCTGTCACTGGCGTCCTTGGCTCCTTGCATGTCAGCTGTGACAACTACATCAGCTGTTACTGACGTCCTTGCATGTCAGCTGTGACAACTACATTAGCTGTCACTGACGTCCTTGCGTGTCAGCTGTGACAACTACATTTGCTGTCACTGACGTCCTTGCATGTCAGCTGTGACAACTACATTAGCTGTCACTGACGTCCTTGCATGCAGCTGTGACAACTACATCAGCTGTTACTGACGTCCTTGCATGTCAGCTGTGACAACTACATCAGCTCTCACTGACGTCCTTGCATGTCAGCTGTGACAAGTTGACAACTACATCAGCTGTCACTGACGTTCCAGCCACTTTCGACCGGATGGAAAACGTCTTCACATCCTCATCTGCAGTCCCACACAAGTGCGATCCATACCTGCGGTTGTGTACGGTGTAAAAATATTGTTTATATATGCTATTTGAAGGGTTGCATTAGCTTATGCTTACAATAGAGAACAGTGCTGCGCAGCCTGCAGACAGTTATGCTACGTTTACAGCTACGCGTTGCGAGCGAAGCGAGGGCGCGAGCTCCAATCAGCGGCCGAGTTTGTAACTTCTTTGCATAAAACTCGGCCGCTGATTGGAGCTCGCGCCCTCGCTTCGCTCGCAACGCGTAGCTGTAAACGTAGCATTGATGTTGGATAAAAGAAAAACTGATTACCGGGTATCGTACAAAATTAGGGAGCCTGTCCAGGGACCGCTACCTTGTCGTGGTGTGCAGGTTGGTGCGCTTTGATGATTCCTGGAGCTAGGCCGGCGGGTGCGTATGCTTCTGGTAGGGCCACCCTATTCGGATTGGTCGAGGAGAAGTCAGACAAATTAAATGCAGTCCACATCCTCACCACTCCCTTTTTCCCCTCATTTCCCTTTCCACCCGTTCTCCTACTTGCCCTTTTTCTCCAAAGAGCCCCCAATTTTAACTTCATTATCACCCACTCATCGTCTTGATTAGCCTAGTTGCTAAAATATGAGACGGTTAGCCCAAATATCAAGCAATCAAAATTAGGAAGCCTGTTATTCTGTCTTGTCAGATTATTTATATAAAAACGGATTTATACCGAAACAAATTATTGTACAACAATCATTTACTAACATATTATGTTAGCATAAAGTTGGTCACAAAATAGAGCAGGTAGATAATATTGTCATGTAAAAGTTGGTACTTTATAACTTTTACAGGTGTTATCTCCTTTTTGGTGATTTATGGATAATATCTTGATTGTGTCACTTAGTTGGTCTTGGCCGTTTTCTTTCGCAATCGAGGTATGCGCTGTGCTGGCTATTTCGTCAGCCCAGCTCTGCTGCAACGTCCGAGGTTGTTGACTCGTGTGTTCAGTTAATGATAACGTAAATGTTGCAGTTTTGTGGACATTGATTGCGGCTACTTCGCTGACTACTCGGTTTAGGAGGGCGCTAGTTCGATGGTGTCGTCATGTAAAGCCTGGCCCCACTCTTTTGTGATTGTTACTAGAGGGGGTCGAACCGAGTAGTCTGATTGGTAAGCCAGCGTAAGGCAAAGAGGGGGTGACTGGGGTATGACGTAGGAGAGTCTAGGTGCGAGGGAACACGGGTGTAATTCGGGGCAATCAACGACTGACGGAACTAGAGAGAGACCTGTGCCAAGGTAGTTCGGTGAGGGAAAGAGGAGGAATCCAGGAGTGGGACCCAGGAGCGGAAGTCCGGAGGAAACCCGCGAAGCTGAATGAAGATCACCCAGCCGACTACCGAGGGACGGAGAGCCTATGCACAGAGTCCGTGACGTTGACGTCTAACCAGGGAGAGGTAGAATATTCGTTTAGTCTAGCAGTAGCAACGACCATAGACAGATTCGCCACGCCTCAGTCACACTAGGATAAATGTCAATTATCAATAAAACCGTTTCCTCCTGAGTTTGAAACCAGTGTTAAGTCATTACACGTATCATGATTGCCCGAACTCCGGCACGTCCACTGATGATCCCAGTAGCGTAAGTGAGGACCAGCCCGAAGTTACGCCCCCGTACATCTACGGGTACGTCCACTGATGATCCCAGTAGCGTAAGTGAGGACCAGCCCGAAGTTACGCCCCCGTACATCTACGGGTACGTCCACTGATGATCCCAGTAGCGTAAGTGAGGACCAGCCCGAAGTTACGCCCCCGTACATCTACGGGTACGTCCACTGATGATCCCAGTAGCGTAAGTGAGGACCAGCCCGAAGTTACGCCCCCGTACATCTACGGGTACGTCCACTGATGATCCCAGTAGCGTAAGTGAGGACCAGCCCGAAGTTACGCCCCCGTACATCTACGGGCACGCCCACTGATGATCCCAGTAGCGTAAGTGAGGACCAGCCCGAAGTTACGCCCCCGTACATCTACGGGTACGTCCACTGATGATCCCAGTAGCGTAAGTGAGGACCAGCCCGAAGTTACGCCCCCGTACATCTACGGGTACGTCCACTGATGATCCCAGTAGCGTAAGTGAGGACCAGCCCGAAGTTACGCCCCCGTACATCTACGGGTACGTCCACTGATGATCCCAGTAGCGTAAGTGAGGACCAGCCCGAAGTTACGCCCCCGTACATCTACGGGTACGTCCACTGATGATCCCAGTAGCGTAAGTGAGGACCAGCCCGAAGTTACGCCCCCGTACATCTACGGGTACGTCCACTGATGATCCCAGTAGCGTAAGTGAGGACCAGCCCGAAGTTACGCCCCCGTACATCTACGGGTACGTCCACTGATGATCCCTGTAGCGTAAGTGAGGACCAGCCCGAAGTTACGCCCCCGTACATCTACGGGTACGTCCACTGATGATCCCTGTAGCGTAAGTGAGGACCAGCCCGAAGTTACGCCCCCGTACATCTACGGGTAGGCCCACGTCGCCTGCAGTCCGTGGGTTCGTGTCCGAGCGTCGCCGTGGGACTGAGGGGACAATAGGTGCTCGCTACGTAACAATATGTAGAAATTATAAACTAGTTAACAGTACACAATTGCTGTATTTATCATGCTATGCTGGCGGGTGTTTGTTCCAAATCTTCCTTCATACCGAAAACGATTATTGTATAGTGAACATTTAAAACCACATGTAAGCATACTCTTGGTCACAAAATAGTGCAGATAGATAATTCATTGAAATTAAAAATTAGTTTGCAGTAGAAAACTGCTGTATCTACCATGCTATGTTGGCGGGTTTTTGTTCCAAATCTTCCTTCATACCGATAAAAATTATTCTAAAGCGATCATTTAATAGCATATTACATTAGCATACTGTTGGTCAAGAAATAGTACAGATAGATAATATAGTGAAGTTAAAAATTGGTTTGTATAGACAATTGTTGTATCTATTGTGCTGTGTTGTCCACGTTTTGATCCAAATGCTGCTTCATATGCTATTAAATGATCGCTATACAATAATTGTTCTCGGCATGAAGGAGCATTTGGAACCAAAATACGACAGCATAGCAGGATAGCTACAACAATTGTCTACTGTAAACCAACTTTTAGTTTCAACATATTATCTCTGCACTATTTTGTGACCTAGAGTATGGTAACATGTGGTTTAAATGATCGCTATAAAATAGTTTGTTTCGGTATACTATAAATAATCTGACAAGGCAGCTTAACAGGCTGCCTTATTTTGTACGATAATCAGTTTTTCTTTCCTCCAACATTAGTCTATCTGTCTGCACTACACTGTAACTGTAACCCGTTGTAGGTACTAGGTATATATGATAAGCAATCTTTGACATAGCATAAATTGAAAATATTTGTTCCCTCGTTACGTTTGAAATTGGAGTCATTTGAGTACAGCCTGCTATATATTGTTAATTGACACCGTACACACCCGCAGGTATGGATCGCTCTTGTGTGGGAGTAGCGGAGTACAGATGATGTGCAGACGACTTCCATCGCATGTCATCTTTTCCCGTGATTGAGACGCTCTTGCTGTTTTGGACTTGGTTGGATGAAGATTTGTCCGGGTTTTATGCCGTAAGTTGTTTCGTAAGTGTTCAGGTAATAGTAACATCCGAATGTGACAACTCTTGCGATCGATTAATAACGTTAGGCCTAGGCTAGTTTGTCACGCGTGTTGGTTGGGCGTCCTAGGCCTAGCCTAGGCCTAAGCTGTAGGGAATAATATCAATGGCCTAGGCGTAGGCTTAGCTACCTAGGCCTAGCCACACGACGTGCAAAACCGTAGACCTAGGCCCTAACAATTTCAAACCCAGCTGCCCTGGGCATAGGCCTAGGACTGCCTAGACTTCTAGTGCAGCTAAAGGCCCGACGTACAAAGGCTTACGGCCTAGACCTCCGCTTTTGTACAACCAGTCTGTGGCTAGGCCTAGTAGGGTCCAGCTTACTAGGCCTAGCCTATGTAGAAAAGCTCAAGCCTAGCCTGGCGACGGACTCGGAAGTACAAAGGTGAAGGCTTGCCCGCTTGGCTTAGGGCATAGGCCTAGCCTAGCCACAAGCTGTACGTACAAATATCTAGGGTTAAGAGTAAATACCTCAAGCGCCCGTTACTGTAGAACTTTTGGGCTGACGGGTCACACGCATCAGGCGCGTCGATCAATCAGATTGCAAGTTTGCCGCTTCAGCTGCGGTGCATGCGAAACGAATCCATGCAACAATGCAAAACGTGTTTATTTCCAGTGTTTTGATCAACGACGGAAACCATAAAACCTATACAAAACAAACCACATTAGTTTCTTCCACATTTCGAGGTAAGCAACAGCTGCAATTTGTCTCTGCCATATAGCGATATTGTATTTGTAAACGGATTGCCTAAGTGTTCCATCACAGATACATTGAGCATATGAATATTTTATTACATTTGTCAAAGGTGCAGTTACGCACGTCAGATTTGTTTACAGTAGCGCAATCTTTCGAAGCCTAGTGCGACCCGCAAAACAACATAATAAAATATGTCGCAACATGTTCGTAATCTTTAATGTATCTGTGATGACTGATGAGTGACTAATCAAGCCGTTTACATAGGCCTATACATATTCGTTAGGCGTGCTTTGCTGAGACAAATTGCAGCTCTTGTTTATGCCTACCCTACATCAAAACGTTGATGAAAGAAATGTGGTTTGTAGGTTAGATTCCGTTGTCGATCAATACACAGGAAATAAACGTTTTGCATTGTCGCATGGGTTTGTTTTGTGTGCACCACGGCTGAAGCGGCAAACTCACAATCTAAATTGGTCGACGCGCCTGAAGCGTCTTAACGCGTTGCCCCAAATACTCTACAGTAACGGAAGCTTAGTCTGGGTCCAGTCATAGCTTACCAAGGGCCAAGGCCTATACATTCTTTTTTATATATTAGGACATTCGATTGTTGTCCGTATTATGCTTGGCAGTTAGGCCTAGCTCTAGGCCAATTCAATTAGCTATGGTTAGCCTACATTGGAACTGACTTTGGGATTGGTCTTTTTATTAGGCTTACTTTTAGTATTACCCATTCCCATTCATATAGATTACAAAACTGATTGCTGTTTTGAATGAACACATTCTTTGGGAAAAAAAGCTAAGCTAGTCTCAGACATGCCCCTATGTAGGCTTTGTTTTATAGAAGTTGAGAGGGCCTACTGTTTCCAAGTTTGTAGCCACTTCTCTAATGTTTTCAGACTGAGCCAAACTCCAAAGCAAATTGATCGAGGAAATATATTCCATATGCTCCTTTAAGAAATTATTTTTCAAGTTGATTTTGGTAACTTGCCGAATTAAATAGGCCTGCTTGCAAGGGGTTATATGACAATATATAATGAACATTTAAATTTAAGCCACATGTTTGATAAGTGGCTAGCGAATGCCACAAGTGGTGCAAATTTATTTTCAATCACACGCTAGCATTGTTTTTACATTTGCATTGCATAATTTATCTTCATTAATCAATTAAAAGTAGGTAGGCCTACATGAACAAAATCTTTTTTGATTTTTATTTAAAAGCTAGTCTTTGCCTTGGGTTTTGCTTAGGCCTATATATAACTAAAGCGGAATACATTATTCAGCAATGTCGAAAAGAGTCGAGGGGAGACTTGGAGATGTTTCGGCCAACTCTCGGTCTTGATCACTCAGCGTGAGTAGGAAATCTAAACTAAACTTATAAATATGGTGAATTTACATTTATATACTACAAGGATATTGGCCTACACCACATTGTCTAACATTGATATTATTATACTCTTCACTAATCTAGCTATTTCCAATGCCGAGAGCTACTTACTGGATGAGGAGAGCTATTGCAGTCTCGTACTTTGTTAGGCGGGGACCAAGCGCAAGTGCGAAGCTCTGCAAGCCAGCGAGCCTGGGGTTTACAGTTACAGTTACACTGACGTCAATAACGTTCAGCGTAGTGTTGGAAAATTTCATGAAATTTATGTTTTTGAAAGTTTCGTTGAAAGTTTCATGAAATATTGAACCTTTTGTGAAAGATTGATTTTCATGAAAATTTGACACATTACCATGAATTTAATGCATTTTATTAGGCTGGTATAAAATAGGCTATGTATAAAAATAAAGAAATTACATTTTGACTTAACCTGTCACTCTCAGGGCAGGTATATACAGATACCAATATACTTCTCCTAGTTTTATTAGAGAAATCTGAATATACGTTTACCACACGAACCAAGTCCATAGCCTACTTAGTTGTACTGTACGTACTCGACAATCAGCTCAAGTTTCTGATTACTTAACCACGGATTCTGAGATTGTACATTGTCTAAATTTAATAAATATTACTGATCGGCAGAGCGTGCTGGCTTGAATACTTTCTCGGTACATACAAACGTGTTTACCAGGAAAATCTCGTACGAATGCAGTTTGTATGTACCGAATTGTACAGACTCTGCTCGCGTAGTAAACGTAGTAACAATACGTATTTCTCTTTTACTCGGACTCTGGTGTCTCAAAATCTGTAAAGTTAGGCTCAACTTCACTGTCACTGCCTATGTGACCAATCAATATACAGTACTGTATTCTGAATAACTTTAAAAGTAATAAATACTTAACTAGTAACAATGTAGCTATAAAATATCAATCTTTCACGTTTTTTTGAAAGTTTCACTTGATGCCTTGAAAGTTTCAATTTGAAAGTTTCAAATTGAAACTTTCAAGTTGAAACTTTCAAGACTTCCAACACTAGTTCAGCGAGAAAACTACTGAAATCGCTGCCGTGCACAGCCAGAATAAAAAAAAAAAAATTCTGTGTGTGTGCCCATCGTTCTAAAACATGATCATCTTTGACATATCAAATGTTTTCACAAGGTTAGATACTAAATTCTTGTACACTAACTAGGGATGTCAATACCCAGAATTTTTCGGACCGGGTTTTGGTCCCCGGGTTACCGGGGTAGAGAAGTAACGGATTATTTACCATGTGGACAAATGACTAGCGTAGTTACGAAATAGTGTGTTATGAAAGCATGGCGGGGCATTATTAAATTCTTCACTGGGGCCATTTTGAAGATTGGTGGGAGTGTGGAACTCAATACAGGAGTACACTACCTTCCCATATGCATCTTCATTAATGTTCACCCCCAGTAAACAGATAATTAAGGTAGTTATGGAGATATGGTGACAGCTGGTATTATTTTTCAGGTGTTGGCGCGCTGTGTTGCTGAACTAGATTCTCCGGCCAGATACGATAATCGTCCCCAAGATCGCGCAAGTCTCGCGGGGGCGTTCCACGTAAGTCACAATACAGTAGGTACTACCTAACCAATATATTTGTATGTCACCTGCCTTATCTCTGTACTCGCCGCATAGATTAAGGCTGCTCCACACAGATTTTGAAGACATAATGCATAAGGTTTTAAGACGTTGTTTTTAGGGCTCTGGTTCACATAGTTTCGTATCCTTCAAGATATGCCTAGTGAAGTATATAGTAGTATATAGAATAGATAGTAAAGTGAAATACTTTATAACATTTTATCCTCAGTTAAAACATCATTGTGATACAATACAAATTATTTAAAATTTGTATTATCCATAATTAATCATTATAGCCTTGTTAACAACAATTCCTGCACACCATGCAATGAATTCGTAAGTATTATTAAAGTACATGATCCGTTGACTTGAGATTTTAGTAACTTGTTTTAAGATTTAAGCGTAAAGTTGGACATTGCCCAACGTTATGACCATGACTTACCCATAAAAACAACGTCTTAAACCTAAACCTTTGTATGAACGCCAGTACGTGTTTATTATGATCCAACTACAGTAAACCACCAGTTATACGATGCTCAGTTGTACGATATTTGTACATATACGATGAAAACGATTGGTCCCCACCAACTTGCTTAGTGTATTTATGAATAAAACAATCAGTTATACGATATCGGATAATACGATATTTGGGTTTATACGATGTATTTTTAGCTCCAGGCAAGTATGGAACTCTCAGTAATACGATATCTCGTTTGACAAAAGCGGTCTGGACCGCCGTGCTCTAATGAGTCATCTGGCAGGCCATTCTGCTGGCTTGATCTTATGTTGTTGCCGACGAAACTTGTGAGCCCCCCCCCCCCCCCCCCCAGCACCGTTTCCGACCACAGACTACCACCGGCTTGTTGATGAATGAAAGTTTGAATGAAAAGGAATGACGGCTTTATTGGTTGTAGATTTATGGTAGGTATTGAGCGCTGTCAGCGGCTGGTGTTCACAGACTGGGCGGGTTAGTGATTTGGGGGGGGGGGTTGGAGGGGGGGAGGATGTTCTGTTTAACCCCCCCCCCATTCATGCGCCAGCCGAACCGAACCCAACTCAACCCACAATAAAGCAGGTAGCAAGTGGATGAAGCAAGGCAGAACAGCTGTCTTTGTGTCATCGTATTGACATTCCAGTCCCACGCGAATCCTTGTTTGTCTAAAGAGTTGCTCTAAATTAACTTTCAATTTAAATTTGGACAAAAAAACGCAAAACAAAATAATCTTGTTTTATTCCGAAAGAATTCCTAACTTATCTGCTAAAGTTATCTGTTCCCTGATACGAGCGGTGAGTGACACGGCCACGCAGCGTATGCGTGACTCACGGGTCGCTTTCACTCACCGCGTTCGCGCGCTACGTGTTGGCGGCCGATGCAGCGTCAGTAGCCGCGAGCCGTGTTTCCCGCTGCCCGGGCTTCTGTACGATACGTGATCCGCGATATTATGAGTTCTTCTTGTAGGCCATTTATAAGCGAGCATGAATTCATTACAGCAGTCAACCATTTTTTATTAAATTAATAGATTTACCACGATTAGTTTAATGTGTCAATATTATTATGTTAATTGCTAAAAACAATAAAAGATAAAGGTTTCTTATAATCAATAAATTCAATCATTAACTGATGTGACTAGTTTATGGCCTAACCCCTAACCCCCCCCCCCCCCCGACCAAAACATACCACTACCCATAATTTGTTTTATAGCTGCCACATGCTCTGTGGCTGTAAATATCAATAATCAGTTGTACGATATTTTGAGTTATAGGCCTACGATGGCATTAGCCAGACCCTCGACGATCGTATAACTGGTGGTTTACTGTATACGACTACGCGTAAAACCTAAAATCTGATGTCTTAAAGGGGTTCTCACCCGCTAGATGTATTTTTTACCATATGATCTACTGCACCACACCAATCGATAATGAACCATTAAACATCGTGAGTTGAAACCTGTGAATTGTTATTAATTAATGAAATTTCTGGTTAACTGCTGCGGCGACTGTTGGTGTCAGCCGGCTTTTGGTGCGAGTGTAGGCCCTACTCCACTCGACACCGCATAGCAGACCGCGTTCATTGCGCATGCATTCACTATTTCCGCTCCCAATACTACTCTCTCTCTCACTCACTCTCTCTCTCTCTCTCTCTCTATGTGCTTATATCCGTAACGATATTAAATTTAAAATTCTAAGTACTTCTCCGAGCGAATACTGTTCACGGCCTGAATACCTAATATTCGAAATAATTGTTTCCTATCAGACAGTTCTCTTAGCGGTAGTGTATCGCCCTCCCAAGATCGGATTTCTTACCGATTTTGAAAATTCACTCTTAGCTTGGTTACCGCATTATGAAAATGGGTAATGGGTAGTAATGGGTGATTTTAATACCAACCTTCAACTTCCTAATCATACAGATACAAAACAACTAACCACAATTTTCGAATCATGTAACCTTGAAGTACTGCCCCTACAACCTACACACCACACATCTACCTCTCACACATTAATTGATTTAATGTTAACTTCGGATGTAAGTAAAATCCTTAATCACGGACAACTCTCCGTACCTGGCATTTCATATCATGACCTGATTTATTTACAATATTCAATTCGAGTACCAAAACACAAAGCAAAGTTCATTACTAAACGCTTTTTAAAACACATCGACACCGAACGCTTTACAGAAGACTCTATAGCCATCCCTTGGCACAACATTATTAACTTAAACACTATTGACGAAAAATTGTTAGAATTCAACTCGTTAGTTATACAGCTTTATGACGAGCACGCTCCTTTAAAGACGGTTCGAGTGACTAAACCTCCAGCTCCGTGGCTAACCAACGACATAAGAGATTACATGGCAAGATGAGACGCAGCTTTTAACATTTATAAATCTTTTTCTACCCCTGAAAACAGAGATAAATACAAAACACTTAGAAACAAGACAAATCAACTGATGCGCACGGAAAAGCGGAGGCATGCATATAGTTTACTCGACCCAAAAATGCCTTCTAAAAAACTTTGGCGGACTATCTCCCACATGGGGGTAGGCAAGCAAAAGGAAGACGAACCCCCTATTGCGATACCCCTGGATTCACTTAACTCGCATTTTATCCAGCCAGTGCAAGAAATTGACCCCACAATTAAAAAAGAATTTTTAAACAAATTATCAAACAATAGAAATATACAACCTTATGAGAAGTTCTATTTCTCACACGTGACGCCTCAAACTGCTCTACGCGCTATAAATCGTATCCAGTCCAATGCCCAAGGAGTAGATAATATCCCTATAGAACTTATTAAACACATGATCAAACATTCCCCATTTTTAATTGAACCTATTACTTATTTACTTAACTTCTCCCTTACTAGTTCTTCCTATCCTCATATGTGGACACACGCATTAGTTCGTCCTCTTGCGAAAAAAGTAAAGCCTGAAACGGCAGGAGACTACAGACCAATTAGCATATTACCAGCACTATCAAAAGTTCTCGAATACATCGTTCATACTCAAGTATCTGAATACCTGACACAAAACGACATTTTAGACCAACATCAATCAGGGTTTCGGGTCAACCACAGCACATGTACAGCTCTTATAAAAGTTACTGACGACATTAGATCTAAAATGGACCATAGACAATTGACTATCCTAACATTACTCGACTTTAGCAAGGCCTTTGACTCGGTCGATACGGTATAGATATACTAATTGCAAAACTGAAAACCATAAACTTTTCTGCGCCGGTGATACAATGGTTCGAGTCATATTTTCGTGATCGTAAGCAAAGTATAATATCACTCGATTGTCAATCTCAATGGCAGACATTAAGAGCTGGTGTTCCTCAAGGAAGTGTCCTCGGACCTCTATTGTTTTCTCTCTACATAAATAGTATTTCAAAAGCATTAAAGTATTGTCATCACCACCTCTATGCTGACGATCTGCAAATATACTTGCATGCCTCCCCACTGAAACTCGACGCCGCTATAGATTTGATTAATAATGACTTGGAAAATCTGACTACCTGGGCAACCAAACATGGGTTGCTAATAAACTCACTTAAATCCCAATCTATAATCATTGGATATCATAAATTGTTGAATTAAATAAACATTTCAAATGTCCATAAAATAACTTTGAACGACCTAACAATACCCTTCCAAAACAACATAAAAAACTTAGGACTACACATGACAGACGACCTCTCCTGGAACAATCACACCAAGCACATATGTCAAAAAACTTACTCAGCTTTACACTCATTAAACAGACTAAAGAATTTTCTTCCGACTAGACTTAAGACTCTCCTAGTACAAACGCTCATAATTCCTCACTTTGACTACTGTGACGTCGTTTACAACGACCTAACAGAAGACCTAGCCATCCGTCTTCAACGTGCCCAAAACTCGTGCCTTAGGTTTATCTTATATAAGAAAATATGACCACATTACTCCTGGCTTCAAAACAGTTATCCTGGATCCGCTTAAAAGACCGCCGTAACCTTCATTCTGTTTGTCTTACCCACCGTATTCTCTCTACTTCTTCACCTAGTTATCTCGCTTCAAACTTCCATTATCTTCATTCAAATCACTCTTTCAACACTAGATCAAGATCCAGCACTATACTAGCTTTTCCTATCCACAGAACTAATATTTTAGATAATTCCTTCATAATACATGCTATACGCACCTGGAATGCTCTACCTGCAGAGATAAGGGATGTTTATCATGACAATTTAGGGTTATTCCGATTAAAAACTCACAATCACTATTTTAATAAAAATTAACACATATGTTAAATACCAATTATGGCAGAATGTACTCGTTGGTAGTTGTAATGTGACCATGCTTCCCTTAATAATGTCAATGGAAAATAAATAGAGTGAATGGGATGGATGAATGAGACGTTGATTTTTGTTAGTGTATAAGTAGGTTGGATG
>OX246744.1:32136587-32254782 GCA_945910005.1 Isoperla grammatica
ATACCTATTGCTGAAGACACCCTATTACAAACATATTCATAGTGCCTTTTAAAAGTAAGACTACAGTCTAAATAAACACCAAGATACTTATATTCAAATACTCTAGAAATAATGTTACCATTACAAGTTAACACTTGAGGAAATCTATTCACAGTATTATCATTAGCCTTATGAAAAATCATAAAATTAGTTTTACTATAATTAATATTGAGTTCCTGACTCAGAAACCAGTTATCCATTCTTCTTAAAATTTCTTGAAGCCTCCTGACAATTTCTTCGGTATTTGTACCTTCTAAATAAAAAACCAAATCATCAGCATACAACAAATAAGAAATACCAGACATTATATCAGATATATCATCAATGTAAAGAATAAATAAAAGTGGCCCCAAAACTGAACCTTGGGGAACTCCACACAGAATATCTATAAAATCTGACGAATAATTAGGTAGATTTATAAACATTTGCCTATTTAGAAAATAATCTGAGAGAGTAGCTAACAAATGTGGGCTAACACTATATCTAGCTTTCAACTTTTTTAAAAGAGGTAAAATGGGTACCGAATCAAATGCTTTTCTAAGATCAACAAACACAGCACCTACCTTGCCATTTCGACAGTCAATCTTCTTCGAAATGAAATCAGTGAACGCCAAGAGAGCACTCTGAGTCGATCGTCCTTTTCTGAAACCATGCTGATTAGTACTTAAACCTATAGATAAATCAATTTCATTCAGCAATCTTTTATACAAAATTTTTTCTATTATTTTACCCACTATCGGAAGAGTAGAAATTGGCCGATATGAATTTCTATCATCTTTCTTACCTTTACCCTTATAAATGGGTGTTACCTTAGCCAATTTTAGTCGTGTCGGGAAAACACCTATGAAAAATTTAGGCTAAGCTAGTTTAAAATTAACTAGGCCCTACCTTGAGCTAGACCTAACTTCAAACCTAAAAGCCGAGCCTAGGGCCTACTAAGCCTTGGCTTAGGCCTAGTAATAATTTAGTAATAAGCCTAGGCCTACCCTAATGTTTTGTTAGGCCTAGGCCTAGGCCTACAGTGATTATTAAGATAGGCCTATTGTGAATTTTTTCAATTGCAGCTCCAACATCGAAAATTAGACGCTTAAAGAAAACGTCTGTACCCTCGTGTAAACTGCCGAACAGGACCCATGACAGAATCCCGACCGAACACCAGGTGAATGTCAGAGCAGCCAGACATTCGAGAGCCGAGAGACGAAGACAAGTAGAAGAAATCAAAAACATCCAAAGGTAATTAGTTAAATGGTTACTGAACATTAGGCATAGACCTACCTAGAGAGCTATAGTCTACCTTATTTTCTAAAGAAATGTAGGCTAAGGCCTACACAGTTAGTAAGATGACAATTTAGTTGATTACGACTACGGCTAAACCATACGACTTTCTGTGAACCGGACATTACTACCAATTTTAATAAGAATGATTTGAAAGAGATGTATTCACACCATATGAGAAATCAAATAAGTGATGTGAGTTTTCAATTGAGTGTGAATTAGTAACATTGAGTACCCAGGTTACCCAAATTCATTCTCAGGATTCGATACTAATCTACAATCTGAATGCAGAATGATCGCAATCGTAATTTCTGTTACTTACTACGCGAGCCGCGTTCGTATGGACTCGGACGTCTATCTTTATAATACATTCTATTGTA
The DNA here is from genome assembly GCA_945910005.1 of Isoperla grammatica. Classification (NCBI taxonomy): domain Eukaryota; kingdom Metazoa; phylum Arthropoda; class Insecta; order Plecoptera; family Perlodidae; genus Isoperla; species Isoperla grammatica. Next base: position 32,138,282 of record OX246744.1, read on the forward strand.
TAGAAGTACTTTTCAGCAGTCAGAAAGTAAATACTAATCTATCTTAGTATCGTTCTTATATTATTTCTAATACAATATAAACAATAGGTACATAGGCTACTAAATATTACAGGTTTGGTTCGTACCAAAAAAAGTAGACATGCCACTTTTCCTCGGTAGGCCTACACACCGAAGTGCTTGTCAGGGAAATCTTGTACGAATGCAGTGTGTACGTACCGAATCGTACACTCGGCTCACATGGTAAACGTAGTTAATATGGGACCTACCCCTCACACCCACCAGAAGTTAAATGAAAATATAATTCCCATATGTTTCTAATGATGCAATTATTGTTTTCAGTTTGTGTGAGGAAAATTGCCACCAGGAGCCCAATGTCACTCTGCAAGTGGACCTCGATTCCCAGGGAGATACAGGAGAATCTTCCGAGGCAGCAGTGCAACAACGAGAGATTACGGCAGCTGAAGCCCTGATGGAGCTGCACACGTCTTTACAGAAGGAAGAGAAGATTTGTGAAGAAAATGTAGAGGTATTGTGCGACGACCTGGTTGCAGATAAGCAAGAGATGTTTGTGTCAAGTGGACCCGTAAATTTATTGACAATGATAAAAAATGATGCCGACCTAACTGCGTTTACGGGTATTCCCACACTCCGGCTTCTGAAGTCTCTAACAGATGCTGCAGAAGTTTTACAGTCCACGCGTAATGGTGCGAAAAAGTTACAACTTGATTTGACAGAACGAATTGTTTTAACAATGGTTAAAATTAAATTAAACATCAGTTTCACATGTTTATCGATTCTGTTCGGCATTAGTATAACAACATGTATTAGGTACTTTCACTTAACTGTAGAATTGTTGAGCAGTGTTCTCACAAATGCAATAATTTGGCCTGAAAAAGAAGACATTTTACGTAACATGCCTATATGCTTCAAAAAGTACAAGGAAACTCGAGTGATTTTAGACTGTACTGAAACACCAGTGGAGAAGCCAGCATGTTTGAAGTGTAGGTTAAGTACTTACTCACATTACAAGGGCCGAAATACCATAAAATATTTAATTGGTGTAGCACCAGAAGGCCTCATAACCTTTGTAAGTAAGGCATATGGTGGACGAGCGTCAGACAAAGCAATTTACCTGCAATCTGGATTAATGTCTCGATTAATTCCATATTGTGATGCCATTATGTCCGACAAGGGGTTTCTTGTCGAACATGAATGTGCAATAAATGGAATAAAGTTAATTCGTCCCCCCTTTTTGGGAAAATCGAAACAATTCTCGGCTGCTCAGGGCCAAGCGACTGCAGACATTGCTCAAGCTAGAGTACACGTTGAGCGTTCGATACAACGTATCAAGGTCTTCAAGATTTTAAAAGGGGACTTGCCATGGAATATGGTATCTTGTATAGATCACATAATAACTATTGTTTGTGGTATTGTTAATCTTTCGAAACCAATTCTTGCTTTAGATAAATTTTAACAGGTTTTAATAGGTGAAAAAGTAGAGACAGTAATTTTTTGTAATAGCGATTAATGCGACAGCTCTCCAATTTAAGCAAAATTATTAGTTATTTATTATATATTTAAATATTTATTTTCATATTTTTACATTCTATATATATTTTTGTTATTGATTTATTATTTATGTTATATATTTATATATATATTTATTTATATTTATATATATTTATATATACTGATATAGGGTGGCACCTGCATTTAGCACTGTAGGCTTCTATAGTAGCCCACTTAGCCTATATTTTAAAATTTCAAAAATATTACAACAGAAATTTTGAGACTACTGCAAAAAAACAAAAAACTACTGACTCTATTAATAAATCTTAAGTTATCAAAAGTATTTTCAATTTATTAACTTCATACAAAGTTGCAAAAGGCCTACAATGAAATTACAACTACAATAAAAACCAAAATATGTAATACTTAGAACTAACATATTTTCTCTATATATATGTGTCCTATTACAAGTAGGGTGATATGACAAATATGTTATTTACATTTCAAAAGTAGTGATTGGTGGTAATCACTAAATTATCAGGACACTAAAATTTGTAAATTATTAACTGCTTACAAAGTTGCAGTAGACCTACAATAAATGAAAATAACTAAATATAGGGCCTACATATAAACAAATTAAATAAAGTGAAACTACAACTACAATAAAAACAAAAGTATGTAGGCCTACAACAATTAAACTTCCAATATCCTTAGAACTAATATTTTTCTTTAAATATAATATCTGTGTTGTGTCGTATTAAGCCGCATTTACATCCACTTAACGCTCAGATACGCAAATTTCAAAACATCGTCAAATTTATATGGTTGTCTACAACCAATCTATGAAATTAACAAAATTTACTTCAATCAACAAATCAGAATATTTCTGGGGGAGAGAATTTGCTCTGCGCATGCGCCACTTAACCAACTTTGTCAAATTAACAAAAAGTTGAATTTGATTTGAATTTTCGCCTCGGCTTGGCGTACGTAGCGCTAATTTGCTCAATTTCAATGTAGACGATGCTATTTGATTTCTACAGACTCAACTCGTAGACGTACGTCAAGTAAGTTCATTCACGAACGTTAAGTGGTTGTAAACGCGGCTTTACAAGTAGGCTAATATGACAAATAAGTTATTTACAGTATTTCAAAGTAGTGATTGGTGGTTACTGGTTATCACTAAATTATTGTAACCCAAAGTATGGGTGTTCACATGCTTGGAGCCTTACAGTAACTTGCTTTGGTTAGCTGTTAGAAATGGCAGTATTATGTGGAAGTATGTTTCACGAAGGCTCGATAGTAGCTGCCTACAAAAGTCCACATCGAACTTGACCTCAACAATCACGCATTCGTCAAATGCTTTGGAATATACAAGGAAATCGCACACTCGCAGATCACATACTAGCATCCCCAATTGCACTTGACCGTAGTATTTGTGCTTCTTCTTTAAACATACATTTTCACCATCAACAGTTAGGCAGCTCACCTTGCTTGCCATTTCAAGCCCTCCCAGTGTCTTTCCTTCTGCTAAACACTTAGCCTCAATTAATTTGTTACTGTCGTGCACTATTCCATCTGGGCTGTAGCCTACCCATGGAATGTTGTGGTTTATTATTAGTCCATAATTATCTACGGTATTTAAGGTTTGCCGCATGTAAGCTTTGATTGCGTTTGCTTCGTTGTTAATACCATAGCTGGTGTGAGCATTGCCCTGAAATGTGTTGAATATCATGGAATTTAACTTTGCTTCCCAGTTACGTTCTACCCGGGTGGATTTATTGTTGCTGTATGTAAACAGCTCGTAGCACTGACTGCCGGTTACTCTTGGCTTCCGTAATGCCAGCCATTTTGCACCGCACTGCGCTTGCGTGTCGAGGCATATTTGCACTGCCTCACTAGCAGTAACGTACACATGTTTTTTAAAAAAGTGTACCTCTTCGGGTGTACGCCTGTACAGTTCATACTCGTCCTTTTTAATTGACTCAATGACTACCTCATTACTTGAAATGATCATGGCCGTGGCACTAGCTCGAAGGTCTTCAGTACGACTGCCTGGAGTCTCTTCCACTGCTGGGCTGATCGTAGCTCTAACAGAACTGTAGTGGACTGCAAGGGCCGATTCCGGAGCACCTAAAGCAGAGAATGTTTCCATTAATTTTATTGGATAGTGAATTTCCCTATATACCAAGGAAATAATATAACATTTGTTATTATTTGTGAATAATGTATTCTTGACATGGACGTGGTATGGCTAATATTTTTCAAACAATGGCAATCATACATAAATTGTATAACATTTTTAAGTGAGTTATCATATATTTAGTACTATTTTGTAATGTTCCTTATTCATAGAATTTCTTTGTACAAGGCATATACTAAAATTGTATGTAGCCTATGTGTAATTAATATTCTGTCAAATGTTACTCTGGAAAAATGTCTAGCTCTACTGGATAAATAAAACTAAAAGTTTTATGAAAAATGGTAAATGATTATTCCAAATATTATAATAGTTGCAGGGTACACATTTTCAACTGCATGATTTCCATTTCTCCCAATCCCTGAAACTGAAAGCCGTGTCACACAATGGAATTATGACCCACTTACTATCCACTAATTAATACACACTAATTAATCCACACCCAGTGAAATTTTCTTTTCAAATCTACATCAAATTAATTTGGAAGAAATTGGCACTAGGGATGGTAATATTTGCCACCACATGGACAGAAAGGCCCACACATGTAGGCCTACAGTGCAGTTGTGTGGCACTGGGTAGGCCTACTTCGTGTGGACAGCGATGAATTTGATATCTTACCAGATAGAAGTGTGTTGCGCAGGAAAGATTTTAACTCCGGTGTATCAGGCTCCTGGTTCACAGTGTACGGCAATGGCTTCACATGGCAAAACATGGAACAAGGTTCTGGCTCATACATGGCTTTCACCTGAACTTTAACTTTTCCCCATTGTTGCTCGGTGTCGGTGCAACTTAGAACTTCTAAGTTCTCCAGCGATTGCCTAGAATCAATTGAGCCCAAGTCACATCTATGTCTAAACACAATTTCATTATGCCTATAGGCCACAAATCTGGCCATGGCACAATAATGCTGTACATTTTAATTTAAGAGTGGATTCCAACTAGGCCTGGGCCTACCTATTTTCATGTACTAGCTTTATCAAGCGGACTATAAAATAGGCTCGCACTTGGCGGTGCGAGCCGAGTTTAGTGCGCACCGAGTTCGACTGATAGAAACCTCAGATCGACCTTATTTCAGTTCTATTAAGAAGCCAATCTAGCCTGGTTTAATAGAACTAGGAATATGGTTTAATAGGAAGAATACAGATTGGACTATGCTGGCTAAATGGGTTCCGAACTCTGTGCGTACTGGTCAGTCCGAACCCAGTCCGCTTTATAGTGATATAGGCAAGTCATAGGCCTAGGTCTATTACTGCTGTAGGCTTACATTCATTACAGGCCCAAAGAACATTAGTTTAGTTGGTGGGTTTCAGTTGTAGGCCTAGGCTACATTTTTCATACCCCTACATCATTTGTCAGGCCTAGGGTAGGGCCTAGGCTAGGGTCTAGGCCTAGGCCACTTCTAGGTCCCTTGGCCTACTTCGCCTCCTTCGAAGACTGACCTGAACAATTGGTAATTGTTGTGTTAGTTGTCGAAGCAGGCCAAGTAGCCCAAAAAGTTGATTTTTTGGTCTCGACTAGCAAGCCAAGACTAGGCTAGGCCCTAGGCCTTAGCCTGTTGTAGTTTTTTAGTCTGCATGTTATATTCACCTGTTCAGGTACAGCATCACGGCCACAATGTGCTTGCATTTTCCGGAGCCAGCCTTACAGGTGCATGTGGCCTCGATCTTGGGTAGTTGTCCAGCATCACGTAGTATTTTAATGTTGATTTCGTGAGGCTTGCCCAACAAACACGATGTTTGAATGCACAGCGCAAACACGTGGAAACTTGATTGTGTTTTCGCCAACAACCCACACTCTATCAAATGTTTAGCATTTAATATGGCCGTACCTTCAACAAACGGTCGTTGAAAATTCCCAACATACTCCATAATTTCGAAAATCTCTAGCGCTGGTTCAAACATATTGATGCACACGTTTAATCTACACGTTTTGTAACCTTCCGGCGCTTCGATCTCTTATTCTATCCCAACGATGCCCGACATTTTGAAATTACGCCCCCTCGATGGTGGCGCGGCACGCGGGAGTGTTAAATTCGAATCGGGTTTAACAACAAAGCGCAGCGCTCGTAGCGGCCGACCTGCGAACTAGTATGGTTGGGATAAAGTGTTAATATGGCCGCTTCTTTCGTATGTTTACATGTGTCAACTTCCCAGATTTAAAATGGAATCTAACGACTACGACTGCACTTTTGTACGTGATAATAGTAAAGGAAGCTCTAACAGCTATTGTTCTGTACCGCAATGCCAAAACAGGGCACGTCCAGGCATATCATTCCACAAATTTCCTCGGGAAATGACACTGCGGTCCAAGTGGGTGAATGTACTGAAGATAGGGAAAACAGTATCAAAATGTATGTGTGTTTGCAGCGAACACTTCAAACCTGAAGACTTCTTTTACTTTGGTAAGTGTGAATTTAATACATATAGTAGTAGGCCTAGTTTTTCCCAATAATATCTCAGGTTATGCTTTCTATGCCTCACCAAGCCTCACCTAGGGCTAGGCCTAGCCTACTGGCACACGCTAGGCCCTAGGCTTATTGATAAATTTTTACCATAATATGTTCGAAATTGCTTTCTTGGTAGGGTCTAGGGCTATGCCCAAGGCCAACCCACATCAATTTGTGTAGAATAGAGCCTTGGCCTAGCCCTTGGTGCCATATGTAGGCTAGGCCTATAGGCCTAGGAAAGAATAGGCCTAGGTTATTTAGGCTAAGCTAGTTTAAAATTAACTAGGCCCTACCTTGAGCTAGACCTAACTTCAAACCTAAAAGCCGAGCCTAGGGCCTACTAAGCCTTGGCTTAGGCCTAGTAATAATTTAGTAATAAGCCTAGGCCTACCCTAATGTTTTGTTAGGCCTAGGCCTAGGCCTACAGTGATTATTAAGATAGGCCTATTGTGAATTTTTTCAATTGCAGCTCCAACATCGAAAATTAGACGCTTAAAGAAAACGTCTGTACCCTCGTGTAAACTGCCGAACAGGACCCATGACAGAATCCCGACCGAACACCAGGTGAATGTCAGAGCAGCCAGACATTCGAGAGCCGAGAGACGAAGACAAGTAGAAGAAATCAAAAACATCCAAAGGTAATTAGTTAAATGGTTACTGAACATTAGGCATAGACCTACCTAGAGAGCTATAGTCTACCTTATTTTCTAAAGAAATGTAGGCTAAGGCCTACACAGTTAGTAAGATGACAATTTAGTTGATTACGACTACGGCTAAACCATACGACTTTCTGTGAACCGGACATTACTACCAATTTTAATAAGAATGATTTGAAAGAGATGTATTCACACCATATGAGAAATCAAATAAGTGATGTGAGTTTTCAATTGAGTGTGAATTAGTAACATTGAGTACCCAGGTTACCCAAATTCATTCTCAGGATTCGATACTAATCTACAATCTGAATGCAGAATGATCGCAATCGTAATTTCTGTTACTTACTACGCGAGCCGCGTTCGTATGGACTCGGACGTCTATCTTTATAATACATTCTATTGTATAGAAGTACTTTTCAGCAGTCAGAAAGTAAATACTAATCTATCTTAGTATCGTTCTTATATTATTTCTAATACAATATAAACAATAGGTACATAGGCTACTAAATATTACAGGTTTGGTTCGTACCAAAAAAAGTAGACATGCCACTTTTCCTCGGTAGGCCTACACACCGAAGTGCTTGTCAGGGAAATCTTGTACGAATGCAGTGTGTACGTACCGAATCGTACACTCGGCTCACATGGTAAACGTAGTTAATATGGGACCTACCCCTCACACCCACCAGAAGTTAAATGAAAATATAATTCCCATATGTTTCTAATGATGCAATTATTGTTTTCAGTTTGTGTGAGGAAAATTGCCACCAGGAGCCCAATGTCACTCTGCAAGTGGACCTCGATTCCCAGGGAGATACAGGAGAATCTTCCGAGGCAGCAGTGCAACAACGAGAGATTACGGCAGCTGAAGCCCTGATGGAGCTGCACACGTCTTTACAGAAGGAAGAGAAGATTTGTGAAGAAAATGTAGAGGTATTGTGCGACGACCTGGTTGCAGATAAGCAAGAGATGTTTGTGTCAAGTGGACCCGTAAATTTATTGACAATGATAAAAAATGATGCCGACCTAACTGCGTTTACGGGTATTCCCACACTCCGGCTTCTGAAGTCTCTAACAGATGCTGCAGAAGTTTTACAGTCCACGCGTAATGGTGCGAAAAAGTTACAACTTGATTTGACAGAACGAATTGTTTTAACAATGGTTAAAATTAAATTAAACATCAGTTTCACATGTTTATCGATTCTGTTCGGCATTAGTATAACAACATGTATTAGGTACTTTCACTTAACTGTAGAATTGTTGAGCAGTGTTCTCACAAATGCAATAATTTGGCCTGAAAAAGAAGACATTTTACGTAACATGCCTATATGCTTCAAAAAGTACAAGGAAACTCGAGTGATTTTAGACTGTACTGAAACACCAGTGGAGAAGCCAGCATGTTTGAAGTGTAGGTTAAGTACTTACTCACATTACAAGGGCCGAAATACCATAAAATATTTAATTGGTGTAGCACCAGAAGGCCTCATAACCTTTGTAAGTAAGGCATATGGTGGACGAGCGTCAGACAAAGCAATTTACCTGCAATCTGGATTAATGTCTCGATTAATTCCATATTGTGATGCCATTATGTCCGACAAGGGGTTTCTTGTCGAACATGAATGTGCAATAAATGGAATAAAGTTAATTCGTCCCCCCTTTTTGGGAAAATCGAAACAATTCTCGGCTGCTCAGGGCCAAGCGACTGCAGACATTGCTCAAGCTAGAGTACACGTTGAGCGTTCGATACAACGTATCAAGGTCTTCAAGATTTTAAAAGGGGACTTGCCATGGAATATGGTATCTTGTATAGATCACATAATAACTATTGTTTGTGGTATTGTTAATCTTTCGAAACCAATTCTTGCTTTAGATAAATTTTAACAGGTTTTAATAGGTGAAAAAGTAGAGACAGTAATTTTTTGTAATAGCGATTAATGCGACAGCTCTCCAATTTAAGCAAAATTATTAGTTATTTATTATATATTTAAATATTTATTTTCATATTTTTACATTCTATATATATTTTTGTTATTGATTTATTATTTATGTTATATATTTATATATATATTTATTTATATTTATATATATTTATATATACTGATATAGGGTGGCACCTGCATTTAGCACTGTAGGCTTCTATAGTAGCCCACTTAGCCTATATTTTAAAATTTCAAAAATATTACAACAGAAATTTTGAGACTACTGCAAAAAAACAAAAAACTACTGACTCTATTAATAAATCTTAAGTTATCAAAAGTATTTTCAATTTATTAACTTCATACAAAGTTGCAAAAGGCCTACAATGAAATTACAACTACAATAAAAACCAAAATATGTAATACTTAGAACTAACATATTTTCTCTATATATATGTGTCCTATTACAAGTAGGGTGATATGACAAATATGTTATTTACATTTCAAAAGTAGTGATTGGTGGTAATCACTAAATTATCAGGACACTAAAATTTGTAAATTATTAACTGCTTACAAAGTTGCAGTAGACCTACAATAAATGAAAATAACTAAATATAGGGCCTACATATAAACAAATTAAATAAAGTGAAACTACAACTACAATAAAAACAAAAGTATGTACAACAATTAAACTTCCAATATCATTAGAACTAATATTTTTCTTTATATATCTGTGTTGTGTCGTATTAAGCCGCATTTACATCCATTTAACGCTCAGATACGCAAATTTCAAAACATCGTCAAATTTATATGGTTGTCTACAACCAATCTATGAAATTAACAAAATTTACTTCAATCAACAAATCAGAATATTTCTGGGGGAGAGAATTTGCTCTGCGCATGCGCCACTTAACCAACTTTGTCAAATTAACAAAAAGTTGAATTTGATTTGAATTTTCGCCTCGGCTTGGCGTACGTAGCGTTAATTTGCTCAATTTCAATGTAGACGATGCTATTTGATTTCTACAGACTCAACTCGTAGACGTACGTCAAGTAAGTTCATTCACGAACGTTAAGTGGTTGTAAACGCGGCTTTACAAGTAGGCTAATATGACAAATAAGTTATTTACAGTATTTCAAAGTAGTGATTGGTGGTTACTGGTTATCACTAAATTATTGTAACCCAAAGTATGGGTGTTCACATGCTTGGAGCCTTACAGTAACTTGCTTTGGTTAGCTGTTAGAAATGGCAGTATTATGTGGAAGTATGTTTCACGAAGGCTCGATAGTAGCTGCCTACAAAAGTCCACATCGAACTTGACCTCAACAATCACGCATTCGTCAAATGCTTTGGAATATACAAGGAAATCGCACACTCGCAGATCACATACTAGCATCCCCAATTGCACTTGACCGTAGTATTTGTGCTTCTTCTTTAAACATACATTTTCACCATCAACAGTTAGGCAGCTCACCTTGCTTGCCATTTCAAGCCCTCCCAGTGTCTTTCCTTCTGCTAAACACTTAGCCTCAATTAATTTGTTACTGTCTTGCACTATTCCATCTGGGCTGTAGCCTACCCATGGAATGTTGTGGTTTATTATTAGTCCATAATTATCTACGGTATTTAAGGTTTGCCGCATGTAAGCTTTGATTGCGTTTGCTTCGTTGTTAATACCATAGCTGGTGTGAGCATTGCCCTGAAATGTGTTGAATATCATGGAATTTAACTTTGCTTCCCAGTTACGTTCTACCCGGGTGGATTTATTGTTGCTGTATGTAAACAGCTCGTAGCACCGACTGCCGGTTACTCTTGGCTTCCGTAATGCCAGCCATTTTTCACCGCACTGCGCTTGCGTGTCGAGGCATATTTGCACTGCCTCACTAGCAGTAACGTACACATGTTTTTTAAAAAAGTGTACCTCTTCGGGTGTACGCCTGTACAGTTCATACTCGTCCTTTTTAATTGACTCAATGACTAACTCATTACTTGAAATGATCATGTCCGTGGCACTAGCTCGAAGGTCTTCAGTACGACTGCCTGGAGTCTCTTCCACTCCTGGGCTGATCGTAGCTCTAACAGAACTGTAGTGGACTGCAAGGGCCGATTCCGGAGCACCTAAAGCAGAGAATGTTTCCATTAATTTTATTGGATAGTGAATTTCCCTATAGCCCCTATACCAAGGAAATAATATAACATTTGTTATTATTTGTGAATAATGTATTCTTGACATGGACGTGGTATGGCTAATATTTTTCAAACAATGGCAATCATACATAAATTGTATAACATTTTAAAGTGAGTTATCATATATTTAGTACTATTTTGTAATGTTCCTTATTCATAGAATTTCTTTGTACAAGGCATATACTAATTGTATGTATGTGTAATTAATATTCTGTCAAATGTTACTCTGGAAAAATGTCTAGCTCTACTGGATAAATAAAACTAAAAGTTTTATGAAAAATGGTTTGATTATTCCAAATCAACTGCATGATTTCCATTTCTCCCAATCCCTGAAACTGAAAGCCGTGTCACACAATGGAATTATGACCCACTTACTATCCACTAATTAATACACACTAATTAATCCACACCCAGTGAAATTTTCTTTTCAAATCTACATCAAATTAATTTGGAAGAAATTGGCACTAGGAATGGTAATATTTGCCACCACATGGACAGAAAGGCCCACACATGTAGGCCTACAGTGCAGTTGTGTGGCACTGGGTAGGCCTACTTCGTGTGGACAGCGATGAATTTGATATCTTACCAGATAGAAGTGTGTTGCGCAGGAAAGATTTTAACTCCGGTGTATCAGGCTCCTGGTTCACAGTGTACGGCAATGGCTTCACATGGCAAAACATGGAACAAGGTTCTGGCTCATACATGGCTTTCACCTGAACTTTTACTTTTCCCCATTGTTGCTCGGTGTCGGTGCAACTTAGAACTTCTAAGTTCTCCAGCGATTGCCTAGAATCAATTGAGCCCAAGTCACATCTGTCTAAACACAATTTCATTATGCCTATAGGCCACAAATCTGGCCATGGCACAATAATGCTGTACATTTTAATTTAAGAGTGGATTCCAACTAGGCCTGGGCCTACCTATTTTCATGTACTAGCTTTATCAAGCGGACTATAAAATAGGCTCGCACTTGGCGGTGCGAGCCGAGTTTAGTGCGCACCGAGTTCGACTGATAGAAACCTCAGATCGACCTTATTTCAGTTCTATTAAGAAGCCAATCTAGCCTGGTTTAATAGAACTAGGAATATGGTTTAATAGGAAGAATACAGATTGGACTATGCTGGCTAAATGGGTTCCGAACTCTGTGCGTACTGGTCAGTCCGAACCCAGTCCGCTTTATAGTGATATAGGCAAGTCATAGGCCTAGGCCTATTACTGCTGTAGGCTTACATTCATTACAGGCCCAAAGAACATTAGTTTAGGCCTAGTTGGTGGGTTTCAGTTGTAGGCCTAGGCTACATTTTTCATACCCCTACATCATTTGTCAGGCCTAGGCCACTTCTAGGTCCCTTGGCCTACTTCGCCTCCTTCGAAGACTGACCTGAACAATTGGTAATTGTTGTGTTAGTTGTCGAAGCAGGCCAAGTAGCCCAAAAAGTTCATTTTTTGGTCTCGACTAGCAAGCCAAGACTAGGCTAGGCCCTAGGCCTTAGCCTGTTGTAGTTTTTAGTCTGCATGTTATAGGCTATTCACCTGTTTAGGTACAGCATCACGGCCACAATGTGCTTGCATTTTCCGGAGCCAGCCTTACAGGTGCATGTGGCCTCGATCTTGGGTAGTTGTCCAGCATCACGTAGTATTTTAATGTTGATTTCGTGAGGCTTGCCCAACAAACACGATGTTTGAATGCACAGCGCAAACACGTGGAAACTTGATTGTGTTTTCGCCAACAACCCACACTCTATCAAATGTTTAGCATTTAATATGGCCGTACCTTCAACAAACGGTCGTTGAAAATTCCCAACATACTCCATAATTTCGAAAATCTCTAGCGCTGGTTCAAACATATTGATGCACACGTTTAACCTACACGTTTTGTAACCTTCCGGCGCTTCGATCTCTTATTCTATCCCAACGATGCCCGACATTTTGAAATTACGCCCCCTCGATGGTGGCGCGGCACGCGGGAGTGTTAAATTCGAGCACTATATCGGCAAAATGCAACATGGCGCTTGACGAAGGCAAAGTCCACTAGATCGCTTGTAGCGTGCGTGCAGGCTTCGCAATTACTCCGCTAGGAGTAAATCCAATCGACCGTGGACGAACGTTGCTGCGCTCACAACCCGTTTCACCGCCTACCTAGAAGCTTAATACTTCCCATCGAACAAGCTGTGGTGCGCGGCGATTTGAATTTATGACAGCTGTTGTTCAATGTTGAAAGAGTAACGACGCGTTCCATACGTAGGCCTACTTTGAGAGCAATGTTAGTATCTATAACTTCACAAATTAACAATGCTCTATAAGAGCTTCCATTATTTTATAAGCGTTGCCTACCTCGCAAAAAAGGTCTCCATACTGAAGTAATTAGCTATGTTTACATGGCGGACCGTACTGAGTACCAGACTGAGAACTGTCATGGATGCTTGCGTTTATATGAAGGTCTACCCAAACTTCATTTCGGTCTCGCGCCACACTTGTTCGTTTGGTCACACATAACCTTACTTTTTCCTTCAACCATATAAAATTAATTTAAAGATGCATCCCGGGGAACAAAAGTTTACAAGCTGTAGTAAATATTTTATTTGATTTTTGTTGGTGGCAACTACAATCATTTTCCACTTTATTCACCTACAAACAGCGTTCGTTCAAGGTTTCAGTTCTTCAGTCAGTATACGTTCTACACGTTTACATGAAGGACACTGTACGGTCTTTCGGTACGGTCTAGCTTTTTTGGCGGACCGGACCCAGTCGGTTCGGTCCATTTTCTAGGTGTTAACATGGTGTGGACCGTACTCAGTACCGGACTCAGTCCGCCATGTAAACGGGGTTATTGTTAAATTTTGAAAATCAGGCTTTGTAGCTTTGGTAGACTATATATACAAATTATTTATTTCATATTTCATATTATATTTCATGTTTCATTGGACATAGTATTCTTACAGTCATGATGTACATCAATTTGACAGAGTATTATAAATACATAACAGCTTTCACCGTGTTTCCATTTACCGATTTAGAATCTAAAACCTAAAAAAAAACTTATCTCTACATGTGGATAGTCACAGGTCAGTCAGGACAAAGGAGAGTTAGATACATTATTGAAAACATGGTTTACTTTGTGCCATCAACTATGGGAAATACTCGGATACGGGATAACTTCAAATTCTGGTCGAAATGGAACCAATGAATCCGTATCTTGGTAATATTATTTATTTAATATTAGTTTTAATTTATTTTTACTGTGCATGCTGTAGAATGAGATGAATTCACATATTATACCACCTTTCGGTCCAATGTTTGTCTACCACCTGCCACCCTCCGTCCCTCATAATGTAACCCAAGGGGTTTGTGCATGGGTAGGCCCAGTGGACCGCTGCCAGACACCCGTATTTTCTTGCGCAGGTGGAGTCGAGCCACACTTGTCACAACTAAACATGCGAAAAGTGGAGACTTTAAGGAAATAAAAAATACAAGAAAATGAAAATAAGAAACAAAACAATCACCTATACGTAGTGCAACTTATTGTTTAGTAGAGCACGTCACTCACTAATAATGTGTACAATATAGCCCACACTGTGCTAAGTGTGCTTACTTTTCAAAACAAAGCTTCAATAATGAATAGGCCCCTATACAACTTCTTATTATTCTATATTCTTACGTTCTAGGTACAATAGTCTTCCTGTCCTAGCTCACATACACACATTTGTTAGGCATAAATTTGATAGCCTACTTTTGTCTAGTATTTACAATCATTATCATTATATCCAACAATTATTAATGTTCCCGTACAAGTGGAGATAGAGGTGGTTTGCGAAAACTTTGAACCTTGGCTGTGGCCCTACATATACAATATACAGCCCTAGGATTTAACTGTTTTTTTTTTTTTTTTTAATTGGACCTGAAAAAGCTGGATGTATAATAATTATTTACAAATAAAATATAACAACTTAAATATAAATAAATAAATAAATTCACATTTAGAGTCTACCCACTCAGTAACAAGACTGATTTTCAGTGGGGGACTTTAATTTAAAGCGACTTAACCAACCTTGTAGGCTCCAAACACCATCGACGAGTGAGCGATAATAACCAATCAAAGATCGACATGTCAAATATGAAACATATGAATCAGTGATTGGACAGTGCGAACACCTGCGGACAAATGCCAGAATCAACAAGGCCGATTCAGAACAACTTTGAATTTATTGAGTGCTTCGTTGCTAGGACGGCTTTAAAGTCACCGTTTACTTATTCGTAAGACAAGAAGTGATGGAATTGAATCCACATAAGAAGTTAAAAAAACTTCTGCCTGAAGCGGGATTTGAACCCGGGACCTTCTGCATTGGAAGCAGGGATGCTAACCACGGGACCAACGAGCCACCTAAGTAAATAAAATTATAAGGCTATCATATAAAAGCAATAACAAAATGTAAATAAATTATCCATGCCAGCATTTACAGATTTTTCCCATTTCAAAATATTGGTTTCTTCTCGAGTAGTGTAGGGCCTAGGTTCATAATGGAACTGCCAATGGCTCGTCATCATCTTCTTCCATCTCATCACTGTCAGAGTCCTCATCACTGTTTTGTTGATTTATAATCATGGGTGTGGGTGCAGTTATGATGGTAGTAGGCGTACTGCCATTGGGGAGATTTAATGCCTGGAAAATGGAAATACAACATAATTAAATAAAATACAGGATACAGGCAAATCAAAATATAGTGCCTATGTAACCAAAAGAATTATTATGACAGAACAGAATAGAATTCTTATGAAACCAGACAAATGTGTCTTCTGATATGCCTGAACCAATTTATGAGGCCAAGCGTAGAAAATAAATCAGGGCTAGGCCTATAACCAGACTTATTTGATTATTTTTCACCTATAGTGACTTGCACTTTGCATGTGCTGTAGTTTGTTGTTCGCTAGGCTTACTTTGATGCAAATAAATGTGTTACAATAGTTTGATATTGAAATATAGGACAGGCTAAACCAGCTACCTTTAGGCCTATTTGCATTGTTACGTTATTCATATTTCACTATGGGCTGGTGTATCACAATATAAGCTACAGGGTCACTAACCACTGGCAACCCTACCATATCAATTGGGCCTAGCACTTTCAATCTAATCAATAGTGGACATGATATAATATATTAGCTAATCGTAGATAGGTCTAGGACTATAGGGCCTAGCTGC
Organism: Isoperla grammatica; assembly: GCA_945910005.1. NCBI lineage: Eukaryota > Metazoa > Arthropoda > Insecta > Plecoptera > Perlodidae > Isoperla > Isoperla grammatica. The sequence continues at coordinate 32,154,388 of OX246744.1, forward strand.
TAATGAAATAACCCACCTGTTCGTTTGCTACGGAGAAGAAACGTTCTACTCGGGCAATGTCAATTTTGTCTAGTTTCGTATCGGAACATAGTTTTTTTTTTGACATTTCGAAGGTGATCTGTAACGTAAATATAGTCAAATGCCTTGGTCTAGAGTAGACCAATAGGGAACCCGCAACTGACGTCACATCAGGACTACAACAATGGAACAAATGAATTGAACTGGGCTGCGTACCAACTATGACTGGCAGTCACTACAGTGACTGAGATCCGTACCAACTTGACTCGCAGTCAAGCTGCAGTCACTGCTTTTTGCGTACCAGTTTACCTCGCAGCTACCCCTCCAGTCACTGCGATGACTAGGCTGAAAAGATCCAGCTGTCGCAGTCAAGGGGGGCGTGGCTAATAATTTTACCGCGAATTATGAATTTATAGACAACATTGTATGGTTTAAATAGTAAGTGACATCACAACACCATATAATCTTATCTTAGAAGTCCCATAAGCGTTAAATTATTAATGTTATGTTATAAGGTTAATTAGCAGATGGCAAATGTTGCTTTTATGAATGACAATTTCTGCTGTTGTCTGCTTTCGCTGTGACTGTGACTGCATCCCGTACCAGCTGCTGCGTTCACTGCGTTGACTGGGCTACCCCCACCACCAGTCACAGCCACAGTGAACGCAGTCAAAGTTGGCAAGGTCTACTTGATTTCCGCCTAGCGGAGTTCGACGAGCCTCCGCTAGGCGGAGATCAAGTTGACCTTGAAAGCTGACCTTGAAAGTTGGCAAACAATCAGCTGTCAAAATAATAAAATTGCAGCCATAGAAATAAAAACAAGTGTAGCAATAGTAACTGCTCGTAATTTAAAACTTTTAATGATAGACAACGACTGAGTGAAAGTTTGGATGTGTATTTGTTTTCCAAAATCAGAAGAAATTATTTTTTGACAGCTTGTTGTTTGTCCATCGATTTAATTCATTTGTTTCATTGTTGTTTTTTGGTGTTGCTAGTGCCCAGGTCCTAGAGGCTCTATGTCATATTTGTCGTTTGTAGACCTGTAGGCGGCAGGCCCCTACGTAGGCCTAGGCCTACGTAAAACTAGCCTACCTATTCACTTAAGGCCCGGTTCCCACAAACGGCCAAGGATTATGGCTAAAAGATGAACACAATGAGAAATGATGTGTTGCTGCACCAATCACATGCAATCTAGGCTACTGTATTGTAGCATTCGTTAGCCTAGTTATTTTGTGTGAACCGAGACGACTAGGCGTTGGCATTATAGTCACTAGCGTTAGCCTTAGCCATTCGTGGGAACCCTTTCTTAATTTTCTTATGCCTAGCCCTAGCTGGCCAACAATATCGTAGAATTGCAGTGCACAATGGCCCTTTAATTGAAGAGCTAGGCCTAGACCCTTAAGAAGGCCTAGGCTCAGCTTAGAGGGTTAAACCAAGGTGTAGGCCTAGGCCCTAGGTTTTGCCTACTTGCCACAAAAAAAAACACAACAAGTCCTAGCCTAGTCCTTTGGGTTTAGTCAACAAGATAAGGTAGGCGGTCTAGGTATAAGAGTAGACCAAGGCAATACGAGCGACTTTGGGTCGCGAACTTGGCATTTGTTAACAAGAAACATGAACCAGCTTTCATGGGATAGTCCAAAAATTAATATTTACCCAGCTTAATAATTATCTACAATTACGAGCTCACCTGCTTGGTTTCAGAATTTTCAAGAGTTTCTTCTAGAAGCACATCAACCGACAACGGCCATTTTTATTCCTTCTTCGGCAGCTTCATCCCTAGCACGGTGGGACGGAACTACTTTCAATTTTCACAAATATAATGAAGTAGTTGTTAATTTTTAATTGAATACAATAAATAAGATAATAAGAAACTAAAATTTATTCCTGCATAATTTAACCGCATACACATACCAAGAGGGAGAAAAATAGCATTTAAACCAGCGCCCATGTCCACCAACCTATGAAATAACAATACATGTTTACTTCTGGTAAGGCAATGAGTAGTAGTCTACATTTAAGTTAGTATTACAAGGTGTGAGGTCACTTGCTATTACATCATCCGTGACGACACAACTTTCTTTCCTACGGCGTCCAGCCTTTAACGGGATGACAAGAACGGGATTCTTTATGAAACAGGTGGTGTGAAGGAGAATGCAACAATGTCATTCGTGTCATGTACACTTTACTTGCTTAAAACATTTTTCGAAGGTCACATTAAAGGTATCAAAATTATTATTAATATAAAATATAAATCAACAATCATTAAAAACATTCAATATTGGGCCAAGCTCAGTTAGCTAAGTTGTAAAATCTACAATCTACATAGAAATTAATAACAACACAATGCAAACACACTTCGTAAAACCAGTTTAAAGATAATAACATGTTTTAAATTGCATTGAAAGCTTAAAATATAAGTTGTAAAGGTAAAGAAATGTCTATACTTGCAAAGAAAAAAGTCAACATCACTTAGGCTAACGCATATACAATGAGAATAATGCAATACCAGCACTCGTGGTTTATTGTCTGAAGAATACGTTGAATCAAGCAGAATGATTTCAATTGAATGTATTCAATTTCTATTAACTGTCAAGATAAAGAAATATGGTAAATAATCTAAATTAACATTTCACATACTTCATGAGAACACAATGAGAACAATGCAACTGTGCAATACATGCACGCACACCTTGACAACACAGACTCCAGTTTACATTTCATTTAGATGAATGATTTATACCAATATATACAAAAAATAGGTGATTACTTCAATGTAGTAAATTGTTGTTCAATGCAAGCAATGTTCAACAAGGATATTAGTGGGCAGCTTGTCAGGCTGCCTTACTGAAGAACACCCACCTCGGCCCGGACACAAAAAACAGAGCCAAGAACGTAACTGAACACTTACTTCTATCTATCTATCAATATGCTTGCGTCACAGGCGAGGCTCTCATAGCCAACCAGCAAACCGCCTGAGACACACCCACGCAAATACCGATCGCTGATTGGCTACGAACCCGTCGCCTGTGACCAAAGCATGTGTAAGGTAGTGTTGGGTTAACTATACATAGCTGGGTCTAGTATTTTCTCTGCACTTGTCGAGTGCTACGTGGTGTAACGGTATACATGTTGATACCCAACCGCCCGAATCACGCTTCCAAGATGGCCGCCCGACACGTCAGATCGCCGTTTTGGAGAAACGCGTCAAGACATTCCCCCTTCACGCTCACACAGTTGGATGAACTGAACATGTCCTCGACGCTCTCGATGTCGGAACACAGGTTCCTGTGGTAAGTATTGTGCATGTCTTCGGTGAGAAGCGTGAGTTCGAACCTGAATGCGTGCCTGTCCTCGGGCGCGCCCACGTACCTGACGGCCGCCCGGAACGTCACCCCTCCCCGTCGTACCCGCGATGTAGCGTGAACACTCTGCCGTGCGCCGCGAGCACGTCCGTGAGCAAGAGTCCGCGCCGCTGCACAAACGTGCGTGGCAGGTCGGGCCACGTCCGGTCCGCGTGGGCCGAGAGGGCGTGGCCCAGCATCGCTTCGGGCCGGCCCCTCCAACCGCCGCACGCCAGGGGACAGTCTAGTCGCGGCGGGGACAGACCGCGCCGTGTCCCCCCAGCTCGCACGGGGGCATGCGCAGCAGGCATTCCGTGCACGGTAGCGGGATGTTGGCACTAAGCCCCTCCGCAAGACGATTCCTCCCAGCGGAGAACTGTCCGCGACACAGCGGACAAACTGTGATACTGTCGTCAGACCGGCAAGCATTACATACGCTGTGCCCCTCGGTGCACAGGTGTATCGGTGCGCACATGACCTTATGGCACACGGGGCACTCCAGGTTTTGCATTATGCTCTGCTCCCAGTCCGTTATGTCTTCCCCCACCTTATGATCAATTCCTGTCCCGCGCTGCGCTGAAGGTGCGACGATTGACGTGACCAACAGTAGTGAATATGTTTCAGCAAAAGCCACCTGTTGAACCACCAGCCCCGGTGACTTCGGCAACATAGTCGCCACCGAGAGGTTATTCTTCCCCTGACCCAGTTCACCACTTGTTCCTTGGCCACACACAAACACGTCCCCTGCCCGTGACAACACCGCAGTGTGGTAACATCCAGCGATGACCTGGGAGACAGTCTGGTCCTAGAGGCCAATCATTCTAGTGGGGGCGGATCTCTTGGTTGTGTCACCGCTACCCAACTGACCTTCAGCATTACTACCCCAAGCCCAGGTCGTCCCATCTACTCCGAGGGCCACAATGTGATGATAACCGCCGGACACGGCAGCCACGGCGGTTGACGGCACCGATACTCGTGTGAAGCTGGACACCCTATCCACGGCACCCAGCCCAAGTTGACCACTGCTATTAGACCCAGCCATCAAGAGGACCCCAGAGGCCAAGACAATAGCTGTATGCCAGGCGCCACATGATATGTCAATGATGACCTCGGGGAGGTTGGGCACGCAAGTGAATGAGGTTGGCTGGTTTGTATGACCGAGTCCTAGTTGGCCCCAGTAGTTCCATCCACACACCCAGACCTCACCGCCTGTTGCAAGAACCACCGTGTGGACAAACCCAGCAGCAACCTTCTTGATGGGCGGCAGACCGGCAACCAGGACGGGTGTGGGGGTGTCACGGGTGTGACCGAGGCCAAGCTGACCCACGTCATTGAACCCACACGAATACACCTCACCCTTGTCAGTGAGGAACACGGTGTGTTGATATCCACAAGCAGCCTGGGTTATACCAACAGTGCTGAGAGTGTCAACAAGCCTCGGCTCAGCGACCGAGCCTTCGTTCTTCATCCGTTCTGTGTCTTGTGTTACACAGAAGGTGTAGACGCGGCCAGACTCGCAGACAACTGCAGAGTGGTCATCACCGCAAGACACCTGAACGACGGTCTCATCTTGGGAGAACGACACAATGCTTGATCCAGCAGGCAGGCCTCCACCCAACACATGGACACCAGGCTTGGTTATAACGAACCGAGCGTCATCATTCTCAGCCATCCTGCAACCAAACGAGATTTTGGACACAGTAGGGGACAAGTTAGAGTGGGGGAATAATTCTAAGATAAATAAAAACTCAAATATCTTTATATTTCAGCCACACATCAATTCGATTAGCCAAGTTGCAAAAATATGGGATTACAACACAAATATCAATCAATATTAAGGTTGCACATCGATGTTAAATTACAACATCGACATCGAAATCAAAACATCGAAGTCACATCGCGATGTCGGAAATTTTTTTGACATCGACATCAAACCTGAAATAATCGATATCGGATAAAGAAAGTTCCTTGAACAATGTAAAAACTAAAAAGAAAAACTAACAAAATCGTTCCTTGTTCATCGCAAAACCTTCTGGTAAGTTGATATTGTGTTGGTACTTGTAACCTTATCGACGAGAGGAGTACAGATTTGTTTTATTATTATTATTATTTTGTGTAAAAAACGGTTCAATTTATGAAAAAAAATCGATGTCGAAAATTTGCATTGACATCGATTATTAATCGATTAATCGATGTCGATGGGCAACCTTAATCAATATCAAATTTACATTTGATAACATTATTTTATTGTATTGCAATTGAGGGACCTTGGTCCTATTGTCAATATTGATTTAATAATAAAAATAATAATAACAATAATAACAATAATAATAATAATAGTAATAACAACAATAATAATAATAATAATAATAATAATAAATGAACCATTTGGTTCATGATTTGAAAAAGGTGATTTTTGCAATTTGTATTCATTTAGGCTAAATCATTTTAATTGCATAAATTAAAAAACAATTATTCCACAAAAGAAGGAATCACGCGAAGTTTGTAAACTACAACTAACTGATGGAGACGGGGGTGAGAGGAGTGAGTGACCAGCGCAGCCACTAGCCAACGTTGTGGCGGGCTTCAATACTCACACACGCATTTCATAAAACCATCCATTTCCTAATTGTTTTAAGGGTAACTTTTGAAACATTCGTGAGAACCACCAAAATAAATAATTATGGATATTACGAAGAAATAAAAAATCAAAAAAATTTAAATGCGACTTTTTCATTATTTTATTGGTAGGTTACAAATCTCTCTTAACTCTTTGGCTAAAATAGTGTGTAGTCAAGTTGATTTGTTTTCTGACGATTAAGGGCCGGTATTTCAATGTCCAGTTAAAATTTACTTTTCAGTTAAATTGTTTTCACCATGACAACGGCCAATAGAAATACACCAAACTTGGCTTACCTGACAGTTAAATTTACTTGACACTTTAACTGGACATTGAAATCCAGACACTAAATATGTTTTAGGGCTGAAATAATGAATGTGTTAAATAATATGAGATAGGGTTGATGTAAAAAATGAGTTGACTATGTACATCTACGTACATTTATTGTGAATTGTGATTTTAACAAATTTTGTGTTATTATCAGGTTAAATTACATTTACACTTGTGGAGTTTAAATACTCTGTTGTAAATAAAGGCTTAATTATTATCAAGGATCCGGCCCGGCTCGGCTTGGCCCGGCTTGGTTGTATAAAGCCCGTTTTTTTATGCCGGCTGGCTAGCTTGGTTTAGCGCGGCTCGCTTTCTGAGCCCAGCTGGCTAGCTTGCTTTGGCTCGGCTCACTTTTCAAGCCCGGCCCGGAAGCTTGGCTTAGCCCGGCTCGCTTTCTGAGCCCAGCTGGCTAGCTTGCATTGGCTCGGCTCACTTTGCAAGCCCGGCTCGGTAGCTTGGCTTAGCCCGGCTCACTTTCTGAGCCAAGCTTTGCTAGCTTGTTTTGGCCCGGCTTGCTTGCCCAGCTTGCTTTGGCCCGACTCACTTTTTAAGCCCAGCTCGATTTGACGCGGCTCACTTTTCAAGCTGAGCTTGCTAGCTTGATTTAGCCCAGCTTGGTTTGACCCAGCTCACTTTTGACTTAAAGCTGAGTTGGGGATTGCAGATTTGCTACCTTCACCATCAACATTTTGACTAGGCCTAGCAATTGTTTGTTTAATTAATCTGTAATTGGTAAGTAAGAGGAACATTTCTGCTTTCTATGTTCACTAGTATATAGAAGTAAGCGTACTTCTCAAAATGCATAGATGATAGCGACATAAAATGAGCAATCGTTATCATCATATTACCGTGGCCATGCGCTGCGATATGCCATTACGCCAACTCTGTTTCCCTGGCGACAAGTTGCATTCTGTCTGGGCTCTACCGCTCGCACGGCATCATCAACGGTATGTTATCAGGGGGAGGGGGGCGCGGGCGTGGGCGAACAGTGACAAGCGAACAGTTACTACTGTATTTTCCATATCAACTAGCACAGCGGCAAATTTTGGGTTCAATCGCGGCTAGTTTATTGCTCTCTTTGTTCAAGGTTGTAAACTTCAATCACGTTGACAGTTTCTCCGACCAGCAAGAAGGGTAGATGCATAGCTTCCAAAATGAAGTAACCTCCGATTATTTTGTCTTCGAAATAAATAACCTAAAATCTTAGTTAACATCACGTACAGAATTTGAGGATCGCTAAAGTTAATAATTAAAACTTATAATTGTGTTTAATTGTTGATACAGTGGGGGTAGTAAGGTATTTTTTCGCTGTCGTTGGAGGCCAATATGGCTTGGAGCTGCCTGTACTATAAGGGATGGTGATTACTTTGCGGAAGAAAGGCATGATTGACATTTATGGTCTCTAATAACACCAATAACTTCTTTTGAGGTTTGATTTTACAACTGTGTAAGTTGAAAGTAGAGGGTGCAAGACAACCAAAGTGACTAGCTCACAGCACCGATAGAGGTGGCTCAGCGAGTCAGCGGTAAGACGCGAGACTCTAATTCTGGAGGTCGCCGGTTCGATTCCGGCCACCGGAAGTCCTGACTGAAGTTTTTTTCCGAGGTTTTCTTCAGTCGTAAAGGCGAATGCTGGGATTGAGTCCTACTAATAGCTATCGGAAATTCCTTCCCAACTATCCAAACACCTTAATAACCTAGTTAGTCACCTGAAGAAGGGCACATCAGGTTAAGCTAGTGTGCACGATATAACAGGTATTCCTACGAACAATTATTATTTATCATCTCACAGCGAGAAGCGAGCGTGAGACTTGGCAAAATGTTCGTGCAGACGGGTATTGGCGGGTATTCGGCCCGGATTGGTTTGGCTTGGCTTAGTTAGGCTCGCTTTCGGCCCGGCTTGGATTGGCCTGGCTTAGTTCGGCTTGCTTTCGGCCCGGCTCAGTTGAGCTCAGTTTTGGCCCGGCTTGGTTCGGCTTGGCTTAGTTAGGCTCGCTTTCGGCCCGGCTCAGTTGAGCTCAGTTTCGGCCCGGCTTGGTTTGGCTTGGTTTAGCTGGGCTCCATTACGGCTCGGCTTGCTTTAGCCCGGCTTGGATGTTGTGAGCTTGCTTTCGGCTGGGCTTGCTTTGGCGTTGTGTCGACGCGAGGCCCAGCTTGAAGCCCGGCTTACTTTACTCAGCGCTGGCTTGGCTTGGCTTGGGCTTGGTTTAAAATAAAAGTGAGCCGGATCCTTGATTATTATTATTATTATTATTATTATTATTATTATTATTATTATTATTATTATTATTATTTGCAATGCACTGATTACTTAGCAGTTTTGTGACTGTAAACAACTTATGCAATCACCATTTCAGTATGATAATTCTGATGAAAAGTAGGCTACGTCTATATATATTATTAGCTCAATGTAAGTGTTCACATACCGATCTCAGATTATTAGTTTATTACCTAAGGGGGCCTTTCATACGCGCTAATTGGAAGAACATCAACAGAATCCTGGCGTTCTTTCACACATTCATAAATGCAATCTTCTGCTAAGTAGAGTGCACACGCCTGTTCCCCCACTTCACTGTACGTATTGAACCAATTATGCACCAAATAAACCATCAAATTCAATTTTGCACTTAATGCCAGCCCCATCCTGAAAAAATATTTTTCAGTAACATAATTGAAAGTCTGTAATTTCTTGACCGATTTTGCCACAAAAGTAATGGCGAACATATCGAGTTACAGAAAAAAATTGGAGTGCTACTTATAAAATTAATTAGTATCTTGATTGAAGGGAGTGGTGCAAAACATGAAATTGATGGTGTATTTTGGTGCATAATTTGTACAAGAATTACATGCAATCAAAATGTAAATACACATTTAAGGGGGGGGGGGCTACCATTAAATTAGCCCCCCCCCCTCCACTTAATTAATTAAATACTTGGTTATGGAAGTGGAAGTGGTGCCAAAATTTTATTTCATGGTGTATTTTGGTGCAAAATTAATGCAATATTTGGGTATGTTGGGGGGGGGGGGGTTAACTTAATTGACATCGTTCCAGGTCACCAACGAAAGCTCCTAAATTAACCCTAATGGACCGGCTAAAATAAGATAGTAGGAACCAGAGAAGTAGAAAATTAAGTTGGCAACTTGGCCTCGGCTACGTCGTAAGCATGAGAATACTTACGTTGAGCCAACTTTAAACTAAACTTTAATGAAAGATGAAGACTTTAACGTGATTTCAATTACGTTATTTGACAGTACTAAGGTGAGTGGCCATCAGTATAAACTAGAACATTGACGACAATGTTTAAACCCCAATATATATATATAACCCTATCTATCGTCTTAGCATGTTAATACTTATGGAGAGTCTCTGCAGTATCCCTATATTATGTACAATGTATTATTTCACGTATTAACTGTTGCTCTATTCATCGTTCACTTGTTAGCCCAAAATGATAAAAATATGGAATCGACCATTACAATTTGAAAAAATGAACTATGCAGTTAGCTATTCATAGCTACGACAAGGTCTTCACGCCCCCTCCCAAACACCCTGCGCACCAGACAAACCCCATGCTAACTGACGGGCTAGCCTGCCGCTGTAACGGGCACCGACCATTCTCTTATCTACCAGTCTTTGTTGCTACACTTAGTGTACTATGCAGTAAGCTATTCATAGCTACGACAAGGTCTTCACGCCCCCTCCCAAACACCCTGCGCACCAGACAAACCACATGCTAACTGACGGGCAAGCCTGCCGCTGTTACGGGCACCGACCATTCTGTTATCTACCAGTCTTTGTTGCTACACTTAGAGTACTATGCAGTAAGCTATTCATAGCTACGACAAGGTCTTCACGCCCCCTCCCAAACACCCTGCGCACCAGACAAACCACATGCTAACTGACGGGCTAGCCTGCCGCTGTTACGGGCACCGACCATTCTGTTATCTACCAGTCTTCGTTGCTACACTTAGTGTACTATGCAGTAAGCTATTCATAGCTACGACAAGGTCTTCACGCCCCCTCCCAAACACCCTGCGCGGTGTTTTAAGTTAACTGTTTTGTTTTTTAACACCTACGCACTTTTAAAACAGACAAAGGGGTATGTCAAGGTAAGTAAACAATATGTATTTACGTTCACACTTAGAAGTAAAATTGGCGATATCCACCATCTTTGAAAAAAGATAAAACCAATTCAGACAGGGCCGAAATTTTGGTCCCAAGTGTTTGTTATTTACTAGGGTTTCTTAGTAGCGTCCAGTCGAGGGTATGTGTAGGTCCATAAAAGCCAATGGAGTGCTATAATCAAGTGTTCTAAAGTAAGGCCAGGCCTAAGGTTAGACTCTTTTTAAACCCAGTCTCGGAATTCAATTAACCTACCAGCATCCAGCACAATCATGGTAGGCCTAATTATTTAGTAGTCAACCCAGTTTCTTGAACGGTAGTCTCCGCAAAAATCAAGACATGTAATTTTTTCAAATGGTGAGCGCTTTTCTTTTCCGTGATGAACTAGCCATGGCTTACAACTAATGTCGTGGCCGTACAGCAGTGGTGTCCAAACGTTTTTGACATTGGGCCGCATTAACAGTTTAAAATATTATGCGGCCCATATGGAGTAAATTATTTGCAAACGCTTTTATAGGTTTTTGTACCTAACCGTTCACTAAAAAAAGGTAAATTATATTTTTAAATTTGTAAGTAATGCAAGAGTACCTTTTACCACGTAACATCATTCATTATTCAGCACCCCACCAGATCCAAAAGTATATTTAAAAAAATATTGTTTCTATTTACACTCGAAATCTTGTTCTTTTAGCTTTACATTCAAAACACATAAGTACCACTTGCAATAAAAATTTATTTTATAGCTACCTATATGTACATTAAATCCAAAGTTTTTATGATGAGCTGTGCAACACGTGGAGTTGTTCTGAATTAAATTGCAGAAACAGTCGCTGAAGTAAGGCGCGTGTACCGCTGACCACTGACTGACAAGTATCAAGACGGCAGAAATAGCCCCTGCCTCACAAGGGTTCATTTTTCTTGGGTGCCGTTAGTAATGCGTAATAGTCGGACCCTCGTTCACAAAAGAGTTATAAACAGGGGTAGGACAAATAGTAGTAGTGGGCATTGGTAGCAAACAGAAAAAGTAGTGATATCGAGTTATCTTCAAATGAGCATTTCTGAATTAAGAAAAATCTAAGTCATTGGGCCCAATTAAAATCAATTTAAATGTCGTGTGAGGGCCGTATATTGGACACCATTGGACCCATTCAAGGTAGGCCTAATTATCTATTGAGACAATCCATTTTCTTGGACGGTAGTCTCCGCAAAAATCAAGACCTGTAGTTTTCTCAAATAGTGAGTTTTTTTTTTCCGTGATGAACTAGCCATGGCTTACGACTTATAACGTGGCCGTACAGCAACCTTCCTCATGCTTTCGTCACAGGCGAGGAATCCGCCCCCACTCGTAGTCGATCAGTGATCGGTATTTGCGTGGGCTTGTCTCGGGCGGTTCGCTGGTTGTCTACGAGCTGCTCGCCCGAGACGAAAGCATGTGTAAGGTAGTCTTGGGGCGAGTTTACACTTGACTTATCACAATGAATGCAAGAGAAGGTTAGTAGATTGTCTTGGACCTGTAGGCCCTACATACCTCGCCTCAGGCTTCCTAGCGGGATCTGCTGTGACAAGGGTATTTCTCGGAAGACAACTATCTGCAACAACAAAACAAGTCAATCAAAACAGATCCTGTGTGTCCATTGGTCAATAATGGGCAAGTGTTTATTCACACACTACTATTCAGGCCATTCACAATACATTCATTATGGCATCAAAATATTGTATTTCCTAGCCTATATCAATTCAAAGTGCATAATATACAAACACTTTTATTTTTTTAATTTGCCCATGTATGTTATCGCTTTCACTATTTTCACGTATGTATTCAACAGTATGTTTTTGGCAAAGATTCCAGAAAAACGATACATTGGGATTTCACTGTAATCGACATCACCATAACGTTTCATGTAATAGACTTCGAAACTCAAATAAATGCTATCATTATTATTTACTCTTAATACACAAGAGAATAAAATATTTCACTGGCATGATTTGATACAAGAAAACTGAAAATATTAACATTTAAAACATCAATAGATAACAAAACACGACTAGGTAGGCTTACTGGAAAATAGAACTAAAATTGATATTTGCTATTATTAATTAGTAAATATCTAGACATGTGTGAGGCCAAGCAGTATTTGTCTCATTGTTAAAACATGTCCTCTATTTATCTATCAGCAAATGGACATAGACGACGCCATCTGAACATAAAAATCAACAATATATTTATTTATTTAACAAGATAAACATGTTCTGGTGATTAACTCAGCCACTTTGGCCTCTCCATCCAAGTATACACAGCCAATTAATTGACAATACACACTATGACCCCAGAGCAGCAGTAACCCTGCAACGACAGACATTATTGTTGTCGAATGTCCCGAGTTAGTCTCGTTGCCAACGGGTGGGATTCAGGGGGCCGCGTGTTTGCGAGCCAGTGCGGAGGAGTTTCCCACCGGTCTTAGGAAATAGACACTCAACAAAACATCAATGCCGAGAATAACACAACACCGCTGTTAAATGGATTAATCAAGACGACGGCGGGTCTTGAGTGGTAATTGTATTAATGCCGGTCTTCGTGTTGGTAAATGTTACAATCTCAAACTGCGTAGCGGCCAACTCACAATATCGTTTCAGCCCATAACCAATTATTTAAACCGTGTTTAGTGTGAAGGTAAAAACAGAAATAGTAAAGAAAAAGGTCCCATAGATTTCTCTACGAAAAGATTATGATTACAAATTATTGTAACTCTATAACATATGTATTCGAGGTTTAAAGTTGCAATACACACTCATGCGGTAGTAATGCGAACTAATGGAGTCGTGTTGCCAGCGCCCTTGTGTATGATCTTAATGGTAAGTTATATGATACAGTGGTTATTAATAGCTGGGGGACTGAGTGCACTGGCCCATACATAGCTAGTAGTATACGTGCATTGCAACAACGCACATATGAAATTACGTCCCCCACTGAAAGTTACTTCTTGTAGCCTACCTGAATGGGTGGATAATAAACTAAATGTGTCATACCACCCAGTAAGACGGCCACATAAAATGCAAATGTGACAACTGACAATATTACGTCACAAATTACATGCACACAAAGCTGGCGAACGCTGGCTGATTAATTACGAACAAGGTTATATTACTGTTAAGTAAGCCTAATCATTTAGATAATGCATATAACTTGTTTAACATTGTTGAGGAGTTATTATTACATTCATTCATATTATATGTAAATCACACAAAGATTTGTAATGTGTGTGTAAACAAATCACTGCGATGTTACCAAAACACAGCTTATATTTAGACCACATTTACTACTGTCGAATGGTGCTGTCTGTCTACTAATATCATGCATCGTTTCTAATTGTCTAAACACAAAATTCAAATGCAATGAAAATTTGGCCAATAAATGTAGAACCAGGTGACTAGCCTAGCATTGCAACACGCACGAAGCGCCAGCCCTACAGCGATCATGTATGAGGCCGACGTCAAGCGCGGGGCGGACGGAAACGAGTGGGCCGGAGTGCCAGATCTTAGCAAGGAAGAATATTGTCAGACCGTGGGCTAGGCCCTATCAAGGCCTAGCATTCGTCTTCATTGTACATTACTTTAAGTCCATCACTAGGTTTATCAAGCGGACTGGGCTTGCACTTGGCGGTGCGAGCCGAGTTTAGTGCGCACCGAGTTCGACTGATAGACACCTCAGCTCGAGCTTATTTCAGTCCTGTTAAGAAGCCGATCTAGTCTGGTTTAATAGAACTAGGGATAGGGATTAATAGGAGTCCGGAGTGAAGTATGCTTGCTAAGCGGGTTCCGAACTCACTGCGTACTGAAGTCAGTCCGAACCCAGTCCACTAGATAAACGTAGTGTATGGCTAGGCTAAGTAAGCTATGCCTAGCCCTGCGCACTTCCGTGTCTGTGACAAGACTAGTAGGCGAGACCCTAGTAGGTCTAGCCCTTCCAAGTTTGTGGCAAGGCTAGCAAGAGCTAGGCCTAGCCCTACGTCTTTGTACATCAATCAATCCCATATGGCTAGGCTAGTAGGCTAGGCCAGACCCTAGTAGGTCTAGCCCTTTCAAGTATGTAGCAAGGCTAGCAAGAGCTAGGCAAAGGCTAGGCCTAGCCCTACGTCTTTGTACGTCAATCAATCCTATGGCTAGGCTAGTAGGCTAGACCCTAGTAGCCTAGTCCTTCCAAGTTTGTGGCAAGGCAAGCAAGAGCTAGGCAAAGGCTAGGCCTAGCCCTACATCTTTGAACGTAAATTTATCTTATGGGTAGGCTAGTAGGCTAGACCCTAGTAGGCCTAGGCCTAGGCTAGCCCTTCCTAGTTTGTGGCAAGGCTAGGCTAGCCCTACGTCTTTGTACGTCAAACAACGCTAGGCCTATGGCTAGCTTAGTAGGCTAGACCCTAGTCGACCTAGGCCTAGGCCTAGCCTTCGATGTTTTGAGTCCATGCCTAGGGCCTAGCTATGCCTAGCCATTGGCCTAGCCTAGGGTAGGTACGCCTAGCCCTAAGCTTTTGTACGTCCATCGTGTCGCTAGCCTAGCCTAAGCCTAGGGCAAGGTTACAAGAGTCCCAGGCTGCGCCGTTATGCTAGCCCTTACCTTTTATCCTTGTTAGGCTGACTGAGCCTGAGGCCACGTTCAGCTTGGCTCCTACGCTAGGCCTAGGCCTACACCAGTGAAACCACGACTGACAAAGACAATTTAGCGTAATTAACCTAGGCCTAGATGGCAATAGTTTAAAGGTGTTATTAGGCCTATTGGCCGATTCCGAAAGAAACTTACAGCCCAGTTGACCTTGGTCCAAACAAACAATTAAATTAGCATTTATTAATAAGCAAAAAAATCGAGCAGAAGCGAAACGCAAGAGCTTCCGGAAGTGACGAAACCACAGCCTTCTCGACGGGTCAATCCGCGGATTGAACCGACGTTCGAGAAGGCTGTGGACGAAACGAGTATTACATATCGATGGATCGATACAAAATTATTTCAACCTATCGATTGCTTTCAAAACGAGAGTTTCCTGCTGTCAGCCTCCTCCGCCTTCCGCTAGATGGGGTAAAGCTCATTGATAGCGATGACATCTAGTGGAAGGCGTAGGTACCATAGAGATACCACACTGTACTAATGGTATCTCTATGGTAGGTACTACTGATCATTCGGCATCAATCCAGTGTTGCCAGACTTCCAGAGTAGAAATAATAATGAAACGTAGAAGTCGCGAAGTTGTCGAACCGCGGGGGGTTTGGGGGGCTAGGCCCCCCAATAAACAGCCCCGCAGTGTTTTTTTTTTAGGGGGCGTTTTTGGAGCGGTTTGGAGGCGTTTAGCGAGCTAAGCGAGTTTTTGTTGCTAATTGGAAGTGCATGAGAGTAATAATATTTTAACAAGGATATCTTCGTGAGCCCTAGGCCCCTTTTATTTTGGCTAAAATTCAAACATACCGCGCTTCGCGCGAACCTATCCAGTGCCGGAAAGAGAACTGTGATTGGTCCTGCGTGTGCCGGAAGTTGTATTTGTTGTATTCTGATTTATTCGTCCAGTTGACTCCCTCCGTTAAAAATGCTTAAAACTAAATTATTGAAAAATGGATTTGATAAATATTTTCTATTCTTTATGAAAACTATTTTTATTATTATTTTAATTTATAATTTTTTTTATTTTTTTTGTTTTTTTCTTTATAAGTTAGAAGATATGGCACAAAATGTCAAAATTATGGAACACTTCCAAAAATTATGGCATTTCAGGTCACTATGGCACACTCATTATCGATTATCGAATAGGGCCCAAATTTATGGCACAAATCGATAATTATGGCACGTCTGGCAACACTGCATCGTTCGCTCAGCCAACACAACTACTGCCACGCTGTAGCGGCAATCTACGTACTACGTGGCCATCGCTCCCTCGCGGTAATTTCAAATATTTATTCTCATTGACATCCCATTATTAATTGTTTGCATAGCTTAGTTTTATTTAAGGTCCTCTTTTGTAAATAAGTTTTTATAACTGAATAGGATAGACATTAAATAAATAAATAAATAAATAAATAAATTCACTTTATGAGGTTCTTTCAGAACAATGGCTCCTACCTACTTTGACAAATAAAAACGCTTGCATATTGAAAGTAGATAATTTATTACCTAATTATGTCAGTACTTTACGGTATCAGTTTTCGTAAGAACCCCCCCCCCAATGCAAATTGGTTGATAGAACAGTAGGCCTACATTTTTTCATAACTGAAAAAAATGCCTTGGCTATACATTATACTAGGAAAACGCTCTGTTTGACGCGTTGATAAGCGAGCGCGTCCATCTCTACGAACGTTCTGGCGAAAAGATCTCAAAGCTGATAAAAACAACAATCAACAACAATTCAAGAATGTGCATTTCAAAATTTTTTCTAATTTCTATAGCTATTATAGTTCCCGATATTGTTGAATGCAGTACAAGTGCAATTTGTGTTGCTAAGAATTTTCGTTGTCATTCTGTCTAGTGTTTTCGCGGCGGTCCGCCACCGTTGACGCGTTGATAAGCGAGCGCGTCCATATCTACGAACATTCTGGCGAAAAGATCTCAAAGATAATAAAAACAACAATAAACAACAATTCAAGGATGCGCATTGCAAATTTTGTTCTAATTTCCATAGCTATTATACTTCCCGACATTGTTGGACGTCATGCAGTGTGCGTTGCTAACAATTTTCGGTGTCTTGTTTTCGCCGCGGTCCGCCACCGTTACTAACAGTTATTGACAGCAATAGAAATGTAATTTCTACCTCGAATATGTATTTAAACGCGTTTAAATTAGTATATTCGTGACCGGACAAAAATTTACTATAAGATAGCCACCTCACATTTTTCTGTTACTGTGTTTCAGAAAAATATTTTCGAGTAACTTTTGAGTAACTTTGCCAATATTTATCGTATCGCCATAAAATGAACATATTCGTGACCGGAAAAAGCTTTAGCAAAATATGGCTATCTCACATTTTGCCGCCATTTTGTTTTAGAAAAATATTTTGCAGTAACTATGGTGTAACTTTGTAACTTTTCGAACGATTTTGCCTCAAAACTATACTCCTTCAATCCACATTGAGGCTTGTGGATGGTCCAAATTTCAAGTTGATCGGACTTTCCGTTCGACCACTATTGACAGACATAAAAAAAAAAAAAAAAAAAAAAAAAAAAAAACAGAATGAAGTGCCATAAGAGTCAAGTGGAAACGCTCGCTTCGCTCGCTTAATAATATAACATTGTCTGGTTATAAGCGGATTGATGGATTCGATGAAAGTAAATCAAACACAATGGCTTACGTCCTTAGAGCTAATACGTCGTTTCACAAAGATAACAATTTATTATGAATGTCGTTCCATTTCATTGTCATTGTTGGTGTTTGAGCGATTCAAACTTTTTTAATAGATAATAGTGTATACTTGTATTTGGTTAGTTAATTAATCGAGTTAATTGGAACTCAGAACAAGATCAAAATGTTCTAGGGAGGGGAAAGGTACAGAAGGACGACAGCTCACCTGAGAAAGTAGATAGGTCGCTTTGAGAAACATATAGATGAGAAGACAAATAAATAAATAATACTCTACCCTAGTTTTAGGTTAAGTTTATTTTTTCTACTCACGCTGAGTGATCAAGACCACTAGTTGGCCGAAACGTCTCAGTTTATTTATTTGTCTTCTCATCTACATGTTCCTCAAAGCGACCGATCTACTTTCTCAGGTAAGCTGTCAACCTTCTGTACCCTTTTGTCTCACTAGAACATGTCTATCTTGGGAACAGATTGATATTTTCTTCTGGGTTGTTTCACACCCTGTTTCACCCTGATGTTCCTGATCCATATGACTTGATGGCTGGATAACCACGGCAGAACAAGATCCGAGCATCGAGCGGATGGTTGGAACTCCAGCAACTCTGACCGTTATGGATCTCCTATTCTGTAACTGTTACCGTGTTTGCAAGATGCCGACCTGTAAGTGTTTGGCCAATCAACTGAAGTGAACCCACTCTTGTAAGCTGAACGATCGTACAAATATGGCGGCAAATATTCCAGTGTGTCAGAAGGATGATGGTGATTAATCTGACGACTTTAATTATTATGATTGATTTTGTCTTTAGTTTGGATTAATTTGACGACTACACTGTGACTGCTAAGGTAGATGTCATATCATACTATTATATCACGTATCTGAACATGGACATGCTTTTTTCTAATAATGAATTTTGTTTCAGTAGCACACCCATTCAAGAAATCCTTGATTGCTGAGAACATTTGATAGAAATACAGTAATAAACTTGAATAGTTTATTAATTATATATGATAATTATATTCTCTTACGATTACGACATAATATTATTATTCGTTATTGTAATTGCAATCAAAATTCTACGTCTTTAGAGCACCCACTAATATTTTATAAGTTACTATATCTAGTTTGACGATACTTACCTATTGAACTTTGACCGCCATTTGGAATGAATACCGATATGATAACATGTGAATACCAATGTGATATCAACAAAAACTATTAATTTTAACGAATTTATGAGTAAGTACGTTGCTATTATGAATATTAACCAATAAATACAATTTTACAAATTACCCATTTTGAGGAAATTTACCCCAATCAAGGTCAAAAAAGGTTAAGTGGGTACTTAATTTTTTTAAAGAAAGATAATACATTGAGCTTACAAAAAATGAACGTTTAATCTTGCAAATATTTTTTTTATTTAATTTATTATTATTTATTATTTATTCGATGTAACTAGGGGCCAGAATATGATGGGATGAAGTTCCTATCCCCTACCCGACTTCATTGTTGGACACAGGGAGCAGATATAAAAAAAAAATTAAAAATTACTTAAAAAACTATGAATTTGACATTGACCCTAGTTTTGACATAGAGGAGCAAAAGGTATCTCGTGCGCCTTTCGTGGAAGAGTATTGCGGTAAACGGTATTCTGTTACGGCATACCATACGAGTATTTTGCACCTACCTGGCAGATCCTACCACGCTGCAGAGGGCGCCAGGAGCGTCGTGACGTCATAGACACGTTTTAATTGATATATTTTGAACGGTTTATGTCACAGAAAATATCAAGAACACAATTTTATGATGTCATACTAGACGAGCATTTATAACCTATCTGCAACATTCTGGCGGGCTGCAGAGGGCGCCAGGAGCGTCGTGACGTCATATACACGTTTGAACTAATAACGTTTGAACGGTTCATGTCACAGAAAATATGTGGGGTTTAATTCTACTATAAAATACTAAACAAGTATTTTTCACCTACCTGGCACATCCTGGCACGCTGAAGAGGGCGCCAGGAGCGTCATGACGTCATAGACACGTTTTAATTAAAAACGTTTGAACGGTTCATGTCACAGAAACTGTCAAGGGAACAATTTTACTATGAAATACTATTTGAGTATTTTGCATCTACTTGGCACATCGTGGCAAGCTGCAGAGGGCGCCAGGAGCGTCGTGACGTCATACACTTTTTCATTAATAACTTTTGAACGGTTCATAGCACAGAAAATATCAATAAAACAATATTATAGAGAATTAAAATACAAATCGATTGATATGCAACAATAAGGGTTATCATGTAATATTTAAGGGAGATATTGCTAACAAATAATAATAATTAGATGTGTATATGAAATGCAGGGCATCCCTCATCGTAATATCTATTTATTACTATTTCGGAACTATAATTGTATCACTGGGAAGTACTTAATAATCGTAGTCATCCCAACCCAACATACCCATGGATATCTGTTGTTTAACAATAATAATTATTATTATTATTGTATACTAGTTACTATTCATAGACTGATTAGTAAAACTCACGTTTGCTAGAAGTTCTCTTCATCTTCATCATCATCGTCTTCATCCTCATCTCCCGTGTTGTCGGTATTCAAGCACTCTTGTTCCTCGTCTTCTGTAGAGCAGCCACAAAGCTCGGTGCACCTCATGTTATTTGCTTTGCAGCTGCATCTTGACGCACACCTTGAATTTAAGCAGTTGCACTTTACTAGTTGAATGACGGCAGCCGGTGCAGGTTCGAGGGTTGTCATGACTGCCACATACTCGTTGCTTTCAAGTAGCCATCCGTTGTCTTCGGGTATAAGTAACTAGAGTTGGCAACCTGGTCATTATGCCACACCCAGCATTGATGGTGAGCACGTAGTATGGCTTGGAGATATGCGGCTTTGCTGGGTGGAAGCTTTTGGTGGGTGCTTGGCAAGACTTTTTGTGAGACATGCGCTATCGAAGGTCAGACACTGATCTCAGTTTAGTGAATGGACAGTACAGTTTGCAAACAAACTTCTCTAGACCACTTATCACGGAGTCTTTTAGAGCAACAGTTTAACCTAGTTCTTTAAATGCTGAAAATATTTCATAGTCGGATTCTTCCACACACCAGCACTTGTGAGGATCTAGCCAAACTTCTTGTCTCGCATTGACAACAGTTATAGTGATTTTTCAAAGGTCCACGCGGTATTTGATAGATATGACATTCCTGTTTCATTAAAATCGGCTACTCGAAAGACCCGGCAAGGAGGAAAAGCTGCTGTAGCTTATCGCATTACAGACAACACGCCAATCGGGCACTTGAGCATGTCACAACTACTTGGTCACACCAAAACCAAGTATGAGCTGCAGCATGCGCGGTGATCTTCTACTAGCCAACAAGCGTAAGTCAAAGTGAGGCTGTATGAGGCGGTGGACAAACTGCCACGTCATACCGGTCAACGTATGGTAGTCGGGTAGTATAATCTCGCCAAGCATGCGCGGTGATCTTCTACTAGCCAACAGGCGTAAGTGAGGCTGTACGAGGCGGTAGACAAACTGCCACGTCATACCGGTCAACGTATGGTAGTCGGGTAGTATAATCTAACTAAGCATGCGCGGTGATCTTCTTCTAGCCAACAAGCATAGGCGTGCGCAGGGGGGGGCAAGGGGGGGCAGCGGCCCCCCCATTAGGATAGGTGAGCCTTTTTTTTAAATAGAATTTGGCCCAGGGTATACCGTATACGCCTGCCGATCGCAAAATACGAGAAGAGGACCTATAGCACCTTCCTCATATTAAATATATTCCTCAAACTGTCACTGTTGCTCCAACTGCCTTGCCCGTTTGACCCGGGAAATAATAGGTCCAGAATAGTGCCTGTCGTAATGGGTGACAAAAATGCTGACGCCTGACATAATGGTTCTAATCTTACCTGAAGTCCTAGATTGGAATGACGTTGGAATCAGCTGACCGGCCTCAACATCAACTGTTGTCTTACCGCCAAGATTTTGGCTGTGGGACTGACCACTTCCTTCACTTTGTAACAATGATATCACTGATATCCACAAATAGTTGTGTGAAATTAACCCATTGAACAGACAACCTGTTCTCCTCCTAATACGCTTAAAAACACGTTTAAACATCCATGTCTTTAAAAAAACCTCCTGCGGAGCTTTTTGTGGTTTTTTTTTTCTTAACCTAGAAAATCCTTCCCTCTCATTCCCAATATCAATAATCAGATCAAGCTCAAGGTGTCGATAATAAATAGACTGGTAATCAATCTAATTGTCGGCACAACACTTTTATGCAATTTTAAAGTCCTAACCGCTCAATGCTGTGACGTCACACGCTAACTATCACCTATACATAGGTAGAGCGATGGTGGGATGGGCAGTGGTGTAGCAGACGGTTGTAGCCCTCGATGGAAGGAGACACCTGAGAGCATAACGTTTCACAGGTACGTACATTAACCAGTATGCTGTGACGTCACACGCTAACTATCACCTATACATAGGTAGAGCGATGGTGGGATGGGCAGTGGTGTAGCAGACGGTTGTAGCCCTCGATGGAAGGAGACACCTGAGAGCATAACGTTTCACAGGTACGTACATTAACCAGTATGCTGTGACGACACACGCTAACTATCACCTATACATAGGTAGAGCGATGGTGGGATGGGCAGTGGTGTAGCAGACGGTTGTAGCCCTCGATGGAAGGCGACACCTGAGAGCATAACGTTTCACAGGTACGTACATTAACCAGTATGCTGTGCAACACACGCTAACTATCACCTATACATAGGTAGAGCGATGGTGGGATGGGCAGTGGTGTAGCAGACGGTTGTAGCCCTCGATGGAAGGCGACACCTGAGAGCATAACGTTTCACAGGTACGTACATTAACCAGTATGCTGTGACGACACACGCTAACTATCACCTATACATAGGTAGAGCGATGGTGGGATGGGCAGTGGTGTAGCAGACGGTTGTAGCCCTCGATGGAAGGAGACACCTGAGAGCATAACGTTTCACAGGTACGTACATTAACCAGTATGCTGTGACGTCACACGCTAACTATCACCTATACATAGGTAGAGCGATGGTGGGATGGGCAGTGGTGTAGCAGACGGTTGTAGCCCTCGATGGAAGGCGACACCTGAGAGCATAACGTTTCACAGGTACGTACATTAACCAGTATGCTGTGACGACACACGCTAACTATCACCTATACATAGGTAGAGCGATGGTGGGATGGGCAGTGGTGTAGCAGACGGTTGTAGCCCTCGATGGAAGGAGACACCTGAGAGCATAACGTTTCACAGGTACGTACATTAACCAGTATGCTGTGACGTCACACGCTAACTATCACCTATACATAGGTAGAGCGATGGTGGGATGGGCAGTGGTGTAGCAGACGGTTGTAGCCCTCGATGGAAGGCGACACCTGAGAGCATAACGTTTCACAGGTACGTACATTAACCAGTATGCTGTGACGTCACACGCTAACTATCACCTATACATAGGTAGAGCGATGGTGGGATGGGCAGTGGTGTAGCAGACGGTTGTAGCCCTCGATGGAAGGCGACACCTGAGAGCATAACGTTTCACAGGTACGTACATTAACCAGTATGCTGTGCAACACACGCTAACTATCACCTATACATAGGTAGAGCGATGGTGGGATGGGCAGTGGTGTAGCAGACGGTTGTAGCCCTCGATGGAAGGCGACACCTGAGAGCATAACGTTTCACAGGTACGTACATTAACCAGTATGCTGTGACGACACACGCTAACTATCACCTATACATAGGTAGAGCGATGGTGGGATGGGCAGTGGTGTAGCAGACGGTTGTAGCCCTCGATGGAAGGCGACACCTGAGAGCATAACGTTTCACAGGTACGTACATTAACCAGTATGCTGTGACGACACACGCTAACTATCACCTATACATAGGTAGAGCGATGGTGGGATGGGCAGTGGTGTAGCAGACGGTTGTAGCCCTCGATGGAAGGAGACACCTGAGAGCATAACGTTTCACAGGTACGTACATTAACCAGTATGCTGTGACGTCACACGCTAACTATCACCTATACATACCCAGAAATAGCTGAGGACCTTTTATATTCGCTGGACACGGCACGCCGAGACAAATGGAAAAACACGACCAACAACTTAGATTTCACCCATTCAAGTAGGAAAGCTTGGAGCCTCCTACGTAAACTTGGTGGCGCTAATGTGACTACATCACATCTGCCCAAAATCAACCCAGAGGCGGTAGCGCGCCGGATAGTTGAAACCTCCAAGGCTAAGGCCGACAAGGAATTCACGAGGACGATAAGAAGATCACTCAAAGACTTAAGATCCACCACTCCTGACTCATCAGAATTTAGCAAAGATTTTACAATGCTTGAGCTAGAAGCAGCCATATCAGGAACTAAAGCTGGGAAGGCAGCCGGCCCTGATGGAATCCACCCCGAATTCCTGAAGGCCTGTGGGAAGAACACCAAAAGGTGGCTCTGTAAGTTTTACAGCGACATTTTGATATCTGGAAGTTACCCCAGGGAATTCAGGAAATCGAAGATCCTAGCAATTCTCAAGCCTGGCAAACCAGCTGACATAGCGGAAAGCTATCGCCCAATTGCACTCTTGAGCAGTTGCTACAAGGTTCTGGAACGGCTTATCTATAACAGAATTGAGCATGCAGTAAATGAAGTCATCCCCGTAGAGCAGGCCGGATTTCGCCAAGGACGCAGCTGCACAGACCAAGTCATGTCCTTAACAACACACATTGAAGCTGGTTTTGAGAAAAAGCTTAAAACAGCTGCAGTATTTGTGGACCTAACTGCGGCGTACGATACAGTGTGGCGCACGGGCCTAATCTACAAACTCCTCAAAGTTGTGCCCTGCAAAAGAATAAGCAGACTCATCAATAATATGCTGAGTAATCGCACCTTTGAAGTCTTCATGGACGAGGCTAAAAGTAAGCAGAGACAACTCAATAACGGGCTACCACAAGGATCCGTTCTCGCCCCGTTGATGTTCAACCTCTATATACACGACATGCCGGAGACAAAGTCTAGAAAGTTCCAGTATGCAGACGACCTAGCCTTGACCTTCCAGCACAAGGACATGCACGTTGCTGAAGAAGTTCTTACACAAGACCTTGAAGGCCTGAGTGCTTACTTCAAAAATTGGAGACTCACTCCCAGCCTCAGTAAGACGGAGTCAGCATGGTTTCATCTGAACAACAAAATAGCCCACGTCCCGCTTCAAGTAGTTTTCAATGGTGCTGTACTGCAACATAACTTTCATCCAAAGTATCTCGGAATAACGCTGGACAGATCTCTCACGTTTAAACAGCATCTGCATAACTGCGCAGCCAAGCTTAAAACAAGAAATAACCTACTTCACAAACTTGCTTCGACTACATGGGGAGCCTCGCCTGCTACATTGCGCACTGCTGCCCTTGGCCTGGTGTACTCGTCAGCAGAGTACTGTGCACCGGTCTGGCTGGAAAGCACGCATACTCGGATTATAGATACCCAGCTCAATATTACAATGCGGACGATTTCCGGAACACTCAGATCAACGCCGACCCAATGGCTACCTGTCCTGAGCAATATCACCCCACCATCATTAAGGCGCTCAAAAGCGCTGCTCAGAGAATACGACAAAATATGCAAAAAACACAATTTGCCTATTCATGAAGATGCTGCCATAATGTACCGCGGTCGCTTGAAGTCGCGGAATCCATCTTTGAGACAAGCTGCCAAACTTCAAGAATCTAACTTTGACAGTGCTATGGAGTGGAAAAGAATGTGGTCGGAATTTGCACCAAACTCGCCAATTGTAGACCCAACGACTCCCGTTCCAGGCTTTGATCTTCCTAGACACCTGTGGACCAGACTAAACCGCATCAGAACCAATCATGGCCGGTGCGCAGACTCCCTGTTCAAATGGGGCGCGATCCCATCCAGCGCCTGTGACTGTGGCGAACCTCGCCAGACCATCAACCACATTGTGAGGGATTGCCGCCTGCGCTCTTTCCAGGGGGACTGGTCTGAGATCCACAGAGCGACACCTGACGCGCTGGCCTGGTTGGCCGGCTTAGATTTATGTTTATGATTTATATTTATGATAACTTTATATGTATATTGTACTTTGTTGAATCTTAGCTGTTGCTTCCATACGATAAATAAATAAATAAATAACCTATACATAGGTACAGCGATGGTGGGATGGGCAGTGGTGTAGCAGACGGTTGTAGCCCTCGATGGAAGGAGACACCTGAGAGCATAACGTTTCACAGGTACGTACATTAACCAGTATGCTGTGACGACACACGCTAACTATCACCTATACATAGGTAGAGCGATGGTGGGATGGGCAGTGGTGTAGCAGACGGTTGTAGCCCTCGATGGAAGGCGACACCTGAGAGCATAACGTTTCACAGGTACGTACATTAACCAGTATGCTGTGACGTCACACGCTAACTATCACCTATACATAGGTAGAGCGATGGTGGGATGGGCAGTGGTGTAGCAGACGGTTGTAGCCCTCGATGGAAGGAGACACCTGAGAGCATAACGTTTTACAGGTACGTACATTAACCAGTATGCTGTGACGTCACACGCTAACTATCACCTATACATAGGTAGAGCGATGGTGGGATGGGCAGTGGTGTAGCAGACGGTTGTAGCCCTCGATGGAAGGAGACACCTGAGAGCATAACGTTTCACAGGTACGTACATTAACCAGTATGCTGTGACGTCACACGCTAACTATCACCTATACATATGTAGAGCGATGGTGGGATGGGCAGTGGTGTAGCAGACGGTTGTAGCCCTCGATGGAAGGAGACACCTGAGAGCATAACGTTTCACAGGTACGTACATTAACCAGTATGCTGTGACGTCACACGCTAACTATCACCTATACATAGGTAGAGCGATGGTGGGATGGGCAGTGGTGTAGCAGACGGTTGTAGCCCTCGATGGAAGGAGACACCTGAGAGCATAACGTTTCACAGGTACGTACATTAACCAGTATGCTGTGACGTCACACGCTAACTATCACCTATACATAGGTAGAGCGATGGTGGGATGGGCAGTGGTGTAGCAGACGGTTGTAGCCCTCGATGGAAGGAGACACCTGAGAGCATAACGTTTCACAGGTACGTACATTAACCAGTATGCTCAAATAGTAGGCCACCATTACTAAACGTGTGTTTTACGCTCACTCCAGGGCTACACACTCTACACTATACAACGCATAGAGTTATGACGAGGTTAGTTAAAGTCTCTCCGCTCATAGTACAAATGGTCGGCCACCATTACTAAACGTGTGTTTTACGCTCACTCCAGGGCTACACACTCTACACTATACAACGTATAGAGTTATGACGAGGTTAGTTAAAGTCTCTCCGCTCATAGTACAAATGGTCGGCCACCATTACTAAACGTGTGTTTTACGCTCACTCCGGGGCTACACACTCTACACTATACAACGCATAGAGTTATGACGAGGTTAGTTAAAGTCTCTCCGCTCATAGTACAAATGGTAGGCCACCATTACTAAACGTGTGTTTTACGCTCACTCCAGGGCTACACACTCTACACTATACAACGCATAGAGTTATGACGAGGTTAGTTAAAGTCTCTCCGCTCATAGTACAAATGGTCGGCCACCATTACTAAACGTGTGTTTTACGCTCACTCCGGGGCTACACACTATACACTATACAACGCATAGAGTTATGACGAGGTTAGTTCAAGTCTCTCCGCTCATAGTACAAATAGTAGGCCACCATTACTAAACGTGTGTTTTACGCTCACTCCAGGGCTACACACTCTACACTATACAACGCATAGAGTTATGACGAGGTTAGTTAAAGTCTCTCCGCTCATAGAACAAATAGTAGGCCACCATTACTAAACGTGTGTTTTACGCTCACTCCGGGGCTACACACTCTACACTATACAACGCATAGAGTTATGACGAGGTTAGTTAAAGTCTCCCCGCTCATAGTACAAATGGTCGGCCACCATTACTAAACGTGTGTTTTACGCTCACTCCAGGGCTACACACTCTACACTATACAACGCATAGAGTTATGACGAGGTTAGTTAAAGTCTCTCCGCTCATAGTACAAATGGTCGGCCACCATTACTAAACGTGTGTTTTACGCTCACTCCGGGGCTACACACTCTACACTACACAACGCATAGAGTTATGACGAGGTTAGTTAAAGTCTCTCCGCTCATAGTACAAATGGTCGGCCACCATTACTAAACGTGTGTTTTACGCTCACTCCAGGGCTACACACTCTACACTATACAACGCATAGAGTTATGACGAGGTTAGTTACAGTCTCTCCGCTCATAGTACAAATGGTCGGCCACCATTACTAAACGTGTGTTTTACGCTCACTCTAGGGCTACACACTCTACACCATTCAACGCATAGAGTTATGACGAGGTTAGTTAAAGTCTCTTCTCTCATAGTACAAACGGTCGGCCACCATTACTAAACGTGTGTTTTACGCTCACTCTAGGGCTACACACTCTACACTATACAACGCATAGAGTTATGACGAGGTTAGTTAAAGTCTCTCCGCTCACAGTACAAAGAGTAGGCCACCATTACTAAACGTGTGTTTTACGCTCACTCCAGGGCTACACACTCTACACTATACAACGCATAGAGTTATGACGAGGTTAGTAAAAGTCTCTCCGCTCATAGTACAAATGGTCGGCCACCATTACTTAACGTGGTTTTTACGCTCACTTCAGGGCTACACACTCTACACTATACAACGCATAGAGTTATGACGAGGTTAGTTAAAGTCTCTCCGCTCATAGTACAAATGGTAGGCCACCATTACTAAACGTGTGTTTTACGCTCACTCTAGGGCTACACACTACACTATACAAGGCATAGAGTTATGACGAGGTTAGTTAAAGTCTCTCCGCTCATAGTACAAATAGTAGGCCACCATTTCTAAACGTGTATTTTACGCTCACTCCAGGGCTACACACTCTACACTATACAACGCATAGAGTTATGACGAGGTTAGTTAAAGTCTCTCCGCTCATAGTACAAATGGTGGCCACCATTACTAAACGTGTGATTTACGCTCACTCAAGGGCTACACACTCTACACTATACAACGCATAGAGTTATGACGAGGTTAGTTAAAGTCTCTCCGCTCATAGTACAAATGGTCGGCCACCATTACTTAACGTGGTTTTTACGCTCACTTCAGGGCTACACACTCTACACTATACAACGCATAGAGTTATGACGAGGTTAGTTAAAGTCTCTCCGCTCATAGTACAAATGGTCGGCCACCATTTCTAAACGTGTGTTTTACGCTCACTCCAGGGCTACACACTCTACACTATACAACGCGTAGAGTTATGACGAAGTAAAGTCTCTCCGCTCATAGTACAAATGGTCGGCCACCATTACTAAACGTGTGATTAACGCTCACTCCAGGGCTACACACTCTACACTATACAACGCATAGAGTTATGACGAGGTTAGTTAAAGTCTCTTCTCTCATAGTACAAACGGTCGGCCACCATTACTAAACGTGTGTTTTACGCTCACTCCAGGGCTACACACTCTACACTATACAACGCATAGAGTTATGACGAGGTTAGTTAAAGTCTCTCCGCTCATAGTACAAATGGTAGGCCGCCATTACTAAACGTGTGTTTTATGCTCACTCCAGGGCTACACA
The DNA here is from genome assembly GCA_945910005.1 of Isoperla grammatica. Lineage (NCBI taxonomy): Eukaryota > Metazoa > Arthropoda > Insecta > Plecoptera > Perlodidae > Isoperla > Isoperla grammatica. The sequence continues at coordinate 32,183,879 of OX246744.1, forward strand.
CTCTACACTATACAACGCATAGAGTTATGACGAGGCTAGTTAAAGTCTCTCCGCTCACAGTACAAATAGTAGGCCACCATTACTAAACGTGTGTTTTACGCTCACTCCAGGGCTACACACTCTACACTATACAACGCATAGAGTTATGACGAGGTTAGTTAAAGTCTCTCCGCTCATAGTACAAATGGTCGGCCACCATTACTAAACGTGGTTTTTTACGCTCACTCCAGGGCTACACACTCTACACTATACAACGCATAGAGTTATGACGAGGTTAGTTAAAGTCTCTCCGCTCATAGTACAAATAGTCGGCCACCATTACTTAACGTGGTTTTTACGCTCACTTCAGGGCTACACACTCTACACTATACAACGCATAGAGTTATGACGAGGTTAGTTAAAGTCTCTCCGCTCATAGTACAAATGGTAGGCCACCATTACTAAACGTGTGTTTTACGCTCACTCTAGGGCTACACACTACACTATACAAGGCATAGAGTTATGACGAGGTTAGTTAAAGTCTCTCCGGTCATAGTTCAAATAGTAGGCCACCATTACTAAACGTGTATTTTACGCTCACTCCAGGGCTACACACTCTACACTATACAACGCGTAGAGTTATGACGAGGTTAGTTAAAGTCTCTCCGCTAATAGTACAAATGGTGGCCACCATTACTAAACGTGTGATTTACGCTCACTCCAGGGCTACACACTCTACACTATACAACGCATAGAGTTATGACGAGGTTAGTTAAAGTCTCTCCGCTCATAGTACAAATGGTCGGCCACCATTACTTAACGTGGTTTTTACGCTCACTTCAGGGCTACACACTCTACACTATACAACGCATAGAGTTATGACGAGGTTAGTTAAAGTCTCTCCGCTCATAGTACAAATGGTCGGCCACCATTACTAAACGTGTGTTTTACGCTCACTCCAGGGCTACACACTCTACACTATACAACGCATAGAGTTATGACGAGGTTAGTTAAAGTCTCTCCGCTCATAGTACAAATAGTCGGCCACCATTACTAAACGTGTGTTTTACGCTCACTCCAGGGCTACACACTCTACACTATACAACGCATAGAGTTATGACGAGGTTAGTTAAAGTCTCCCCGCTCATAGTACAAATAGTAGGCCACCATTACTAAACGTGTGTTTTACGCTCACTCCGGGGCTACACACTCTACACTATACAACGCATAGAGTTATGACGAGGTTAGTTAAAGTCTCTCCGCTCATAGTACAAATGGTCGGCCACCATTACTAAACGTGTGTTTTACGCTCACTCCAGGGCTACACACTCTACACTATACAACGCATAGAGTTATGACGAGGTTAGATAAAGTCTCTCCGCTCATAGTACAAACGGTCGGCCACCATTACTAAACGTGTGTTTTACGCTCACTCCAGGGCTACACACTCTACACTATACAACGCATAGAGTTATGACGAGGTTAGTTAAAGTCTCTTCTCTCATAGTACAAACGGTCGGCCACCATTACTAAACGTGTGTTTTACGCTCACTCTAGGGCTACACACTCTACACTATACAACGCATAGAGTTATGACGAGGTTAGTTAAAGTCTCTTCTCTCATAGTCCAAACGGTCGGCCACCATTACTAAACGTGTGTTTTACGCTCACTCTAGGGCTACACACTCTACACTATACAACGCATAGAGTTATGACGAGGTTAGTTAAAGTCTCTCCGCTCATAGTACAAACGGTCGGCCACCATTACTAAACGTGTGTTTTACGCTCACTCCAGAGCTACACACTCTACACTATACAACGCATAGAGTTATGACGAGGTTAGTTAAAGTCTCCCCGCTCATAGTACAAATAGTAGGCCACCATTACTAAACGTGTGTTTTACGCTCACTCCGGGGCTACACACTCTACACTATACAACGCATAGAGTTATGACTAGGTTAGTTAAAGTCTCCCCGCTCATAGTACAAATGGTCGGCCACCATTACTAAACGTGTGTTTTACGCTAACTCCAGGGCTACACACTCTACACTATACAACGCATAGAGTTATGACGAGGTTAGTTAAAGTCTCTCCGCTCATAGTACAAATGGTCGGCCACCATTACTAAACGTGTGTTTTACGCTCACTCCGGGGCTACACACTCTACACTACACAACGCATAGAGTTATGACGAGGTTAGTTAAAGTCTCTCCGCTCATAGTACAAATGGTCGGCCACCATTACTAAACGTGTGTTTTACGCTCACTCCAGGGCTACACACTCTACACTATTTTTTTTTTTTTTTTTTTTTTTATTTATGACTCCAAGAACCCACAAAGCCAAGACTTGGCTTAACTGTGGTACATAATAAAAAATATTATACATAGTGACAGAACAGAACAGAAAACGGAACATGTATTTACAATAACAAAATAATGTATAGAACTTAATACTTGAAACTACTAAGAAAGTGAACTTTACAAAAATCAATACAAATGCAGAATTAACTTGTTTACAGTAATTAAAATATAAACGGAACATTCACAGTAAAAAGGTGTCAGAAAGTAGATGTGTTTTTAGTTCAGATTTAATTTTAGAAATAGACGACAGGGTTTTGAGTGAGGATGGTAGCATATTAAATATAGTTGGCACAGAATAAGACAAAGAGCGTTGGCCATATTTGTTAGTATAATTAGGAACTTGTAAGGTGCCCGCCACTTTGAGCCTTGTCTCCTTACAGGTGTCCATAGGGATCTTAAAATCCGGTTTAAAATAAAAGTACAACAAAAATCTATATACGAATAAAGAATAAATTGGCAGTATATTACAAAATGAAAATATTTGTTTTCTAGAAAGTGTAGTATCGATTTTGATGTCGCATATTACCATTTTTAGCATTCTAACTTGTAGGTCTTCAACCCTTTGCGTATGGCACCGCGAAGCATTGCCCCAAGCTAGAATGCCATATAAAATTAATGATTCGGCCATAGATTGATAAACGGCTCTAAATAATGTAAAGGGCAGAATATATTTAAGTGCATACAATCGAGAAGAGCATGAGCGTAGTTTATTACATAGTTTATCAATATGATTTCTCCAAGAAAAGTTACGATCAACAATTACGCCCAGGTACTCATACTCGTCCACACATTCTATTTTTAAACTGCAATCACAATATGTCACTTCATCCACATTATGAAGGCAATTAAAATCATGATAAATGATATTTATAGGAAAGTCTCTTTCACGATTATGGGGAGAAGAAATATGTAAAACTTTAGTTTTAGACGAGTTAATTACTAATTCATTATCGTGATTCCAACGCAGAAGGTTATTAAAATCAGTTTGCAACATTTCTTGTGCAATACGAATATCTGAATGCACGGCAAGTAAGACAGTATCGTCAGCATAAGATAAAATAATGCAAAAAATAAGACATTTGGACATAAAATTAACATAAATCAAAAATAGAGTCGGTCCCAAAATAGACCCTTGTGGGACCCCAGAATCACAAGGTCTTTCTTCACTTGATTGGCCGTTTACTTTAACCTGCATAAATCTATTAGTTAAATAATTTTTAAACCAGTCTAACGCAATTCCACGGATGCCAATTGACTCTAAAGCTCGTAATAGTTTCTGATGGTTGAGGGTATCGAATGCTTTACTGAAATCTACAAATAATGCCAAAACTTGCATATTGTCGTTAAGTTTAGAATTGACGTAATTGGAGAACTCTAATAACAGTGTGGCGGTACTCTTTCCTTTTTGAAAACCAAATTGTTTACTATTTATAATCCCGTATTTATTTAAGTATTCGATCAAGTTGTTAGCAACATGTCTTTCTAAAAGTTTCTCAATACTTGGCAATATTGCAATAGGCCTGTAATTAGAGTAAAGCGTATGGTCACCCTTCTTATATATTGGTTTAATTATTGATTTTTTGAGGCGCTTAGGGATGATACCGGTCTCCATCGATTTGTTTATTAACACGACTAGTACAGGAGCAATAGAGTCCTTGACAAATTGCAGGTCTTGAACACGTATCTTATCTACACCTGGCTGTTTATTTACATTAAGTGAGTCGATCATTTCCCTAACAGTTGGAAGAGTAACTGGTTTCATGAAAAACGATTGACTCACTGGGATATTGACATTCTGAGCTCGCTGCAATGTAACAACGTCACAATCATGTTTCAACGTACTTATTTCGTCAACAAATGAATTCACAAAATTGTTTACAACTAGGTTCACATCTACGTCTTTACACAAAAATTTATTGATTACGTCATCAACTGACATTCGTTTCTTTTTTCCAGTGATCTGGTTGATAATTTGCCACGTCTCTTTTAAGTCCCCTCGTGCGTTTAGAATTAACTCGCGATAAAACTTTATCTTTGCTTTGTTTATAGCTTTTGTAACTTTATTCCTGTACGCATTATACTCCGTTCTAAGACGGGTTTTCTTTTCACCAAGGATACAGTTTTTCCAATCTTTAAAAAGTCTATCTCTAACTTTCGTCATAATAACAAGTTCGTCAGACACCCATATTTTGCGAGGTCTATCTCTTGACTTAGGTATTTTATTCCCCCTGAAGATAGAACTGTCATAAGCTTCTGTAAACTGTCTAGATATTATAGTGTATATTTCTTCTGGATCATCGGCATCACAAGCTAAGTTCCAGTTAATATTAGACAAGTTATGCTTTAATTTTCTTTCGTTAAGCGTAATTGCGACAGAGATATTATTGTCATTAGAATGATTATTATGCGTATTAACGTTGAGAGACTTTCCTATAAACCCTAAACAAGTAAGCACCATATAGTGGTCAGAGACTTTAGTGGTAAGGATAGCGGATTCACATGACGAGAAACTTCCACGCAAAAAAATGTGATCAATACAAGATGACACAAACCTACCAGAAATATACTCTTCGCGTGTACTTTTAGTAATGCATTTACTAAAACCGTGTGCGGCCAACACATCTTCATACATAACAGTATATCTGTCCAAAGTATCAAGTAAATTTATATTGACGTCCCCAACTATGATCCCATTAATGCCAAAACATTTCCCTAAAAACACATCTAGTTCTTCAATAAAGTTTAAACGACTTAAGTTAGGAGGACGATACAAAGCTAACAAATGAACACATGTGTTATTAAGATAAATAGTACCACAAAGCGCTTCTGCATTCAAAAAATCAACGTTAATTTCAGCAAATTTTAATGTTTCTTTAACAAATATAAGTATGCCACCACCTATTCTGTTTATTCTTTGTTTTGATATTTTTTGATACCCCTGCAAATTATATAAATTAACATCACAATTAGAAATTTCACTTATAACTAAAACATCTATTGATCCTAAGTAATCTTGCAAAATACAACATAACTCGTTCCAATGTTTTTTTAACGATCTAATATTAATGTGAATAATCTTAGAGACTGTAGACAGATCGCGGCCGCCTGTCTCATACCAGCCGCTAATGTCATCAATGTACGTACATTCGATGGAATCATTTTGCAGAAATATGTTATTGACCTCATCCCAACTAGCGCATCCCAACTAGCGCAACTAGCGCAACGCATAGAGTTATGACGAGGTTAGTTACAGTCTCTCCGCTCATAGTACAAATGGTCGGCCACCATTACTAAACGTGTGTTTTACGCTCACTCTAGGGCTACACACTCTACACCATACAACGCATAGAGTTATGACGAGGTTAGTTAAAGTCTCTTCTCTCATAGTACAAACGGTCGGCCACCATTACTAAACGTGTGTTTTACGCTCACTCTAGGGCTACACACTCTACACTATACAACGCATAGAGTTATGACGAGGTTAGTAAAAGTCTCTCCGCTCATAGTACAAATGGTCGGCCACCATTACTTAACGTGGTTTTTACGCTCACTTCAGGGCTACACACTCTACACTATACAACGCATAGAGTTATGACGAGGTTAGTTAAAGTCTCTCCGCTCATAGTACAAATGGTAGGCCACCATTACTAAACGTGTGTTTTACGCTCACTCTAGGGCTACACACTACACTATACAAGGCATAGAGTTATGACGAGGTTAGTTAAAGTCTCTCCGCTCATAGTACAAATAGTAGGCCACCATTTCTAAACGTGTATTTTACGCTCACTCCAGGGCTACACACTCTACACTATACAACGCATAGAGTTATGACGAGGTTAGTTAAAGTCTCTCCGCTCATAGTACAAATGGTGGCCACCATTACTAAACGTGTGATTTACGCTCACTCCAGGGCTACACACTCTACACTATACAACGCATAGAGTTATGACGAGGTTAGTTAAAGTCTCTCCGCTCATAGTACAAATGGTCGGCCACCATTACTTAACGTGGTTTTTACGCTCACTTCAGGGCTACACACTCTACACTATACAACGCATAGAGTTATGACGAGGTTAGTTAAAGTCTCTCCGCTCATAGTACAAATGGTCGGCCACCATTACTAAACGTGTGTTTTACGCTCACTCCAGGGCTACACACTCTACACTATACAAGGCGTAGAGTTATGACGAGGTAAAGTCTCTCCGCTCATGGTACAAATGGTCGGCCACCATTACTAAACGTGTGATTAACGCTCACTCCAGGGCTACACACTCTACACTATACAACGCATAGAGTTATGACGAGGTTACTTAAAGTCTCTCCGCTCATAGTACAAATAGTAGGCCACCATTACTAAACGTGTGTTTTACGCTCACTCCAGGGCTACACACTACACTATACAAGGCATAGAGTTATGACGAGGTTAGTTAAAGTCTCTTCTCTCATAGTACAAATAGTAGGCCACCATTACTAAACGTGTGTTTTACGCTCACTCCAGGGCTACACACTCTACACTATACAACGCATAGAGTTATGACGAGGCTAGTTAAAATCTCTCCGCTCATAGTACAAATGGTAGGCCACCATTACTAAACGCGTGTTTAACGCTCACTCCAGGGCTACACACTCTACACGATACAACACATAGAGTTATGACGAGGTTAGTTAAAGTCTCTCCGCTCATAGTACAAATGGTAGGCCACCATTACTAAACGTGTGTTTTACGCTCACTCCAGGGCTACACACTCTACACTATACAACGCATAGAGTTATGACGAGGTTAGTTAAAGTCTCTCCGCTCATAGTACAAATGGTAGGCCACCATTACTAAACGTGTGTTTTACGCTCACTCCAGGGCTACACACTCTACACTATACAACGCATAGAGTTATGACGAGGTTAGTTAAAGTCTCTCCGCTCATAGTACAAATGGTTGGCCACCATTACTAAACGTGTGTTTTACGCTCACTCCAGGGCTACACACTCTACACTATACAACGCATAGAGTTATGACGAGGTTAGTTAAAGTCTCTCCGCTCATAGTACAAATGGTAGGCCACCATTACTAAACGTGTGATTAACGCTCACTCCAGGGCTACACACTCTACACTATACAACGCATAGAGTTATGACGAGGTTAGTTAAAGTCTCTCCGCTCAAAGTACAAATGGTCGGCCACCACTACTAAACGTGTGATTAACGCTCACTCCAGGGCTACACACTCTACACTATACAACGCATAGAGTTATGACGAGGTTAGTTAAAGTCTCTCCGCTCATAGTACAAATGGTAGGCCACCATTACTAAACGTGTGATTTACGCTCACTCCAGGGCTACACACTCTACACTATACAACGCATAGAGTTATGACGAGGTTAGTTAAAGTCTCTCCGCTCATAGTACAAATGGTCGGCCACCACTACTAAACGTGTGATTAACGCTCACTCCAGGGCTACACACTCTACACTATACAACGCATAGAGTTATGACGAGGTTAGTTAAAGTCTCTCCGCTCATAGTACAATTGGTGGCCACCATTACTAAACGTGTGTTTTACGCTCACTCCAGGGCTACACACTCTACACTATACAACGCATAGAGTTATGACGAGGTTAGTTAAAGTCTCTCCGCTCACAGTACAAATAGTAGGCCACCATTACTAAACGTGTGTTTTACGCTCACTCCAGGGCTACACACTCTACACTATACAACGCATAGAGTTATGACGAGGTTAGTTAAAGTCTCTTCTCTCATAGTACAAACGGTCGGCCACCATTACTAAACGTGTGTTTTACGCTCACTCCAGGGCTACACACTCTACACTATACAACGCATAGAGTTATGACGAGGTTAGTTAAAGTCTCTTCTCTCATAGTACAAACGGTCGGCCACCATTACTAAACGTGTGTTTTACGCTCACTCCAGGGCTACACACTCTACACTATACAACGCATAGAGTTATGACGAGGTAAGTTAAAGTCTCTCCGCTCACAGTACAAATAGTAGGCCACCATTACTAAACGTGTGTTTTACGCTCACTCCAGGGCTACACACTCTACACTATACAACGCATAGAGTTATGACGAGGTTAGTTAAAGTCTCTCCGCTCATAGTACAAATGGTCGGCCACCATTACTAAACGTGTGTTTTACGCTCACTCTAGGGCTACACACTCTACACTACACAACGCATAGAGTTATGACGAGGTTAGTTAAAGTCTCTCCGCTCATAGTACAAATGGTCGGCCACCATTACTAAACGTGTGTTTTACGCTCACTCCGGGGCTACACACTCTACACTATACAACGCATAGAGTTATGACGAGGTTAGTTAAAGTCTCTCCGCTCATAGTACAAATGGTCGGCCACCATTACTAAACGTGTGTTTTACGCTCACTCCGGGGCTACACACTCTACACTATACAACGCATAGAGTTATGACGAGGTTAGTTAAAGTCTCTCCGCTCATAGTACAAATGGTCGGCCACCATTACAAACGTGTGTTTTACGCTCACTCTAGGGCTACACACTCTACACTATACAACGCATAGAGTTATGACGAGGTTAGTTAAAGTCTCCCTGCTCATAGTACAAATAGAAGGCCACCATTACTAAACGTGTTTTACAAGCTCACTCCGGGGCTACACACTCTACACTATACAACGCATAGAGTTATGACGAGGTTAGTTAAAGTCTCTCCGCTCATAGTACAAATGGTCGGCCACCATTACTAAACGTGTGTTTTACGCTCACTCCAGGGCTACACACTCTACACTATACAACGCATAGAGTTATGACGAGGTTAGTTAAAGTCTCTTCTCTCATAGTACAAATGGTCGGCCACCATTACTAAACGTGTGTTTTACGCTTACTCCGGGGCTACACACTCTACACTATACAACGCGTAGAGTTATGACGAGGTTAGTTAAAGTCTCTCCGCTCATAGTACAAATGGTAGGCCACCATTACTAAACGTGTGTTTTACGCTCACTCCAGGGCTACACACTCTACACTATACAACGCATAGAGTTATGACGAGGTTAGTTACAGTCTCTCCGCTCATAGTACAAATGGTCGGCCACCATTACTAAACGTGTGTTTTACGCTCACTCTAGGGCTACACACTCTACACTATACAACGCATAGAGTTATGACGAGGTTAGTTAAAGTCTCTCCGCTCATAGTACAAATGGTCGGCCACCATTACTAAACGTGGTTTTTTACGCTCACTCCAGGGCTACACACTCTACACTACACAACGCATAGAGTTATGACGAGGTTAGTTACAGTCTCTCCGCTCATAGTACAAATGGTCGGCCACCATTACTAAACGTGTGTTTTACGCTCACTCTAGGGCTACACACTCTACACTATACAACGCATAGAGTTATAACGAGGTTAGTTAAAGTCTCTCCGCTCACAGTACAAATAGTAGGCCACCATTACTAAACGTGTGTTTTACGCTCACTCCAGGGCTACACACTCTACACTATACAACGCATAGAGTTATGACGAGGTTAGTTAAAGTCTCTCCGCTCATAGTACAAATGGTCGGCCACCATTACTAAACGTGGTTTTTTACGCTCACTCCAGGGCTACACACTCTACACTATACAACGCATAGAGTTATGACGAGGTTAGTTAAAGTCTCTCCGCTCATAGTACAAATGGTCGGCCACCATTACTTAACGTGGTTTTTACGCTCACTTCAGGGCTACACACTCAACACTATACAACGCATAGAGTTATGACGAGGTTAGTTAAAGTCTCTCCGCTCATAGTACAAATGGTAGGCCACCATTACTAAACGTGTGTTTTACGCTCACTCTAGGGCTACACACTACACTATACAAGGCATAGAGTTATGACGAGGTTAGTTAAAGTCTCTCCGGTCATAGTTCAAATAGTAGGCCACCATTACTAAACGTGTATTTTACGCTCACTCCAGGGCTACACACTCTACACTATACAACGCATAGAGTTATGACGAGGTTATAGTTAAAGTCTCTCCGCTAATAGTACAAATGGTGGCCACCATTACTAAACGTGTGATTTACGCTCACTCCAGGGCTACACACTCTACACTATACAACGCATAGAGTTATGACGAGGTTAGTTAAAGTCTCTCCGCTCATAGTACAAATGGTCGGCCACCATTACTTAACGTGGTTTTTACGCTCACTTCAGGGCTACACACTCTACACTATACAACGCATAGAGTTATGACGAGGTTAGTTAAAGTCTCTCCGCTCATAGTACAAATGGTCGGCCACCATTACTAAACGTGTGTTTTACGCTCACTCCAGGGCTACACACTCTACACTAAACAACGCATAGAGTTATGACGAGGTTAGTTAAAGTCTCTCCGCTCATAGTACAAATAGTCGGCCACCATTACTAAACGTGTGTTTTACGCTCACTCCAGAGCTACACACTCTACACTATACAACGCGTAGAGTTATGACGAGGTTAGTTAAAGTCTCCCCGCTCATAGTACAAATAGTAGGCCACCATTACTAAACGTGTGTTTTACCCTCACTCCAGGGCTACACACTCTACACTATACAAGTCATAGAGTTATGACGAGGTAAGTTAAAGTCTCTTCTCTCATAGTACAAACGGTCGGCCGCCATAACTAAACGTGTGTTTTACGCTCACTCCAGGGCTACACACTCTACACTATACAACGCATAGAGTTATGACGAGGTTAGTTAAAGTCTCTCCGCTCATAGTACAAATGGTAGGCCACCATTACTAAACGTGTGTTTTACGCTCACTCCAGGGCTACACACTCTACACTATACAACGCATAGAGTTATGACGAGGTTAGTTAAAGTCTCTCCGCTCATAGTACAAATGGTCGGCCACCATTACTAAACGTGTGTTTTACGCTCACTCCAGGGCTACACACTCTACACTATACAACGCATAGAGTTATGACGAGGTTAGTTAAAGTCTCTTCTCTCATAGTACAAACGGTCGGCCACCATTACTAAACGTGTGTTTTACGCTCACTCTAGGGCTACACACTCTACACTATACAACGCATAGAGTTATGACGAGGTTAGTTAAAGTCTCTCCGCTCATAGTACAAATGGTCGGCCACCATTACTAAACGTGTGTTTTACGCTCACTCCAGGGCTACACACTATACACTATACAACGCATAGAGTTATGACGAGGTTAGTTAAAGTCTCTCCGCTCATAGTACAAATGGTCGGCCACCATAACTAAACGTGTGTTTTACGCTCACTCCAGGGCTACACACTCTACACTATACAACGCATAGAGTTATGACGAGGTTAGTTAAAGTCTCTCCGCTCATAGTACAAATGGTCGGCCACCATTACTAAACGTGTGTTTTACGCTCACTCCGGGGCTACACACTCTACACTAGGTATACAACGCATAGAGTTATGACGAGGTTAGTTAAAGTCTCTCCGCTCATAGTACAAATGGTCGGCCACCATTACTAAACGTGTGTTTTACGCTCACTCCAGGGCTACACACTCTACACTATACAACGCATAGAGTTATGACGAGGTTAGTTAAAGTCTCTTCTCTCATAGTACAAACGGTCGGCCGCCATAACTAAACGTGTGTTTTACGCTCACTCCAGGGCTACACACTCTACACTATACAACGCATAGAGTTATGACGAGGTTAGTTAAAGTCTCCCTGCTCATAGTACAAATGGTCGGCCACCATTACTATACGTGTGTTTTACGCTCACTCCAGGGCTACACACTCTACACTATACAACGCATAGAGTTATGACGAGGTTAGTTAAAGTCTCTCCGCTCATAGTACAAATGGTCGGCCACCATTACTATACGTGTGTTTTACGCTCACTCCAGGGCTACACACTCTACACTATACAACGCATAGAGTTATGACGAGGTTAGTTAAAGTCTCTCCGCTCATAGTACAAACGGTCGGCCACCATAACTAAACGTGTGTTTTACGCTCACTCCAGGGCTACACACTCTACACTATACAACGCATAGAGTTATGACGAGGTTAGTTAAAGTCTCTCCGCTCATAGTACAAATGGTCGGCCACCATTACTATACGTGTGTTTTACGCTCACTCCAGGGCTACACACTCTACACTATACAACGCATAGAGTTATGACGAGGTTAGTTAAAGTCTCTCCGCTCATAGTACAAATGGTAGACCACCATTACTAAACGTGTGTTTTACGCTCACTCCAGGGCTACACACTCTACACTATACAACGCATAGAGTTATGACGAGGTTAGTTAAAGTCTCCCCGCTCATAATACAAATGGTGGCCACCATTACTAAACGTGTGATTTACGCTCACTCCGGGGCTACACACTCTACACTATACAACGCATAGAGTTATGACGAGGTTAGTTTAAGTCTCTCCGCTCATAGTACAAATGGTGGCCACCATTACTAAACGTGTAATTTACGCTCACTCCAGGGCTACACACTCTACACTATACAACGCATAGAGTTATGACGAGGTTAGTTAAAGTCTCTCCGCTCATAGTACAAATGGTAGGCCACCATTACTAAACGTGTGTTTTACGCTCACTCCAGGGCTACACACTCTACACTATACAACGCATAGAGTTATGACGAGGTTAGTTAAAGTCTCTCTGCTCATAGTACAAATGGTGGCCACCATTACTAAACGTGTGTTTTACGCTGACTCCAGGGCTACACACTCTACACTATACAACGCATAGAGTTATGACGAGGTTAGTTAAAGTCTCTCCGCTCATAGTACAAATGGTAGGCCACCATTACTAAACGTGTGTTTTACGCTCACTCCAGGGCTACACACTCTACACTATACAACGCATAGAGTTATGACGAGGTTAGTTAAAGTCTCTTCTCTCATAGTACAAATGGTCGGCCACCATTACTAAACGTGTGTTTTACGCTGACTCCAGGGCTACACACTCTACACTATACAACGCATAGAGTTATGACGAGGTTAGTTAAAGTCTCTCTGCTCATAGTACAAATGGTAGGCCACCATTACTAAACGTGTGTTTTACGCTGACTCCAGGGCTACAAAATCTACACTATACAACGCATAGAGTTATGACGAGGTTAGTTAAAGTCTCTCCGCTCATAGTACAAATGGTCGGCCACCATTACTAAACGTGTGTTTTACGCTCACTCCAGGGCTACACACTCTACACTATACAACGCATAGAGTTATGACGAGGTTAGTTAAAGTCTCTCCGCTCATAGTACAAATGGTAGGCCACCATTACTAAACGTGTGTTTTACGCTCACTCCAGGGCTACACACTCTACACTATACAACGCATAGAGTTATGACGAGGTTAGTAAAAGTCTCCCCGCTCATAGTACAAATGGTAGGCCACCATTACTAAACGTGTGTTTTACGCTCACTCCAGGGCTACACACTCTACACTATACAACGCATAGAGTTATGACGAGGTTAGTTAAAGTCTCTCCGCTCATAGTACAAATGGTAGGCCACCATTACTAAACGTGTGTTTTACGCTCACTCCAGGGCTACACACTCTACACTATACAACGCATAGAGTTATGACGAGGTTAGTAAAAGTCTCTCCGCTCATAGTACAAATGGTCGGCTACCATTACTAAACGTGTGATTAACGCTCACTCCAGGGCTACACACTCTACACTATACAACGCATAGAGTTATGACGAGGTTAGTTAAAGTCTCTCCGCTCATAGTACAAATGGTCGGCTACCATTACTAAACGTGTGTTTTACGCTCACTCCAGGGCCACACACTCTACACTATACAACGCATAGAGTTATGACGAGGTTAGTTAAAGTCTCTCCGCTCATAGTACAAATGGTCGGCCACCATTACTAAACGTGTGTTTTACGCTCACTCCAGGGCTACACACTCTACACTATACAACGCATAGAGTTATGACGAGGTTAGTTAAAGTCTCTCCGCTCATAGTACAAATAGTAGGCCACCATTACTAAACGTGTGTTTTACGCTCACTCCAGGGCTACACACTCTACACTATACAACGCATAGAGTTATGACGAGGTTAGTTAAAGTCTCTCTGCTCATAGTACAAATAGTAGGCCACCATTACTAAACGTGTGTTTTACGCTCACTCCGGGGCTGCACACTCTACACTATACAACGCATAGAGTTATGACGAGGTTAGTTAAAGTCTCTCCGCTCATAGTACAAATAGTAGGCCACCATTACTAAACGTGTGTTTTACGCTCACTCCAGGGCTACACACTCTACACTATACAACGCATAGAGTTATGACGAGGTTAGTTAAAGTCTCTCCGCTCATAGTACAAATGGTAGGCCACCATAACTAAACGTGTGTTTTACGCTCACTCCAGGGCTACACACTCTACACTATACAACGCATAGAGTTATGACAAGGTTAGTTAAAGTCTCTCCGCTCATAGTACAAATGGTCGGCCACCATTACTAAACGTGTGTTTTATGCTCACTCCAGGGCTACACACTCTACACTTTACAACGCATAGAGTTATGACGAGGTTAGTTAAAGTCTCTCCGCTCATAGTACAAATAGTAGGCCACCATTACTAAACGTGTGTTTTATGCTCACTCTAGGGCTACACACTCTACACTATACAACGCATAGAGTTATGACAAGGTTAGTTAAAGTCTCTCCGCTCATAGTACAAATGGTCGGCCACCATTACTAAACGTGTGTTTTATGCTCACTCCAGGGCTACACACTCTACACTATACAACGCATAGAGTTATGACGAGGTTAGTTAAAGTCTCTCCGCTCATAGTACAAATAGTAGGCCACCATTACTAAACGTGTGTTTTACGCTCACTCCAGGGCTACACACTCTACACTATACAACGCATAGAGTTATGACAAGGTTAGTTAAAGTCTCTCCGCTCATAGTACAAATGGTCGGCCACCATTACTAAACGTGTGTTTTATGCTCACTCCAGGGCTACACACTCTACACTTTACAACGCATAGAGTTATGACGAGGTTAGTTAAAGTCTCTCCGCTCATAGTACAAATGGTCGGCCACCATTACTAAACGTGTGTTTTATGCTCACTCCAGGGCTACACACTCTACACTATACAACGCATAGAGTTATGACGAGGTTAGTTAAAGTCTCTCCGCTCATAGTACAAATGGTCGGCCACCATTACTAAACGTGTGTTCTACGCTCACTCCAGGGCTACACACTCTACACTATACAACGCATAGAGTTATGACGAGGTTAGTTAAAGTCTCTTCGCTCATAGTACAAATAGAAGGCCACCATTACTAAACATGTGTTTTACGCTCACTCCAGGGCTACACACTCTACACTATACAACGCATAGAGTTATGACGAGGTTAGTAAAAGTCTCTTCGCTCATAGTACAAATAGTAGGCCACCATTACTAAACATGTGTTTTACGCTCACTCCAGGGCTACACACTCTACACTATACAACGCATAGAGTTATGACGAGGTTAGTAAAAGTCTCTCCGCTCATAGTACAAATGGTCGGCCACCATTACTAAACGTGTGTTTTACGCTCACTCCAGGGCTACACACTCTACACTATACAACGCATAGAGTTATGACGAGGTTAGTTAAAGTCTCTCCGCTCATAGTACAAATAGTAGGCCACCATTACTAAACGTGTGTTTTACGCTCACTCCAGGGCTACACACTCTACACTATACAACGCATAGAGTTATGACGAGGTAAGTTAAAGTCTCTCCGCTCATAGTACAAATGGTCGGCCACCATTACTAAACATGTGTTTTACGCTCACTCCAGGGCTACACACTCTACACTATACAACGCATAGAGTTATGACGAGGTTAGTTAAAGTCTCTCCGCTCATAGTACAAATGGTCGGCCACCATTACTAAACGTGTGTTCTACGCTCACTCCAGGGCTACACACTCTACACTATACAACGATTAGAGTTATGACGAGGTTAGTTAAAGTCTCTCCGCTCATAGTACAAATGGTCGGCCACCATTACTAAACGTGTGTTCTACGCTCACTCCAGGGCTACACACTCTACACTATACAACGCATAGAGTTATGACGAGGTTAGTTAAAGTCTCTCCGCTCATAGTACAAATGGTAGGCCACCATTACTAAACGTGTGTTTTACGCTCACTCCAGGGCTACACACTCTACACTATACAACACATAGAGTTATGACGAGGTTAGTTAAAGTCTCTCCGCTCATAGTACAAATGGTCGGCCACCATTACTAAACGTGTGTTTTACGCTCACTCCAGGGCTACACACTCTACACTATACAACGCATAGAGTTATGACGAGGTTAGTTAAAGTCTCTCCGCTCATAGTACAAATGGTCGGCCACCATTACTAAACGTGTGTTTTACGCTCACTCCAGGGCTACACACTCTACACTATACAACACATAGAGTTATGACGAGGTTAGTTAAAGTCTCTCCGCTCATAGTACAAATGGTCGGCCACCATTACTAAACGTGTGTTTTACGCTCACTCCAGGGCTACACACTCTACACTATACAACGCATAGAGTTATGACGAGGTTAGTTAAAGTCTCTCCGCTCATAGTACAAATGGTCGGCCACCATTACTAAACGTGTGTTTTACGCTCACTCCAGGGCTACACACTCTACACTATACAACGCATAGAGCTATGACGAGGTTAGTTAGAGTCTCTCCGCTCATAGTACAAATAGTAGGCCACCATTACTAAACGTGTGTTTTACGCTCACTCCAGGGCTACACACTCTACACTATACAACGCATAGAGGTATGACGAGGTTAGTTAAAGTCTCTCTGCTCATAGTACAAATGGTCGGCCACCATTACTAAACGTGTGTTTTATGCTCACTCCAGGGCTACACACTCTACACTATACAACGCATAGAGTTATGACGAGGTTAGTTAAAGTCTCTCCGCTCATAGTACAAATAGTAGGCCACCATTACTAAACGTGTGTTTTACGCTCACTCCAGGGCTACACACTCTACACTATACAACGCATAGAGTTATGACGAGGTTAGTTAAAGTCTCTCTGCTCATAGTACAAATGGTCGGCCACCATTACTAAACGTGTGTTTTATGCTCACTCCAGGGCTACACACTCTACACTATACAACGCATAGAGTTATGGCGAGGTTAGTTAAAGTCTCTCCGCTCATAGTACCAATAGTAGGCCGCCATTACTAAACGTGTGTTTTACGCTCACTCCAGGGCTACACACTCTACACTATAAAACGCATAGAGTTATGACGAGGTTAGTTAAAGTCTCTTCGCTCATAGTACAAATAGTAGGCCGCCATTACTAAACGTGTGTTTTACGCTCACTCCAGGGCTACACACTCTACACTATACAACGCATAGAGTTATGACGAGGTTAGTTAAAGTCTCTTCGCTCATAGTACAAATAGTAGGCCACCATTACTAAACGTGTGTTTTACGCTCACTCCAGGGCTACACACTCTACACTATAAAACGCATAGAGTTATGACGAGGTTAGTTAAAGTCTCTTCGCTCATAGTACAAATAGTAGGCCGCCATTACTAAACGTGTGTTTTACGCTCACTCCAGGGCTACACACTCTACACTATACAACGCATAGAGTTATGACGAGGTTAGTTAAAGTCTCTCCGCTCATAGTACAAATGGTAGGCCACCATTACTAAACGTGTGTTTAACGCTCACTCCAGGGCTACACACTCTACACTATACAACGCATAGAGTTATGACGAGGTTAGTTAAAGTCTCTCCGCTCATAGTACAAATAGTAGGCCACCATTACTAAACGTGTGTTTTACGCTCACTCCAGGGCTACACACTCTACACTATACAACGCATAGAGTTATGACGAGGTAAGTTAAAGTCTCTCCGCTCATAGTACAAATGGTCGGCCACCATTACTAAACATGTGTTTTACGCTCACTCCAGGGCTACACACTCTACACTATACAACGCATAGAGTTATGACGAGGTTAGTTAAAGTCTCTCCGCTCATAGTACAAATGGTCGGCCACCATTACTAAACGTGTGTTCTACGCTCACTCCAGGGCTACACACTCTACACTATACAACGCATAGAGTTATGACGAGGTTAGTTAAAGTCTCTCCGCTCATAGTACAAATGGTCGGCCACCATTACTAAACGTGTGTTTTACGCTCACTCCAGGGCTGCACATTCTACACTATACAACACATAGAGTTATGACGAGGTTAGTTAAAGTCTCTCCGCTCATAGTACAAATGGTCGGCCACCATTACTAAACGTGTGTTTTACGCTCACTCCAGGGCTACACACTCTACACTATACAACGCATAGAGTTATGACGAGGTTAGTTAAAGTCTCTCCGCTCATAGTACAAATGGTCGGCCACCATTACTAAACGTGTGTTTTACGCTCACTCCAGGGCTACACACTCTACACTATACAACGCATAGAGCTATGACGAGGTTAGTTAAAGTCTCTCCGCTCATAGTACAAATAGTAGGCCACCATTACTAAACGTGTGTTTTACGCTCACTCCAGGGCTACACACTCTACACTATACAACGCATAGAGTTATGACGAGGTTAGTTAAAGTCTCTCTGCTCATAGTACAAATGGTCGGCCACCATTACTAAACGTGTGTTTTATGCTCACTCCAGGGCTACACACTCTACACTATACAACGCATAGAGTTATGACGAGGTTAGTTAAAGTCTCTCCGCTCATAGTAGAAATGGTAGGCCACCATTACTAAACATGTGATTAACGCTCACTCCAGGGCTACACACTCTACACTATACAACGCATAGAGTTATGCCGAGGTTAGTCAAAGTCTCTCCGCTCATAGTACAAATGGTCGGCCACCATTACTAAACGTGTTTTTTATTGAAAAAGGCTTTACTTTTGCAATTGTGGAATAAACAATCTTCAAATACCCTTGCTATCACATTCAACGTTTGGAAATTAGTTTTGTTTAAGGCAAGTGTTATGTAAACACGTAGGCCTAGGGCCTCCGGCCTACCATTACTAAAAGTGTGTTTTTTTTTTTTGAAAAAGGCTTTTCTTTTGCAATTGTGTGATAAACAATCTTCAAACACCCTTGCTATCACATTCAACGTTTGGAAACTAGTTTTGTTTAAAGCAAATGATGTATATATTGTATGTATGTAAACACATTATAGTAGGCTACTAAAACCTTTTTACATTAAAATCTAGGCAAAGCCTACCTTCTTTTTTTATACCTACGTTTACTTTCACTCGAGTCCTACAGTCCTACTATCCCTTATACCAATCAGTATTGCCTGGCCCTAGGCCAATTCTATGTAAAATGTTGATTTTTGTCTATTTTAGATTTGTGTTGTTAGACAAACAATAATAATTAGACCTACACCTTTAACTTCAAACATTTATTATTATAACCTATTGATTGATAATGCAGGCACCTTTCCGATTTCAGTCATTTCAAAATTTGCACATAAGTCTTGGCCCTACACTTTTGTAAAATTCAACCAATCATGCAAGTTTGCAAATGTATTTTGTATTTTAAAAAGAATTTTGAAAAGTACATTTGTATTTTGTATTTCAAATACATGATATGAAAGTATCTTGTATTTTGTATTTCAAATACCCAACATTGGAGTATCTGTATTTTGTATTTCAAATACATTTTGTTTGAGTATTTTGCCCATGTCTGCCAGTATGTTTCAAGAGCATGTTAACGGTATGAAAGCGGGATTCTTTATAAAACAGGTGGTGTGAAGGAGAATGCAACAATGTCATTCGTGTCATGTACACTTTACTTGCTCAAACATTATTTTAAGGTAAGATTTAAGGTATCAAAATTATTAATATAAAATATAAATCAACAAGCATTGAAAACATTCAATATTGGGCCCAACTCAGTAAGCTTAGTTGTAAGATCTACCATCTACATAGAAATTAATAATAACACAATGCACACACACTTTGTAAACACAGTTAAAAGAATATAACATATGTTTTTAAAAAAGCATTGAAAGCTTAAAATATAACTTGTTAAGTAAAGAAATTACCATAGTTATACACAAAAGAAGTCAACACATCACTAAGGCTAGCACAAATACAATGAGAATAATGCAATACGTGCACTCTTGGTCAATGGTCTCAAGAATACGTTGAATCTAACAGAATGATTACAACTGAATGCATTCAATATCTGTTGTCAAGATGAAGAAATATGGTAAAAAAAATAAAATAACATTTCACATACGTAATGAGAACACAATAAGAACAATGCACCTGTGCAATACATGCAAGCACACCTTGTCAACACAGACTCCAGTTTACATTTCAACTAAATGAATGATTATACCAACATATACAAACAATAGAGATGATTACTTGAAAGTAGAAAATAGTTGTTCAATGCAAGCAATGTTCAACAAGGATATTAGTGGGCAGCTTGTCAGGCTGCCTAACTGATGAACACCCACCTCGGCCCGGACACAAAACAGAGCCAAGAACGTAGCTGAACACTAACTTGTATACTTGGCCCAAGATTACCTTACATATGCTTTCGTCACAGGCGAGGCACTCAGCCAACCAGAGAACCGCCAAAGACACAACCGCGCAAATACCGATCGCTGATTGGCTACGAACCCGTCGCCTGTGACGGTAGCATGTGTAAGGTAGTGTTGGGCCAACTATACATGGCTGAATTTAGTACTTTCTCTGCACTAGTCAAGTGCAACGTGGTGTAACGGTATACATGTTGAAACCCAACCAACCGAATCACACATTCAAGATGGCCGCCCGACACGTCAGATCGCCGTTTTGGAGAAACGCGTCAAGATATTTCCCCTTCACGCTCACACAGTTGGATGAACTGAACATGTCTTCGACGCTCTCGATGTCGGAACAAACCTTCCTGTGGTAAGTATTGTGCATGTCTTCCGTGAGAAGCGTGAGTTCGAACCTGAACGCGTGCCTGTCCTCGGGCGCGCCCACGTACCTGACGGCCGCCCGGAACGTGCGCCCCTCCCCGTCGTACCCGCGATGTAGCGTGAACACTCTGCCGTGCGCCGCGAGCACGTCCGTGAGCAAGAGTCCGCGCCGCTGCACAAACGTGCGTGGCAGGTCGGGCCACGTCCGGTCCGCGTGGGCCGAGAGGGCGTGGCCCAGCATCGCTTCGGGCCGGCCCCTCCAACCGCCGCACGCCAGGGGACAGTCGTAGTCGCGGCGGGGACAGACCGCGCCGTGTCCTCTCAGCTCGCACGTGGGCATGCGCAGCAGGCATTCCGTGCACGGTAGCCAGATGTCGGCACTAAGGCTTTCTAACGCGATACACTTGGTTTTGATAAACAATCCACGACATAGCGGGCAAACTGTGGTCCTGTCGTCCGACCGGCAAGCGTTACATAAGCTGTGGCCCTCGGTGCACTGATGTATCGGTGCGCACATGACCTTGAAGCACACGGGGCACTCCAGGGTCCGCATTATGATCTGCTCCAAGTGCGTTATGTCTTCCCCCATCTTATCATCAATTCCTATCCTGCGCTGCGCTGAAGGTGCGACGATTGACGTGACCAACAGTAGTGAATATGTTTCAGCAAAAGCCACCTGTTGAACCACAAGCCCCGGTGACTTCGGCAACAGAGTCGCTACCGAGAGAATATATTTCCCCTGACCCAGTTCACCACTTGTTCCTAGGCCACACACAAACACGTCCCCTGCCCGTGTCAACACTGAAGTGTGGTGATATCCAGCGATAACCTGGGAGAAAGTCTGGTCCTCGAGGCCAATCATTCTAGTGGGGGCGGATCTGTTGATTGTGTCACCAGTACCCAACTGTCCTGTGCCATTATAACCCCAAGCCCAGGTCGTCCCGTCGACTCTGAGGGCCACAGTGTGGTTGTAACCGCAGGACACGGCAGCCACGGCTGTTGCTGGCACTGATACTCGTATGAAGATGGACGCACTATCCACTGCACCAAGCCCAAGTTGACCATTGCCATTATACCCAGCCATCAAGAGGACCCCAGAGGTCGAGACAAAAGCTGTATGCCAGGCGCCACACGATATGTCAACGATGGCCTCGGGGAGGTTAGGCACGCGAGTGAATGAGGTAAGATGGTTTGTTTGACCAAAGCCTAATTGGCCCTCGTCGTTGCATCCACACACCCAGACCTCACCGCCTGTTGCAAGAACCACCGTGTGATGCCACCCAGCAGCAACCTTCTTGATGGGCGGCAGACCGGCAACCAGGACGGGTGTGGAGGTGTCACGGTTGTGACCGAGGCCAAGCTGACCCACGTAATTCAACCCACACGAATACACCTCACCCTTGTCAGTGAGGAACATGGTGTGTCTACGTCCACAAGCAGCCTGGGTTATACCAACAGTGCTGAGAGTGTCAACAAGCCTCGGCTCAGCGACCGAGCCTTCGTTCATCATCCATCCGCTGTCTTGTGTTAAACAGAAGGTGTAGACGCGGCCAGACTTGCAGACAAGTGCAGAGTGGTGAAGACCGCAAGACACCTGAACGACGGTCTCATCTTGGGAGAACGACACAATGCTCGATCCAGCAGGCAGGCCTCCACCCAACACCAGGACACCAGGCTTGGTTATAACGAACCGAGCGTCATCGTTCTCAGCCATCCTGCAACCAAGTGAGATGTTGGATACAGAACGAGACAAGTAAGAGTGGGGGGATATTCCAAGATAAATAAAAACTCAATTATCTTTATTTATCGATAATTTCATATATCATCCACTCATCGTTTCGATTAGCCAAGTTGCAAAAATATGGGATTTGTAACCCAAATATCAATACATCAATCAAATTTACATTTACATCATCCATTTGATTTGTGATTTAAAAAATGTAATTTTGGCAATTTATATTCATTTAGGCTAAATCATTTCATTTGCAATATTTAAAAAATAACAATTATTTCACAATCACATGAACAATTGGAAACTACAACTAACTGATGGAGACGGGGGTGGGAGGAGTGAGTGACCAGCGCAGCCACTATCCAACATTGTGGCGGGCTTCAATACTTTCACACGCATTTCATGAAACCATCCATTTTCTAATTATTTCAACTTTCAAGGCTAACTTTTGAATCATTCAAGAGAACCACCAAAAGAAATAACTATGGATAGTAGGCAGAGATAACAATACAACATTTCCAATGGGAATTTTTCATTATTTTAGTTAATCAAAAACACTCCGTGAAGCAATATTATTCACATCTTTCGGAGACATACTTCATTTCTACATATAAAGTTTATTATGTATTTATTTGCAATGAAATAATTACTAAGCAGTTTTGTGACTGTAAACAACTGATGCAGTCATAATTTCACTATGATTATTCTGATTAACAGTATGCCTATACTAGCCCAAATGTTAGTATTTGCATAAGGATTTCAGATCATTATCTAAGGCCCTTCTCATACGCGCTATAATTGCCCCGCGTTTTCCTGGCCTACTATGCTAGGAGGCCCAATTATCCTGGGCTACTATGCTTGAAGGTGCCGTTATCCTGGGCTACTATGCTTGAAGGTGCCGTTATCCTGGGCTACTATGCTGAAAGCCGCCGTTACCCTGGGCTACTATGCTAGAAGCTGTCGTTATCCTGAGCTACTATGCTAGAAGACGCCGTTATCCTGAGCTACTATGCTAGAAGACGCCGTTATCCTGGGTTACTATGCTAGAAGGCACCGTTGTCGTGGGCTACTATGCTAGAAGCCGCCTTTTTCCTGGGCTACTATGCTAGAAGGCGCCGTTATCCTGGGCTACTATGCTAGAAGCCGCCGTTATGCTGGGCTACTATGCTAGAAGGCCCTATTATCCTGGGCTACTATGCAAGAAGGTGCCGTTATCCTGGACTACTATGCTAGAAGGCGCCGTTACCCCGGGCTGCTATGCTAGAAGGCACCGTTATCCTGGGCTGCTATGCTAGAAGGCACCGTTATCCCGGGCTACTATGCTAGAAGCCGCTGTTATCCTGGGCTAGTATGCTAGAAGGCGCCGTTATCCTGGGCTACTATGCTAGAAGCCGCAGTTATCCTGGGCTACTATGCTAGAAGGCGCCGTTATCCTGGGCTACTATGCTGGAAGGCGCCGTTATCCTGGGCTACTATGCTAGAAGCCGCAGTTATCCTGGGCTGCTATGCTAGAAGCCGCCGTTATGCTGGGCTACTATGCTAGAAGGCCCCATTATCCTGGGCTACTATGCAAGAAGGTGCCGTTATCCTGGACTACTATGCTAGAAGGCCCCGTTACCCGGGCTGCTATGCTAGAAGGCGCCGTTATCCTGGGCTACTATGCTAGAAGGCACCGTTATCCTGGGCTACTATGCTGAAAGCCGCCGTTACCCTGGGCTACTATGCTAGAAGCCGTCGTTATCCTGAGCTACTATGCTAGAAGACGCCGTTATCCTGAGCTACTATGCTAGAAGACGCCGTTATCCTGGGTAACTATGCTAGAAGGCAGCGTTGTCGTGGGCTACTATGCTAAAAGCCGCCTTTTTCCTGGGCTACTATGCTAGAAGGCGCCGTTATCCTGGGCTACTATGCTAGAAGCCGCCGTTATGCTGGGCTACTATGCTAGAAGGCCCCATTATCCTGGGCTACTATGCAAGAAGGTGCCGTTATCCTGGACTACTATGCTAGAAGGCGCCGTTACCCCGGGCTGCTATGCTAGAAGGCACCGTTATCCTGGGCTGCTATGCTAGAAGGCACCGTTATCCCGGGCTACTATGCTAGAAGCCGCCGTTATCCTGGGCTACTATGCTAGAAGGCGCCGTTATCCTGGGCTACTATGCTAGAAGCCGCAGTTATCCTGGGCTACTATGCTAGAAGGCGCCGTTATCCTGGGCTACTATGCTAGAAGGCGCCGTTATCCTGGGCTACTATGCTAGAAGCCGCAGTTATCCTGGGCTGCTATGCTAGAAGCCGCCGTTATGCTGGGCTACTATGCTAGAAGGCCCCATTATCCTGGGCTACTATGCAAGAAGGTGCCGTTATCCTGGACTACTATGCTAGAAGGCGCCGTTACCCCGGGCTGCTATGCTAGAAGGCACCGTTATCCTGGGCTGCTATGCTAGAAGGCACCGTTATCCTGGGCTACTTTGCTAGAAGGCGCCGTTATCCTGGGCTACTATGCTAGAAGCCGCAGTTATCCTGGGCTGCTATGCTAGAAGGCGCCGTTATCCTGGGCTACTATGCTAGAAGGCGCCGTTATCCTGGGCTACTATGCTAGAAGCCACCGTTATTCCGGGCTACTATGCTAGAAGGCGCCGTTACCCCGGGCTGCTATGCTAGAAGGCGCCGTAATCATGGGCTACTATGCTAGAAGGCGCCGTTATCCTGGGCTACTATGCTAGAAGGCGCCGTTATCCCGGGCTACTATGCTAGAAGGCGCCGTTATCCTGGGCTACTATGCTAGAAGCCGCAGTTATCCTGGGCTACTATGCAAGAAGGCACCGTTATCCTGGGCTACTATGCTAGAAGGCGCCGTTATCCTGGGCTACTATGCTAGAAGCCGCCGTTATCCTGGGCTACTATGCTAGAAGGTTTCGTCGCCGTCGTCGTCAATTCTGGGTGCATCCTTACATTAGAGAGAATCGTGAGAGGTGCGTTTACTTGTGCGCGTCGAGCTTCTCGGTTATGAGGGCTCATTCAAATGGACGTAGGCCTACAGGATGTCAGAAGACAGTTATTTCACTCTTTACTGGCAAAGGTTGACAGTAAAAGTGCGTGCGGATGTGTGGGGGGGGGCACCCGACCCGACAAAGACGCTGTATACACGCTGTATGGTTTGGTGTGCGACCGGCCTTAGTGTCAACATGCCACCAACGAAGCCTGTGCATTTTTATTCGATTTTAGAAGAAATCTTCTTTGTCGATTATAATATGTATAAATGTGTATATACGTATATGTATAAGTAGCCTAGTACCGGTAGGCTTACAGTGGTTTCCAACCGGTGGCCTGCAGACCGGCACCGGTCCGTACAGTGTCTGCTTGTAATTATAATTATATCTTAGAAACATGTAAAAATTCCAAAACTTTGTTCTACGCATTATATCACGCGTACTCTGGCTAAATGGTATTTTCTCAGGAGGGGACACTTGCTTATAATTCAATCAATACCGACTATACAAACACCCACTTCTACCGACACAGGAAGTTGAGAGCATTGATGGCAAGGAACGACCCGAGACTAGAAACAACCACGATTATAAACGCGCAATCCAAAGTTAAATTATCAGTAAATCATCATAATAATTAACACAAACAAAGTTTTTACAATCGAAAATTAGTAATTTATTAATATATTATTTACGGTTATTTGAATTATTTTTTCTGTGTTCACATTCTTCCAGTTGCCCCTTCCCTTCGTCTGCCTTATTTGCTCAAATCGCTGTAGATGCTGTTTCGGGGTATAAGTACACCGGAAATATTTTTGCCCCCATTTGCTGGGGCTCCACACCAGACCCTTGTAGTCACGCCAGTCTTTACGCATAAATGTATCATATTGCCGGTCCGTGAGGTGATAAAGGTTTGGAACCCCTGGCCGAGTATAGCAGTCGTACAGCAACTACGGGAACGCTTTCATCATCAATCAGTGACGTGTTTACGGTCTCAGCCAACCCGAGCAGGTATTTGAATGAGCCGGTGATTTAGGTGGTTGGCTGCCGCTCACTAACCCGTGACGGAAGCATTTCCGAAGTTGTTGTAAGACAACTATATACATATGTTATGTAGATGTAGTGTCTATTGAGAACACAAGTAAAAGATGTTGACTTTTATTTCCCATGAATGGTTTTAAATAAAGCTTGTACGCTAAAAAGCGATTTACTACAACGATCGTCGGGGGCGGTGTGTGTACATACACGTCATCGTAAAATAAAACAACATGAACACCTATTATGGGGGCAGTGTTGAGCCAGGTAGATAACGATAAGATAATAACATGAAAGTGTCACCTAGATAAGATTAGATAATAGTATTAAAGAAAACAACATTATCTAGATAAAGATATACAGATACCCATGTTATCTAGATGATGGATAGATAACCAGATCACTAGGCCTATAGAGTAATTGCATTGATTGAAGTGTTGCAGAAATATTGGATTAGTTTCAATGTAGGCCTAATAAATATTAACATGAGCAATAATCATGTCATTTGCTGCTACGAAGTGAATTGTATTATATTATCACTTGATTTAAGAAGTTAGGCCTACTTTTTCATGAATATGTATTTAAAATACACTAGTTAGACAGTAGCTGAAAATGTAGCCTTACCTCATTTCCATTGATCTGTATTTAAATAATATATTTGCCTACTGATCCGATATACAAGTACCAAGTAGCCTAATTTGAATTATTAATTGATTGACATTGCCACTAATGTGTAATGAGTAATGACTAATTGCAAAACCTTGTTAGAACTCTAGGGACACTGATTTGACTAAAAAAATAATAGCCTTATTTGGATAAATGGTTATCAATAATTACCCTCTGACACAAGTACGATGGACAAAATATATTGGATATTCACTACAGATTTTAATTTCATTTAAAAAATAGTTAGATCTCGAAGTTACAGTCTGATACGGCAACTTATGGTTACAGTAATCTGTCCCAAGTTTCCTTATGGGTTTTAAACAAAACCAAGATCATGTTAATGGGGGAATCAACCAACATAACAGATACCGGTAACCAGAAATATCATCTTAGATAAGATGACAGATAACCTGTGATTTGTTAATAAAGATGATAATGAATAGTAATCTAGGTGATTATTTATATAATATGTAGGCCTATCTAGATAATGTCCAATAGGCAGGGGGAGAGAGGGTGTTATGGGGAGGCATACAACAAACGACTACACTGCAGCCCTTCAAGCGTTCCGGCCACTGAGCTCTGCCTGCTAGAATTAACCGAAAACCTCTCCAGAAACCAGTGCACTTATTATTGTTGGGAAAATGTCCATTGATTCCAAAGAAGTCAAGTAGCGTTTCAAACAACTTTGAAATTCGCGTTGATGAAAGTTGTGTATTTAATATTCAGTGACCGTTGGCCGAATCGCTCGCAAGGTCCCAACGCTCTCTGTCCACTTGTTACACTTCCCCCTAAATTGGAATTGTATTCGCAGCAGTTACACACGCGTGAACGGCAAAGTTGTTTGCGCTGTGTTAAATTATAATGAAGCTGGAATTCAATTAACCTATCTTCATCCAGCACAATCATGGTAGGCCTAATTATTTATTGAGGCAACCCAGTTCCCTAGACGGTAGTCTCCGCAAAAATCAGGACCAGTAATTTTTTCAAATATAGTGAGAGCTTTTCTTTTCGGTGATGAACTAGCCATGGCTTACGACTTATAACGTGGCCGTACAGCAACCTTCCTCATGCTTTCGTCTCAGGCGAGGAATCCTCCCCCCACTCGTAGTCGATCAGTGATCGGTATTTGCGTGGGCTTGTCTCGGGGGCGGTTCGCTGGTTGTCTACGAGCTGCTCGCCCGAGACGAAAGCATGTGTAAGGTTGTCTTGGGGCGAGTTTACACTTGACTTATCACAATGAATGCAAGAGAAGGTTAGAAGATTGTCTTGGACCTGTAGGCCCTACATACCTCGTCTCGGGCTTCCTAGCGGGATCTGCCGTGGCAAGGGTATATCTCGAAAGACAACTATCTGCAACCACAATACAAGTCAATGAAAACAGATCCTGTGGGTCCATTAGTCGATAATGGGCAAGTATACTCATCCGCCAACATTCAGTCCAATCATATTTCATTACATTCATTATGGCATCAAAATATTGTATTTCCTTGCCCACTTCAATGCAAATTGTACAATATACCAATAGACATACTTTATTATTTTTTTTTAGTTTAGACATGCACATCGCTTTTACTGTTTTCATATACGTATTCATCAGTTTTTTTGCAATGGATTCCAGAAAAACGATACATCTGGATTTCACTGTAATCAACGTCATACGAACCGTTTCTTGTAAAAGGGCCTAGACTTCGAAACTAAAATAAATGCAGTATTATTATTTACTCTTAAATACTCAAGAAAATATAATATTTCACTAGCATGATTTCATACAAGAAAACTGAAAATATAAACGTTTAAAACATCAAGAGATAACAAAACATGACTAAGTAGGCTTACTGGAAACTAGAACTAAAATTGATATTCACAATTATTAATTAGTAAATATCTAGACATATGTGAGGCAAAGCAGTATTTGTCTCTTGTTAAAACGCGTGCTCTATTTATTTATTAGCAAATGGACACTACAGCATTTTATGCCAATAGCCGTGACCATACAAACATACAATCAACAATATATAATTAATTTACAAGGTAAACATGTTCTGGGGATTAACTCTGCCACTTTGGCCTCTCCATCCAAGTATACACAACCAATTAATTGACAATACACACTATGACCCCACAGCAGCAGTAACCCCGCAACGACAGACATTATTGTTACCGAATGTCCCGAGTTAGTCTTGTTGCCAACGGGTGGGATTCAGGGGGCCGCGTATTTGCGAGCCAGTGCGGAGGAGTTTCCCACCGGTCTTAGGAAATAGACGCTCAACAAAACATCAATGCCGAGAATAACACAACACCGCTGTTTAATGGATTAATCAAGACGACAGCTGGCTTTGAGTGGTATTTGTATTAGTACCAGTCTCCGTGTTGGTAAAATGTTACAATCTCGAAACTGCGTAGCGGCCAACTCACAATATCGTTAACCAATTATTTAAACCGTGTTTTGTGTGAAGGTAAAACAGAAATAGTAAAGAAAGGGGTCCCATAGATTTCTCTACGGACAGATTACTATTACAAATTATTGTAAAGTTACAATAATTTGTAACAGTAATCTGTAAGAGTTCTCTATGACATCTGTATTCGAGGTTAAATATTGCAAAACACACTCATGCGGTAGTAATGCGAACTAATGGAGTTGTTGTGCCAGCGCCCTTGTGTATGATCTTAATGTTGAGTTATATAATACAGTGGTTATTAATAGCTGGGGGACTGAGGTGCACTGGCCCATACATAGCTAGTAGTATACGTGCATTGCAACAAAGCACATATTAAATTACGTCCCCCACTGAAAGTTACTTCTTGTAGCCTACCTGAATGGGTGGATAATAAACTAAATGTGTCATATAGGCTACCTACCACCCAGTATGAAAGCCACATAAAATACAAATGTGACAACTGACAATATTAAGTCACAAATTACATGCACGCAAAGCTGGCGAACGCTGGCTGATTAATTACAAACAAGGTTATATTACTGTTAAGTAGGCCTAATCATTTAGATAATGCATATGACTTGTTTAATATCGTTGTAGAGTTATTATTACATTCATTCATATTATATGTAAATCACACAGATTTGTAGGCTATTGTGTGTGTAAACAAATCACTGCGATGTTACCAAAACACAGCTAATATTTAGACCACATTTACTACTGTCGAATGGTGCTGTCTATCTACTAATATCATGCATCGTTTCTAATTGTCTAAACACAAAATTCAAATGCAATGTTAACCTGGCCAATAAATGTAGAACCAGGTTACTAGCCTAGCATTGCAACACGCACGAAGCGCCAGCCCTGCAGCGATCATGTATGAGGCTGACGTCAAGCGCGGAGCGGACGGAAACGAGTGTGCTGGAGTGCCAGATCTGGGCAAAGAAGAATATTGTCAGACCGTGGGCTAGGCCCTATCAAGGCCTAGCATTCGTCTTCATTGTACTTTACTTTAAGTCCATCACTACGTTTATCAAGCGGACTGGGCTCGCACTTGGCGGTGCGAGCCGAGTTAGTGCGTACCGAGTTCGACTGATAGACACCTCAGCTCAAGCTTATTTTAGTTCTGTTAAGAAGCCGATCTAGTCCGGTTTAATAGAACTAGGGATAGGGCTTAATAGGAGTCCAGAGTGAAGTATGCTTTCTAAGCGGGTTCTGAACTCACAGCGTACTGAAGTCAGTCCGAACCCAGTCCGCTAGATAAACGTAGGCCTAGTGTATGGCTAGGCTAGTAAGCTATGCCTAGCCCTGTGCACTTCCGTGTCTGTGACAAGACTAGTAGGCCAGACCCTAGTAGGCCTAGCCCTTTCAAGTAGGCCATGTAGCAAGGCTAGTAACAGCTACGCAAAGGCTAGGCCTAGCCCTACGTCTTTGAACGTTTATCAATCCCATATAGCTAGGCCTAGGCTAGTAGGATAGGCCAGACCCTAGTAGGCCTAGCCCTTTCAAGTATGTAGCAAGGCTAGCAAGAGCTGGGCAAGGCTAGGCCTAGCCCTACATCTTTGTACGTTAATACAGGCCTAGGCTAGTAGGATAGGCCAGACCCTAGTAGGCCTAGCCCTTTCAAGTATGTAGCAAGGCTAGCAAGAGCTGGGCCAGGCTAGGCCTAGCCCTACATCTTTGTACGTCAATCAATCCTAGGCCTATAGCTAGGCTAGTAGGCTAGACCCTAGTAGCTCTAGGCCTAGGCCTTCCAAGTTTGTGGCAAGGCTAGCAAGAGCTAAGTAAAGGCTAGGCCTAGCCCTACATCTTTGTACGTCAATCATCTTATGGCTAGGCTAGGATAGTAGGTTTGACCCTAGTAGGCCTAGGGCCTAGGCCTAGCCCTTCCTAGTTTGTGGCAAGGCTAGCAAAAGCTAGGCAAAGGCTAGGCCTAGCCTAGCCCTACGTCTTTGTACGTCAAACAACGCTAGGCCTATGGCTAGCTTAGTAGGCTAGACCCTAGTAGACCTAGCCTAGGCCTGGGCCTAGGCCTAGCCTAGGCCTGGGCCTAGGCCTAGCCTTCGATGTTTAGAGTCCATGCCTAGGCCTAGCTAGGGTAGGTACGCCTAGCCCTAAGCTTTTGTACGTCCATCATGTTGCTAGCCTAGGCCTAGCCTAGGCCTAGGGCAAGGTTACAAGAGTCCCAGGCAGCGCCGTTATGCTAGGCCTAGCCCTTACCTTTAATCCTTGTTAGGCTGACGTTCAGCTTGGCTCCTAGCCTAGGCTAGGCCTGCCTAGGCCTACACCAGTGAAACCACGACTGACAATGACAATTTAGCGTATTAATCTAGGCGTAGGTTGCAATAGGCAATTGGCCGATTACGAAAGAAACTTACAGCCCAGTTAACCTTGATCCAAACAATTAAATTAGCAATTAATTAATAAGCAAAAACACCGAGCAGAAGCCAGGAAACGCAAGACCTTTCGGAAGTGACGAAACGAAACGAATGTTACATATCGATCGATCGATACAAAATTATTTCAACCTATCGATTGCTGTCAAAACGAGAATTTCCTGCTGGTCAGCCTCCTTCGCCTTCTGCTAGATGGAGTAAGTTTGCTGATAGCGATGACACCTAGTGAAAGACGGAGGTACTACTGATCAACCGGTATCGGTCGCTCAGCCAATACAACTACTACCACGCTGTAGCGGTTCCGACGATCCCAAGCGACGAGCAAAGTGCATTCAGTGAATAACAATAACAGTGGAAATTTCCAGTCCGCGGCGGGAACCGCCCCCCACTAGCAGGGGACACCCACCGCCCAGGAGACACATCCAGCATACCATAGGGGACCATCAACCCCCGGGAAGGAAGGAACAATCATTCCCAGACGAGGAGGTCACACAGTGAGTACAGACAGGGTTGGTCTAAGGGGAAATACCCCCTGGGCTAGCCCACATGGTAGTTACTAAAAGTGCCGACTCATCCATTGTATCACAATAGTTATTAGTAGGCCTAGTTCAATTCCCTAGGGAACCTACTACCCCTATTGTCTACCTACAACAACCATTCATCTCCCCCCCTCCCCCCAATCAAATAGACTCATCTGCCACTATGGCCACCCCAGAGCCCCCCCGAGAGCAACTAACAGAACCCCCTCCCCCACCCCCCCCCCCCCCACCGCCACTCAAAACGAAACCAACTCGAACCGACGACCCGCCTTCGCATAGCTTCTTAACACCAAAGAGGCGCAAGCGCAGAAACCTAGAAAATGCAACACTAGGAAGCATCCACGTCTCCCCCGCCCAACAGTCAGTCACCACGCGTAACCTGTTTGACGTACTATCAGACCTCGAACAGAACAGCGAAGACGATGAAGCCCAATCTATTGATGACTACGAAGCTAAATCCAACCACTCCATGGATCAAGAGCCCCCCCCACCACCGCAGTCCAAGCCAAGCTTACCACCAGTCGTCGTGCATAACGTAACAGACTTTCGTGCACTCCGTGACGTCATCACAAGGACGTGTAACAACAAGTTCGAATTCATAGTCAGGGCCGAAGGGTCGGTGGCTATTAAAACAACCACTATAGAAGACCGCGCCGCCTGTCTTGAGACACTTCAGGCAGCAAATCATCCATTTCACACCTATGCGGGGGCCGGGGACCGGCAGACCCGCTTTGTCATCAGGGGACTACACATCTCTACAGCCGAAGATGACATCATGCAGGACCTGGGGGCACAGGGATATGCCCCCCATGACGTCAGACAGACGCTCAGCAGGGACGGCACCAAACGAAAACTGCCACTATTTGTTGTCACATCCAAGTTGGGGGCAAGCCAAAAACCCCCCGGGGACATCCAGTACGTGTGTTACACACGGGTAAGCATTGAACACTACCGCCAGGGTACGCAGGTACGCATGTGTTACCGCTGCCAAGGCTTTGGCCACTCCAGCCTGTTTTGCACTGCCCCCCCCCGCTGCTTTAAATGCGCGGAGCCCCACCTCAGTACTACATGCCCCAAGAACAAGGAAGTACCGGCCAAGTGCTGCCACTGCGGCGGCCCCCACCCGGCCAACTACTCAAAATGCCCCCGCTATGAGCGCGCGCAAATAAACCAAAGTCGGAGGGGGAGACCCCCTCCCACCCCCGCCCATCAGTCAGGACGAGGAAATAATTGGGAAATAAATAGACCCCCCCTGAGAACATATCCCCCGGCGCCGCGACGTCAGGGCGTTGATTACGCGACGGCAACGGCAGGCGAAGATTTATCCAGGTATCAGGCGAGCAGGAGATGCGAGGAGGGCACTGCGCAACCCCTCCGCGTCGACCGCGGACATGATGCGGGCGGACGTTTAACCGGCGGACATGTATCCGGCGGACATGAAGCCAGCGGACGCGAAGTCGGTGGACACATCCCCAGCGGACAATTAGCCGGCGGACGCCAAAACAACACGCAGACTGACCAATACAGCCAAATTTACGAGGACCAAGCCCCAACCATCCAACAATACAGTGAAAATCAAGGACTGGACCACTACCAGACGCCGGAAAATCAATTTGCAAATGAAACCGCCTATCCCGAACAGCCACAACAGAGCCAGCGAGTGCTTACGCGCCAGCAGCCATCCTTGCGCAACTCATCCAACCTCCCAAACCAGCTACAGTACCAACCAAACCAGCAACGACCGGTCCCATCCGTCCGCCAACATAACAGGCCATACCCCCCTTCCCTCGTACAGGAGAAAATCTCCCACCCCTCCCCCCCCAACAGTAACCTAGCTGCCACTACCAGCAACCATCCTGACAGCCAATCAGCCTACCTATTACAACAATCTGAATTTCCCCCGCTGATGGGCCAACACTCACGCCCCCAGCGGCACCCTCATCCGCACAAACCCACGCCGATGCAACACACCCAATTTCCTACCCAAGCCGCAGCCCAGCAATGGGAAATAATTGAACAGTTAGCAAACACCATCATAGCACTGAACTCATCCCCAATCATTATACAATTAATCCAAACCCTGCTCAGCGTAGCACGTATTTCCTTAACAGCAACAACTCAAAATGGCGCACAACCTTAGGCCGCACCCGCTAAAAACTGTCGCCTGGAATGCGAACGGCGGCCTCAGAGCTAAACGTGAAGAAATCCTCCACTACATTCAACAAAATCACATAGATGTGATGTTGCTCAGCGAAACGCACCTGCTGCCCTCAGACAGATTCACCATAGCCAACCACATAGTGTATCGACTAGACCGCCCACTGACACCGGCCCAGGCCAACCGGACGCAGCCACCGAGAGGAGGAGGGGTTGCCATCCTAGTGGCGTCCCATATAAAACACGAGCCCATAGCCCTCCCGACTGTTAAATCGATCGAGGCTATCGGAGTCGGAGTTCATACAGTATTAGGAACAATACAACTGGTGTCAGCATATCGACCGCCGAAGACCACGACCATCCTCCTCGAAAGCGACCTAACGGCCCTCGCAGACACACAGCACATGCGAGTAATAGCAGGAGACCTCAATGCGAAACATCCAGACTGGAACTCGCGCACAAGCAATGCTGCCGGGAACGCCATGCGAAGACATTCGAGAACACACAACTACGAGGTTGCTGGACCAACGCACCCAACTCACTACCCGCACCTGGCCAGACTGAGGGCGGACGTACTAGACATAGCTCTTCTTATCAATATACCAACAAATTACACGATTAAAACGGATGCTGCATTAACATCAGACCACAACCCTATCATCATTAAACTCGATATGGATGCGGTGCACGCTGTGCAACAGCCCCGCTACAACTTCCATAAGGCAGACTGGGTCAAGTTCCGAACCACAGTAGTCAACCATCTTCCAGAACCACCGGTACAAATGAATGCAGTCGAGGAATTAGACCTACTCACCACTAATCTCACCACATCAATCCAGACCGGGCTGCAACAAGCGGTGCCAACATCAACCAGAAACAAGACCACGCTGTACGACCTACCACCAGGACTTGCCAGATCAGTGCAACTTAAAAATGCAGCCCGCAGACTCTGGCAGCGGCACAGAACCCCAGATCTACATATTATTTACAACAAAATGAGCGCAACACTCAGACGCGAATTAAACGAACATCGAGCTGCACTATGGGAAGCTACCACAGCCCCTCTCACGCAAACAACACCCAAGCTATGGAGGTTAGCCAAAGCTCTGCAACGGAAACCGACATTCGATCACCCCCTCACCACCCCGAACGGGCGTGTACACACTCCGCATGGCAGAGCAGAAGCACTGGCAGATGCACTCCAAGATCAGTTTGTTCCGAACCCACCTACAGCCGACACCACCAGACTACTGCGGGAACTTGCTACATGCCAGACCAACCACCCTCCAGCTGGTACCCTTGATGCCGAGGATGAATGCACCATCCGAGAACTAGCGCTCATAGTTTCCAAACTGCCGCGGAATAAAGCTCCTGGGCACGATAGCATTACCATGATCGCTGTTAGAGAACTTCCAGTACAGGCCGTTGAACTCCTCGTTTCCATCTTCAATGCAGCCCTCAAGCTCCAGCACTTTCCCACACCATGGAAGCACGCAAAGGTTGTCACGTTCAGGAAACCAGACAAGCCACCAACTGACCCAACAAGCTACCGGCCGATCAGCCTATTAAGCACGCTAGCTAAGCTGTATGAGCGAGTGCTCATAGCTAGACTCCACAAAGTCATGGAGGCAACCAAAGTGCATCCAGACTGCCAGTTTGGCTTCAGAGCACATCACTCCACCGTCCATGCGCTCACACGCGTAACGGACTACATCACCGACGGCTTCAACACTAGCAAGGTCACAACAGCAGTTTTCCTGGACGTGGCGAAAGCCTTTGACCGTGTCTGGCACGAGGGTCTCTTAATCAAGATGTACAGGCTAGGTATGCCGCCGTACCTTATCGGCACTATACAATCCTACCTTACTGAACGCTCATTCAGCGTCCATGTCACGGGAGCCACTTCAACCACCCGCCCCATACAGGCAGGAGTGCCACAAGGCTCCGTCCTTGGGCCCTCACTATATGGCATATACACCCATGACATCCCGCTACCGACTCCAACAGAACAAGTAATGACCAGCATCTTCGCGGATGACTTCACAGCAATGGCGCAAGGTAGCCACCCTGCTCTTGCGCTACCAAGCCTCACCAAATACATAAACAGAGTCGTACCATGGTACCACCAGTGGAGAATCACCCTTAATGCCGACAAAACCACGGCAACCATCTTCACGCGTCACCCCAGGCCCAGACACGCCAACCCCTTCATCCTTAAGAATAAGCAGGAACCGCCACTCACCATCGATGGCAAGCCGGTCACCTGGAATAAAACTAGCACCTGCCTGGGAGTCGTACTCGATCGTCGCCTTACTTGGAGCCAACACGTCAAGTCAGTAACAATGAAGACTAAAGCCAAGTTGGCAAGCCTGTCGCCGCTACTCCGTGCAAGCGGCATGGCACAACGCACGAAAATGGTCCTCTACAAATCCCTGCTTAGATCGACATTTACATACGCAGCCCCGGTGTGGGCCAGCGCTTTCAAAACTCCATTACTCAGTCTCCAAACGGTCCAGAACCGGGCGCTAAAGCTAATAACCGGCGCACACCGGTACACGCCCACCATAGAACTTCATGAGGCCCTAGGCATACTGAAGGTTACCCCGTACCTCCAGAAACTTGCCGCATCGTTCTTTACTAAAGCCCAACAATCAAAACTACCCTACATAAAGAAACTCTCTGAAATAACGGCTCTCCCAGGAGACCGTTACAACAGACCAATAGCCTCAATTGGCATAGCATACTGCTGTAGCCCGGCTAAAAGACCGAGGCGCAGCTAATCCCCCCCCCCCCCCCCCCCCGTGGCCCTGAAAACCAACAAATTATCCTTAACCAAATAGTACATCCAGCCACCTAGTGGCCTCCTTACTCTAAACAATAAATCGACCATACCTTAATTCATTCTTAAGTTATGACCCCCCGTAGGAGTCGGCACTTAACTACCACATGTCTGTACTCATGCAGCAGACATAACCAGACAACGACGGACCACGCTGTAGCGGCAATCTACGTACTACGTGGCCATCGGTCCCTCGCGTTAATTTCAATACAGAGAATAGACCTTTTTCAGAATTCATCTAGGACCCTTAGATAGAGCGTATCACGGCTTCCTAGATCAATTCTGAAAATCATCTTTTAAAGCGCATGGAATATTAATTCAAATTGACATCCCATTATTAATTGTTTGGTATTTACGGAGTGAACATAAAATATTTTTTTTACACGAAATCTAACAAAAATCACTTTTTTATGTTACCTGTGACTGTATCTTTCCAATTATGTAAGGAAATTATGAAAAATAAATAAATACATTCACTTTATGAGGTTCTTTCAGAACAATGGTTCCTACCTAGTTTGACAAATAAAAACGCTTCCATTATGAAAGTAAATAATTAAATACCTACTTATGTCAGTACTTTACGGTATCAGTTTTCGTAAGTCCCCCCCCCCCCCCCCCAATGCAAATTGGTTGATAGGACAGTAGGCCTACATTTTTCATAACTAAAAAAAAGCCTAATGGTACGTTTACAGCTACGCGTTGCGAGCGAAGCGAGGGCGCGAGCTCCAATCAGCGGCCGAGTTTCATGCAAAGAAGTCAATAGTTTCACGCAAACTCGGCCGCTGATTGGAGCTCGCGCCCTCGCTTCGCTCACAACGCGTAGCTGTAAACGTAGCATTAGTTAAATATTATTTAACAAACATAGTCTGATAATTAGCAGATTTATGGTTTCGATGAAAGTAAATCAAACACAATGGCTTACGTCCTTAGAGCTAATACGTCGTTTCACAAAGATAATTATTTATTATGAATGTCGTTCCATTTAACTGCCATTGTTGGTGTTTGAGAAATTCAAACAAAATTTTTAGTAGATAATAGTGTCTTACTTAGAGAGGCCAAAATGGCTGAGTTAATTGGAACTCAGAACAAGATCAACATGTTCTCAGTTCTAGTGAGGGGAAAAGTACAGAAGGACGACAGCTCACCTGAGAAAGTAGATAGGTCGCATTGAGAAACATATAGATGAGAAGACAAATTAATAAATAATACCCTACCCTAGTTTTAAGTTAAGTTTATTTTTCCTACTCACGCTGAGTGATCAAGACCTTTAGTTGGCCGAAACGTCTCAGTTTATTTATTTGTCTTCCCATCTATATTGTCATGAAAGGCTGGGTTTCATGGATTTGAGCCCTTTCTGATCGGTGAGATTCCATGGAGTTGTTTGGACAACTGGTGTCGTAATGTTTTGAGTATTATAACTGGGTCACTTGGCTATGCAATAATTGTGCATGGTTTGCGGGCCTAGCTAGTTAAGTAAACAGATGATTGGGACAAGCGTCGGGATTCATTACATAATGTACGAAGGTCGGCGGTTTTGTCCAAAACATTATCTGTTTAATTGTTTGCTCATTATTGTTACGATGTTATTGTTGTCGGCAATTCCTCGCCGTGGCAGGCGATGACGTAGAGAGACGTGACGTCATGAGGGAGGGGTTTATAACCAAGGTGTGTGGACACGGGGGGGGGGGACTCAAGCTGGAAGACGACTGAAGAGAGGAAGAAGGGTGGATCTTGGGCGACGGGGCTTCACCCGTCGCCCATGGACATAATCGGACGTCGAGGAAACCCAGGAGCCGGGAAGCCAGTCACCAACCACCTCGGGGCGGGAAGCCGGGGCTACGACTCGGGTGAGTCTGGGATTGATTGGCAGGCCTTGACGGTATGTACGGGTTATAGCCCAGGCCTCATGTTCACAGGTCTTGGCTGTGTTATTGTGCATAATTCCGTCATTGAATAAACGTAATTCCTTGTTGATGAATCATGGTATTTCTTTGAATGAACTGCATTGTGAACAATCCCACCACACGATCCCCGTTAGTGGCACGGCAGGGCTGGGAGCGTATCGCTACGCCCATGTCACGATTACAGGGGTAATCGTGAAGATGATCGTTCGTCCAGCCTGGTACTGCCGTGGTACATAACAAGCTGGTGGAGTGCGCCGGTCTCGTGTAATTAATTTTATTCGAACCTGTGAATGGGATTTTGGGATTTGCAGTTTTATTTTGGTTCATCAATGGGCATTATAGTTATTCACTTGTGTGTGCATGCGTGGATGTAGGCACGATAGCATTGCGCAAGAAGTGCTGCGTCGGGAATTATATGATTTTATGCTGGTGATGTAGTTATTATTCGTGTAATATGGGTCGGCGCGGTTTGGTTTATTTTGCTGATTTTTGGTTAATACCGGCATGAATTTTATAGCTCCCGGTGTTTTCGAGTACTGGTTTCTTTGTGCAGTGTTATTGTGTTTGAGTTGATTATATGTATGAATGGTTTGGAGGAGAGGATAAATCACACTTTGGTCACCCTTTTGTCATTTTTCTCGCTACATGACAATAGGTGTGAATATGTGCGCCTTTGGAGGGCGATAGGAGGACCGTGGGAGGTCCATACGGGCGCCTTTGGAGGGCGATAGGAGGACCGTGGGAGGTCCATACGGGCGCCTTTGGAGGGCGATAGGAGGACCGTGGGAGGTCCATGTGTACGCTTTTGTGGCGCGTGTGCATGTAAACATGTGTAAACGTGCGTGTGTGTTTCGATTGCATGTTCTCTCTTTGGTTTATGGATGTTCTTGTTTCGAGTACGTGTTTAGGTGGCTGGTACATACATACATACATACATACATACATACATACATACATACATACATACATACATACATACATACATACATACATACATACATACATACATACATACATACATACAAGTAATACGTTCATTAACGTAATTGTGCTATGCATAATTTTTTTTATAGGTAGGCTTTCATTACTGTTTTATGTTTAAGATAGGATAGGTGTGTAAGACAATTTTGTGCAGTGTTCTTTTTGTTTCGTTCTGTAATATATATTGTATATTGTATTGTTTTATTTGAATTTTTTAGTAGTTAATTGTAGTTTAGGTTCTTTCGTTCATTCTTTTCGTTTCCCTCGGATGAGCTGTCGTTTCGGAATGTAGCTTATTCCTGCGTCAGCAGTCCGCAGTGTGTGTAGTCAGTTGCGCTATGCATGCAAGTCAGCTGGTTGCTGTTTTTTTTTGTTGTCATGGCGGGCTGGCTATAGTGTTTTCGCATCAATCGTGACGACGATTGTTGCGTCGGTTAACGTACGAGGGTGGGCTGTAAATTACTGCGGAGTAGCGGTTCTATTGGGGCTTCCGTTTGGTAGGTGTGACGTCGCAGGGCCTAAAATGACTTATTACTTCGGTGATAGGGGGAGGTCCTCGGATGCGAATCATGTGTTGGGTGTCTCTACTTGTGGGAGAGAGGCGCTATGGCATCATTCGGGAGATGTTCAGGCTCTGGGTGATGCCTACAAGTCGTTTTGGATATGTGGCTCCTTGTGATCTAATATGACCCAGCTCTTTCGGGGGTTGGGGAGAGGTCGCATGCGAGTCCATAATTTGGGTTCTCGTGGTGAGGACAGTACAACGGTACCACTCGGGAGATATTTAGGCTCTGAGTGGTGCCTGCGTGCATTTTGGGTATGTGGCTCCATGTGATTTAATATGACCCAGCTCTTTCAGGGGTTGGGGAGAGGTCGCATGCGAGTCCATAATTTGGGTTCTCGTGGTGAGGACAGTACAACGGTACCACTCGGGAGATATTTAGGCTCTGAGTGGTGCCTGCGTGCATTTTGGGTATGTGGCTCCATGTGATTTAATATGACCCAGCTCTTTCAGGGGTTGGGGAGAGGTCGCATGCGAGTCCATAATTTGGGTTCTCGTGGTGGGGACAGTACAACGGTGCCACTCGGGAGATATTTAGGCTCTAAGTGGTGCCTGCGTATTAGGATTGCAGCTCCACGTGATCTATTATGACTTATCTCGTCGGAGATGGGGGGAGGTCACGTGTGAGTCGTGCATGTTGGATGGAGTTCTCGTGGTGGGAACAGTGCTACGTACGGTACCACTTGGGAGACATTTGGACTCTTGGGTGTGGCCTACGCACAATGGGCCCCGGACCTGATATGACTCATTCCTGTAGGGGGAATGGGGAGAGGCGGTCACAATGGGTCTCCGTGGTGGAGAGGCCCGAGTTCGACTCCTGCCGCTGTTTGAGTGTGGGAAGCCGAGCGCGATGACTGGCCGGCGGCTGTCGGCCGCGTTGCCGCGAAGCAGGCCGCGCACGGGCGCAGGTAGCAGCGCTCCGGTGGGCGTTCGCGTAACGATAGTGGGAGGCAGCGAGCTATACTCTCTTCACGCGAGCATCAGGCACTAGGCGCGTACACGCTGTGTGTGCGGGTTAGTTGTTTGTTAGGGATGAATCGCAAGGAGGTAGTCAACTTTTAGCAGGCAGGTAAGGGAGTGTCTTTTGCAAGTACTTTTAGTTTATTCTAGGATAGGTTTATGGTCTTCAACCTTTCGTCATACACGTGTTTGTTGAGTGGTTTAGTTTTATTAATGCACTAATTTGTGACCATCGGTTAATTACTAGTTTAAGAGGGCGTTGGACACTCCTGGAATTTAAGCGAGGTAGGGAGAGGGAGAACAGAGGCTGTGTTGACACATGCAGTGGGTATGTTGCTTAGTGCGATATTTTCGGGTGTTGAGAGTTGCGCTTTAGCTACATGTGGCGTTTTTTGGGGGGAATTACTGTGGGGTGACAGAGGAAAGTGGCATTTGACAGGTGTCGCTGTGGGCGGTTGATTTTCACTTTTGGCATTCGCAGTTGAAATAGGGGGAAAAGGGGGGATCGTGAAACGCTACGATGTGCGTCTCGTTGTTCACATTCCCCGGGTAACGCGCATTTATTTCATAATTATGCTTGTAACGTGTGGATATACTCTTATTATGGGGTTATTTGATTAATTTAGTAGTTAATTAATTGTTTTCCCAATTTTAGGTATGGGCGGAAATGGCCCTAAATTTGGCTATGGTCAAGTAACATAGCGGGATAGGTGGTCCATATCGTGGAGATGATCTAGAGGTTTCCACGAGTTTTCCCACTCTAGGCGTGGGACGTGCATGCACGGTGAATTGTTGTTGGTTTTGATCACTTCATTAAAAAAAATTGAGATAATTCTTGTTTACTTATTAAATGCATTTCGTAATTTCAAAATTGTTTTTCATTGTAAAATTGAGCTTTGTAAGCGAACGGTGTTGTTGATTATTTCACCTGATTATTTTTAAGATTTCAAGCTATATGTTAATTATTGATAATTTCAAATTCACTGTGCACCCATGGTTCATTTTGAACGGTTTTTTCGGTTATGTTTTCTGTCGTGTGTTTTATGTTCACAGCTGGGTATGCGATAACGGCTGTGACTAAACACACTACATGTGGATGTGGACATCTAGTCTGGACCGTGCGAGAGAAAATTGTCTACTCGGCGGATCATTGTACACTACGGAGATTACGTTCAACGAGACAACTTCAATGGATGACATTGCTTCGTGAAGTTTGTTTCGTTGACAGTGGCTTATCTATGGTTTATAAAGGAAAAAGAAAATATTGTGTTTCTTGTTAAATTATGATTGTTACTTTTCTTTTGGATTGTTATTATTGTTATTATTTCTATATTTTGCTCATCTTTATTATTCAACTTTTGGTTTTTGTTTTTTTTTGCCACTGTTATTCATGTACGGATTGCTTGTGAACTGAGGGCTGGGTTGTTGAGCGTACATTTTAGATTAAGTTAGGAAGAGGTGGTTGTTGCTGCTTCCTCGGCATAAGTTGTACATGCTGGTGTTTCGAACACTGGCGGTCCGGAGCCACGCCCATCTCATCCATCTGTGGACATGTCACCAACCTCCTCTCAGTCTCTCTACGGTCTATTCGATATCATCCTGAAGACGCATCGCATGGGGGAATCTCACGAGGGCCGATGACCTGGGGGACTTCGGGACGTCTTGACCAAGGGAAGGACGGGGAGATTAGTGTTCTCCGTCTTGAGGGGGTCGCCCAGAAGGGGTGTTTCGAAGTCGGAAAATCGAGGTCGATTTTTCCGGAGCCCCAGGGATGTCATGAAAGACTGGGTTTCATGGATTTGAGCCCTTTCTGATCGGTGAGATTCCATGGAGTTGTTTGGACAACTGGTGTCGTAATGTTTTGAGTATTGCAACTGGGTAAGTTGGCTATGCAATAATTGTGCATGGTCGGCGGGCCTAGCTAGTTAAGTAAACAGATGATTGGGACAAGCGTCGGGATTCATAACATAATGTACGAAGGTCGGCGGTTTTGTCCAAAACATTATCTGTTTAATTATTTACTCATTATTGTTACGATGTTATTGCTGTCGGCAATTCCTCGCCGTGGCAGGCGATGACGTAGAGAGACGTGACGTCATGAGGGAGGGGTTTATAACCAATGTGTGTGGACACGGGAGGGAGGGGGGGGGGACTCTTGCTGGGACGCCGATGAAGAGAGGAAGAAGTGTTGATCACGGAACGACGAGGGAAGAGTGATTAACGACGTCGAGGGAAGCAGGAGCCGGGAAGCCAGTCACCAACCACCTCGGGGCGGGAAGCCGGGGCTACGACTCGGGTGAGTCTGGGATTGATTGACGGGCCTTGACGGTATGTACGTGTTATAGCCCAGGCCTCTAGTTCACAGGACCTGGTTGTGTAATGTTACATAATTCCCGTCATTGAATAAACGTAATCCTTGTTGTTGAATCATGGTATTCCTTTGAATGAACTGCATTGTGAACAATCCCACCACACGATCCCCGTTAGTGGCACGGCAGGGCTGGGAGCGTATCGCTACGCCCATGTCACGATTACAGGGGTAATAGTGACGATGATCGTTCGTCCA
Source organism: Isoperla grammatica (assembly GCA_945910005.1). Classification (NCBI taxonomy): domain Eukaryota; kingdom Metazoa; phylum Arthropoda; class Insecta; order Plecoptera; family Perlodidae; genus Isoperla; species Isoperla grammatica. The sequence goes on from OX246744.1 coordinate 32,228,872, forward strand.
GCCTGGTACTGCCGTGGTACATAACAATATCACAGCTCAATAATTGCAGTTACATTAAAACGCGATTTTGCTCCACCCATTATTACCTGTATCGCTTATATCTGTGGAAACGCAACTAAAGTTAGAGCTGCATTCATTTCAATTCAAGACAGACTGTAAATTAAGAGCTCTTAAAATTAGATATAATTGATTTAAATCATGCGAGTTCCATAAGCGTGGAGTCCTGGTTCGAGCTCTGGGAGACCAGGACAGCCTGTCCTGTCCCGTTTACGTGACGCGAATGTCCTTGAGGCGAGGACCGGTAAGCTGTCACTGGCATACAGAACTCTACACTTTTATATTAGAACACTCTGAAACACTCCTCTACAACATGTTATGGTAAATATGGGATACAGCGACTCACTCACTTTTCTAAACGAAGTCTCGTGGTTTAAAACAATTGAAAGAAGATGTAATTTTTTGAGACACCAGTTTTGACTCACCAAACGAGCAAAGTGAACGAGTCAAGTGAAGTTAAGTGAACTATTGAGTTTTTTTTGACGGTGTATTTTTTTTTTTTTGGTATACCTAACTTTAAACATAAATTGCGCCTTCTTCCAATTGTATAAATATTAAATACTATGAGAATTCGGAGAAAAGTTAGTTTAAACTAGTGAGTCTCAGCGTCCCATATGTTACCAATATTATTTATAATTAACCTAGAGACTCTCTGTCTTCACCTTGCACAACTATACAAGGTGATAAAGGTTAAAACAATACCTCACCTGGGTATAACTGATTCTTATTTTCCTTTCTTCTTCAGGAATACTTTCCCGGACATTTACCGGTTTTTCAATAAATCACAATATTTCAACATTACTAAAATGATTAAGAAATGAATACATTACATTGAAACTCTAATTAAAAACATATATTTGGTCTTGAAGAAGAAAGTAAAAACAAGTACCAGTTATATTCAAGTATAACCATCAGAACCACCGTGTGGATGGTCTGATCCCGGGGTAGAATAGGCCCAGAGTGACTTTGCTAGTCGTAAGAGGCGACGAAAGGAGACCCGTCTCGGCCCGGGGTAGAATAGGCCAAAGGTGACTCTGCTAGTCGTAAGAGGCGACGAAAGGAGACCCGTCTCGGCCCGGGGTAGAATAGGCCGAGAGTGAGTCTGCTAGTCGTAAGAGGCAACGAAAGGAGACCCGTCTGGGCCCGGGGTAGAATAGGCCTAGAGTGACTCTGCTAGTCGTAAGTGGCGACGAAAGGAGACCCGTCTCGGCCCGGGGTAGAATAGGTCGAGAGTGACTCTGCTAGTCGTAAGAGGCGACGAAAGGAGACCCGTCTCGGCCCGGGGTAGAATAGGCCAAAGGTGACTCTGCTAGTCGTAAGAGGCGACGAAAGGAGACCCGTCTCGGCCCGGGGTAGAATAGGCCGAGAGTGAGTCTGCTAGTCGTAAGTGGCGACGAAAGGAGACCCGTCTCGGCCCGGGGTAGAATAGGTCGAGAGTGACTCTGCTAGTCGTAAGAGGCGACGAAAGGAGACCCGTCTGGGCCCGGGGTAGAATAGGCCCAGAGTGACTCTGCTAGTCGTAAGAGGCGACGAAAGGAGACCCGTCTCGGCCCGGGGTAGAATAGGCCGAGAGTGACTCTGCTAGTCGTAAGAGGCGACGAAAGAGAGGAGACCCGTCTCGGCCCGGGGTAGAATAGGCCGAGAGTGACTCTGCTAGTCGTAAGAGGCGACTAAATGAGACCCGTCTGGGCCCGGGGTAGAATAGGCCTAGAGTGACTCTGCTAGTCGTAAGAGGCGACGAAAGGAGACCCCACTCGGCCCGGGGTAGAATAGGCCTAGAGTGACTCTGCTAGTCGTAAGAGGTGACTAAATGAGACCCGACTCGGCCCGGGGTAGAATAGGCCTAGAGTGACTCTGCTAGTCGTAAGAGGCGACGAAAGGAGACCCGACTCGGCCCGGGGTAGAATAGGCCTAGAGTGACTCTGCTAGTCGTAAGAGGCGACGAAAGGAGACCCGTCTCGGCCCGGGGTAGAATAGGCCGAGAGTGACTCTGCTAGTCGTAAGAGGCGACGAAAGGAGACCTGTTTGGGCCCGGGGAAGAATAGGCCCAAAGTGACTCTGCTAGTCGTAAGAGGCGACGAAAGGAGACCCGTCTCGGCCCGGGGTAGAATAGGCCGAGAGTGACTCTGCTAGTCGTAAGAGGCGACGAAAGGAGACCCGTCTGGGCCCGGGGTAGAATAGGCCAGATTGACTCTGCTAGTCGTAAGAGGCGATGAAAGGAGACCCGTCTCGGCCCGGGGTAGAATAGGCCTAGAGTGACTCTGCTAGTCGTAAGAAGCGACGAAAGGAGACCCGTCTCGGCCCGGGGTAGAATAGGCCAGAGTGACTCTGCTAGTCGTAAGAGGCGATGAAAGGAGACCCGTCTCGGCCCGGGGTAGAATAGGCCTAGAGTGACTCTGCTAGTCGTAAGAGGCGACGAAAGGAGACCCGACTCAGCCCGGGGTAGAATAGGCTGAGAGTGACTCTGCTAGTCGTAAGAGGCGACGAAAGGAGACCCGTCTCGGCCCGGGGTAGAATAGGCCCGAAGTGACTCTGCTTGTCGTAAGAGGCGACGAAAGGAGACCCGTCTCGGCCCGGGGTAGAATAGGCCGAGAGTGACTCTGCTAGTCGTAAGAGGCGACGAAAGGAGACCCGTCTGGGCCCGGGGTAGAATAGGCCAGAGTGACTCTGCTAGTCGTAAGAGGCGACGAAAGGAGACCCGTCTCGGCCCGGGGTAGAATAGGCCGAGAGTGACTCTGCTAGTCGTAAGAGGCGACGAAAGGAGACCCGTCTGTGCCCGGGGTAGAATAGGCCCAGAGTGACTCTGCTGGTCGTAAGAGGCGACGAAAGGAGACCCGTCTCGGCCCGGGGTAGAATAGGCCGAGAGTGACTCTGCTAGTCGTAAGAGGCGACGAAAGGAGACCCGTCTGGGCCCGGGGTAGAATAGGCCCAGAGTGACTCTGCTAGTCGTAAGAGGCGACGAAAGGAGACTTGTCTCGGCCCGGGGTAGAATAGGCCCAGAGTGACTCTGCTAGTCGTAAGAGGCGACGAAAGGAGACCCGTCTGAGCCCGGGGTAGAATAGGCCCAGAGTGACTCTGCTAGTCGTAAGAGGCGACGAAAGAGAGGAGACCCGTCTCGGCCCGGGGTAGAATAGGCCGAGAGTGACTCTGCTAGTCGTAAGAGGCGACTAAATGAGACCTGTCTGGGCCCGGGGTAGAATAGGCCTAGAGTGACTCTGCTAGTCGTAAGAGGCGACGAAAGGAGACCCGTCTGGGCCCGGGGAAGAATATACGCTATTCTTCCCCGGGTCCAGACGGGACGAGTCAGTAGTGGTGTTCCAATAGTCTGTGTTCTGTTACAGGGACCCCCCCCCCCGCCAGAGCTCGCCTGCCTGGGGGGCGAAGACAGCGTAGGATTCTCACCCCCCGGCATCGGCGTCTCTTCCTGAATGGAGGTGCTGCGATCTGGCGGCTACAGCGAGGAGCTGTCGGCTGTCTGTCTCAACATCCTGCCCGGTCTCTGCAGTTAGCACGGAGGAGAGTCGAGTATAGTGGACCCAAGATTACTTTACACCTGCCTCCGTCACATCCGGGGCAGTCGTTGCCAACCAGCGAACTGCCCGAGACACATCCGGGCCAATACCGATCGCTGATTGGCTACGAACCAGTCGCCTGCGACGAAAGCATGTGTAAGGTAGTCTTGGGACGTACAACATCTTCGGTAATGCTTCCATCACGGGTGGGTGAGCGGCAGCCAACCAGCGGCCGTGGCTGATTCAAATACCTGCTCTGGTTGGCCTAGACCGTAAACACGTCATTGATTGATGACGAAAGAATTACCGGTTATTGTAAGACTACTGTAGTTTCCACCGAAAGTATTCGCATACCGATCTCCGGGGTCATTGTCTTCTGCCCCTTTCAACCACTCCAATTGAAAGAAAATCAACAGATACCTGGCGTTCTTTCACACATTCTTCAGTGCATGGTTCGGCTTAGTCGAGTGCACAGGCGGTTTGACCACACCCACTGTTACAGGTAACCAACGGAAGATCTTACATTAACCCCAATGGACCTGTTTAGATTAGATGGTAGGAATTATAGCGAAGTAGACAAATATAAGTTTGTCGCCTTGGACTCGCGTGTGTCGTAAGCATCAGAATACTTTCGTTAGGGCAACTTTATTTATTTATTAGCCAATGGCGCTGCCCGCTGCCAAACGTTGTTTCTAGTTAGCACTAGCGAAACAAATCCTTTTTGCAAAGTCTGCTCAAATATTTAGTATCCAACCATGGAGTTGTATGGACATAGTACTATTATAAATCCATGATCCAACCTTGTTTCGTAGGGAAGCCGGTAGCGGAGATCTAGTTGAGATCTAGTAGTACACATACATTGGCTCTTCTAGAAGGCTGTGATATGATGGCACTCTAAAGGAATGCCCCTCTCTAGGTCAATGATGTTGATATTTTTTCTTTTTACGTTCCATAATTTTGTAACTTTGGAAAAATCGCCACATGTCCGAATCCATTACACATCGCGTGGTCTTTATAAGGGAGTGAAGTCATAAAGGGAGTGAAGTCATAAAGATAGTGAAGTAACAAAGGGAGTGTAACAAGGCTGGGCAGGGCCAAGTGGGAGGAGCAATCTTCTGTGTAGCAGTGAGGGGGGAATGAACAGGGTCTTTTTCGTCGCCTCTTACGACTAGCAGAGTCACTCTGAACTTATTCTACCCTGACACGCGATGGGTCATCATTTCTACTGTTACTCCCGATACGTTAATACCGTCTGTATGTCGGCGAGGCTTCTTGTCTCTACCTAGACTCGTTGTTACCCGGGGTATTTGTGTTTGCTACAGGTGTCTTGAACAATAGCGTGGGCCGAAAAATATCAATTTTTTTAAAGTCGTAATACCGCGGAAAGTTGTGAATTGGGGGGACTAAAAAGCGGTAAAAAAAAATAATAAAATCGGTTTATACCTTCCGGTCGCACATGTGCCCTTAAGTTTGCGGAACCTTGGGGAAAAAATTGTCAAAATTTTTTTGTTTCAAGTCGTAATACCAAGAAAACGTTGCAAATTGGGGACATTAAAAAGGGGTATAAAAAAAAAAGAAATAAAATCGGTTTGTATCTTCCGGTCGCGCGTGTGCTGTAAAGTTTGCAAATTTGGAAAAAAAATCGTTTTTACGATAATAGCCTCTTCCCGATAGCCTCTTGAGCTATTACAACAACGGTTATTTATATATTTACCACATATTTACCTATTTGAGGTTTTACATTCGGGAAGAGGCTATGTCGTAAAAATGTGAATTTTACCAAATTTTAGCGCAAAGTTTAGAGAACATGCGTGACCGGAAGATAAAAACCGATTTTATTTCTTTTTTAACCCCTTTTTAGTCTCCCCAATTCGCAACTTCTCCGCGGAATTACGACTTGAAAAACAAAAATTGAATTTTTCTGTCCGCCCTATTGAACAAGGCATCAGGACTGTTTGTTCAATCGTCTTCTCTTGAAGTCCAAGAGCAAAAATAATCAACAGCTTTGGATATGAGTACGTCACATTATCATGGTATGTGGTATAAGTTAACCCTTGGGGGCCTATAATGATGCATGGTGTAGAACTGTAGATATTGTTAGGCCTACTACCCTTGACTTATGTGTGTACTTGTCGTACAACAACTTCGGTATTGCTTCCTTCACGGGTGGGTGAGCGGCAGCCAACCAGCGGCCGTGGCTAATTCAAATACCTGTTTGGGTTGGACTAGACCGTAAACATGTCATTGATTGATGACGAAAGCATTACCGAAGTTGTTGTAAGACGAATTTAGACGAGGCTATTTTGTGTCGCTTGTCTAGATCAAGAATCATGTTACCCGGATTGTCTGTTTGCCGCAGGTTTCCTGGACAAGATCTGGACATTTATTCCGGGACTTGAATCGTCTTCTCTTCGAATCCAAGAGCAAATGATCAACATGTGGGGTCTACCTTGTACCGGTAGATGAGAAACATTGTACCACAAATATCACGACAGATAATGAACTGAAAATTCCTCACCTCCTAGAACAAAATATGTACGTTAACTACAATAAAAATTGTCTACCGGTATCGCAAATGTTTGTTTCTGGTCAAAGTTATGTTTTGAAGGAAGCGGCGTTAATCTAACAATATCTACAGTACCGATACCATCAAAATTGCGAAAATGCAAATTTTGTTTCAGAAGTCATGGTTTCAATTTAAAATCATAAGTTGGGTGTGTTGTGCATATTTTTGAAAACTAAGAAACCGTACTATACAAAAAATTAATTAGTTAAAAAATCCACTTATTATTTTATTAAATTAAAACTTGTTGACAGATTTTAATAATATTTTACGATTATGTCCACACTAACAATTTTGATACTTGGTAAAAGTTTTGGAATTGTAATTTGAACAGTAATTTTGTAAACAACTATTAAGTTTCTATTTATGGTCATTTATATTATTTTTTTACAGATTACTCCGATTGCGATTGCGATCCTTGTTAGAATATTATGTTTTTTGTTTGTTTTTTTTAAATCCAGGCAGTAAAATAATTTAATCTACCACTGAGATTATGCAACATACAAGTAAGGATGGATGAACTTGAAACTATTATAAGTACGAAGCATATATCAAAACCTTCAGAACATCCGCCCGCTGTATAGTGGTAGCGGTACACTCCAGAAACCGGAAAAAGGAGCATATTGTCATGTAGCGAGATCTCGCGGCGACCCACCCTTGTCCCTACCACCCTGGTACGGGACTCGAACCCACGCTCTGGTCGGCTTACTGGGGACGTAACACTCTCTCGACATACGTGGACTACCCACCCTTGTCCCTACCACCCTGGTACGGGACTCGAACCCACGCTCTGGTCGGCTTACTGGGGACGTAACTTTCTCTCGACATACGTGAACTACCCACCCTTGTCCCTACCACCCTGGTACGGGACTCGAACCCACGCTCTGGTCGGCTGTCTCAAGGTTTTACTGGGGACGTAACACTCTCTCGACATACGTGAACTACCTACCCTTGTCCCTACCACCCTGGTACGGGACTCGAACCCACGCTCTGGTCGGCTGTCTCAAGGTTTTACTGGGGACGTAACACTCTCTCGACATACGTGAACTACCTACCCTTGTCCCTACCACCCTGGTACGGGACTCGAACCCACGCTCTGGTCGGCTGTCTCAAGGTTTTACTGGGGACGTAACACTCTCTCGACATACGTGAACTCGCACTGCGGGATCTTTGGCAAGACTGAGGAAAACAGGGAATCTAGGTTATGTTGAATCACAAGACCCTTGGTTCGAATCTAGAGAAACCATATTTTTTATTACTTACATTTATCCTATACGTGGCTTTAGCGTGGCAAACCTGACTTTGGTCATAATCAGCCTGAAGGGCACATTCCATCTGATAACGAGGGCTAGTGCTCCATACCTTCCAGCTGGCAACCGTCCACCCGTTTGTCCTCCAATCGCCTGTCGTGTCCGCGTCTTCGTCCTCAGATCCGTCCGTCCTCTTGCCACGTCCATATCATTCTCCTCCGCTCGTCTCCCACGAACCCTCAATCTTCTCCCAGGCCGCTAGGACATGCTTCCCCCGTTCCACCACATCTTCCCTCGCGGGGTCAGCCCTCCACGGCGGCCACGGCCTCCTTGGCTCACGAACCTACCGGACAACCATCTTGCTCTGCTCCTTCGATGAGACTCCCCGTCCGTCGCGTGGCGCAAAACTAGCCTCGCTTCGGCCTCTGCTGACTTAGCAGTCATGATTGAAATAATGACGAAAACGCTGACAATCACGCTGTGGCAATGTTGCACACATGTAAAATGACACACTTAAGAGCGTTCATAAACCACGAATTCCAATAAAAAGTAAAAGATGGACAAGCCTTTTACATAACAATATTATTAATAATAAATATTATCATTGTAATCACCACATCACATTCCATGTAATTTTCGAAATCTTTTTTTCAAATAATAAATTATAAAAATATATACAATTTACCACGTCATTGTTGTACATTACTGCCGATGATCCAAATTTCCCGATATCACGAGTTTATTGCAAATTGATTAGAAACGTTAATAATGCTAGTGATGTAAATTAATACTTCATTAACATTGTAATCAAGTCAAATATCATTTACAAACGGAAACTTGATCAATATTGCCTGGTTGTGCGCTTTTTACGGCCGGTTCCCTAACAAATTTATAAATACTATTTGACCAAAAATAATTATATTATTTTTATGGGGACAGTATGATATTGCAAATAACTATATAACACATATTTACTAAAAAAAACTGTATTGATTAAATTTCCTAAAATTTGGGGTGGGGGGCCGTGGCAAATCCACGGCCCCATTACCCACATTCAAATTCTAGTGTATGATTTGTACGTGGCCGACTTGGTGGTGGTGCACACTTGCTGGGGCGCCGCCACCGCCACCGCGCCACGCCGCTGCAATTCATCTCTTAAATTCTAAATTAAGAATTAAAACAAGTTTTCTTCCTAATGTGACAAATCCTCGCGCGTGTTTTGTCCATATTTTCACTTCACCTGTTCCGCAACCTACGACGCTCGACAGTGCTGCGCCCTGCTGGAGAACGCTAGAACCAAAGCATTTCCAACAAGTCTCGGACCCTACCCATAGTTATGGTATTTCCACTGTTGTGCATTGTTGTCATTGAAGATCTAGATGGCCGTGATTAGTTCTATGTAATGCTACGTTTACAGCTACGCGTTGCGAGCGAAGCGAGGGCGCGAGCTCCAATCAGCGGCCGAGTTTCATGCAAAGAAGTTAATAGTTTCACACAAACTCGGCTACTGATTGGAGCTCGTGCCTTCGCTTCGCTCGCAACGCGTAGCTGTAAATCGACTATTAGGGTAAATTGGGAGAGGTCCCTTGGAATAAAGAGGTTATTCAATTGTTGGTTGTTTAACGACGTCTTGGAGAACTACGACCACATGACCAGTGTTGAATTCAGAGTTTTGTCTCCGGGGGGGCTATTTCAAATACCGGGGGACTGGACCATCGACTGGACATCGAATGAGAAGGGGGGGGGGATTTTCAAAACCACCTCTACCATTACTGCCATTTATAAGAATACCATGTCAAATGTTTTGATAGAAAAATACTCAAAAAAATATATTTACAAGAAAATTGAAAGCGAAGTACCCAATTTCACGTTGACATGTTGAAAAGTGGCGGAGTTTTGATAAGCCTGTCCATTCTCTGTTTTTTTATTTGCTTGTTTCAGCTCTCTTGTCACTTATTGTGACACACACAATGCTTTATGTAGGCCTACTTTCAATTAACTTCTACTAAAAATATACTTCCTTTCGGTCTTGAATCTGGATTTCATCTGCCCCGCCCCCTTGTGCAATAAATCGTTTAGAAGAGGTCGATGGTAATACTTTAAGAAATACACCAGTATATTTATACTTTGTGATGGCATTTTAAACGATATCAAAGGGAAAACACCTACACAGTATAATTTGTCAACTCACGTCCAACGCTCAGGATATAAAATAAAGTTAATTTAAAAAAAGGGTAGAATATTTGTTTATTCCTTAGACACACCCTCACATACACGAATCGCTGTCAATTTTGACACATGAGTATATACCGTAAATGCCATCAGCCAGCTCTGAGTATGATGTTCGAGCACCAGCAATTGCCATTCATTCACATATCGAGTTCCTGGCCAAGCCGTAGCAAGAGTCCTCGTGAGCTGTCACATACTCTCTTTTCGCAGGGTCTGCCTAACATTACAGGTGCAAACATTAAGAGTCCTCGTGAGCTGGCACATACTCTCTTTTCGCAGGGTCTGCCTAACATTACAGGTGCAAACATTAAGAGTCCTCGTGAGCTGTCACATACTCTCTTTTCGCAGGGTCTGCCTATCATTACAGGTGCAAACATAAGCCATAAAAATAAACCTTGAAAGCAATATATTAGTGCAATTTCAAAATAAAGTAATATGGTGCTTGTAAAAATTTAATATAAATTTATAAATTTAAATTAATTTCCGGGGTGGGGGGAGGGGGCGAATGACAAATTCCCCTCCCATCCCGGGGATCATAGCTGAATTCAACACTGCATATGATGGGGATGGGGGGGGGGTCGGAGGATAGGGATAAGTAGGACGTAAAGAGGATGAAAAGGGGAAGGGAAGGATTTCGTCTGGCTCCTCCCCCTCGACCTGTCAGGCCGGCTAGGGTGGCCCTATACCAGAAGCCGGCAGCCAGCATAGCTCTCAGGGTCCACTTGCCCACTTCACTTAGTACTCACCTTAGTACCTTAGTAGTTCAGCTTGTACTTCAGTCAACTTCAACTTCAAAGCCATGGTAATTTTACAAATAGCCCTTGCTTATTATGAGAACTGAATGAAGCAAAGATAGAGATTTTTAATCCCTTTGATACCCCTGCCTATAGCACACTACCTGCCTAGCAGCGAGTTGCTGACTTTTCAAGACAATTTGACTTCCATTCTTTTCGAAATAGAATACATTCTGGCTATCGTATTCAATACACCTGCTAAGTTTATATGTGAAGTGTAAAACTGTAAATGGCTTATTAAAACTTGGCTGTCGGGTAAAATAAAAAAAATAAATAAATAATAATAAATAAATAAATAAAATCGGGTGTAAATGGCTTGTATCGAGCAAGCCAGGCGAGGGCCCCCTAAACAAGCGGGCAGGCCTGGGCCCGCCCGCAGTTACAGGCGCTGCGGGGGCCAAGTTCCGCCACTGATCACAATTCTTCCAGACAGACCAGCCTAGGCCAGGCCGGGCTACAATTAATTACCCTTCAAGGAGAACAACCCAAGAGCATGTTAACGGGATGGCAAGAACGGGATTCTTTATGATACAGGTGGTGTGAAGGAGAATGCAACAATGCAATTCTTTCTTGTCATGTACACTTTACTTGCTTTAAACATTATTTTAAAGTCACATTTTGGGTATCAAAATTATTAATATAAAATATAAATCAACAAGCATAGAAAACATTGAATATTAGGCCCAACTCAGTTAGCTAAGTTGTAAAATCTAAAATCTAGATAGATATAAATAATAATACAATACACACACACTTCGTAAACACAGTTTGAAGATGATAACTTGTTTTAAAAAAACCATTGAAATCTTAATATAAGTTGTAAAAGTAAAGAAATTACCATAGTTGCACACAAAAAAGATCAAGATATCACTTAGGCTAATGCAAATACAATGAGAATAATGCAATACGTGCACTCTTGGTCAATGGTCTCGAGAATACGTTGAATCTAGCTGAATGATTTCAATTTAATGCATTCAATTTCCATTAATTGTAAAGAAAAAGAAATATGGTAAATAACCTAAATTAACATTTCACATACTTAATGAGAACACAATAAGAACAATGCACCTGTGCAATACATGCACGCACACCTTGACAACATAGACTCCAGTTTACATTTCATTTAGATGAATGATTATACCAATATATACAAACAATTGAGGTGATTACTTGAAAGTAGTAAGAAGTTGTTCAATGTGAGCAATGTTCAACAAGGGTATTAGTGGGCAGCTTGTCAGGCTGTCTAACTGATGAACACCCACCTCGACTCGGTCACAAAAACGAGCCAAGAACGTAACTGAACACTTACTTGTGTACTTGGCCCAAGAACCTTACATATGCTTTCGCCACAGGCAAGGCACTCATAGCCAACCAGCGAACCGTCTGAGACACAACCGCGCAAATACCGATCGCTGATTGGCTACGAACCCGTCGCCTGTGACGAAAGCATGTGTAAAGTAGTCTTGGGCCAACTATACATAGCTGGGTTTAGTATTTTCTCTGCTCCTGTCGATTGCAACGTAATGTAACGGTATACATGTTGAAAACCAACCGCAAGGATCACACTTGCAAGATGGCCACCCGACAAGTCAGATCACCGTTTTGGAGAAACGCGTCAAGAAATTCCACCCTCACGCTCACACAGTTGGAAGAACTGAACATGTCATCGACGCTCTCGATGTCGGAACAAACCTTCCTGTGGTAACTATTGTGCATGTCTTCGGTGAGAAGCGTGAGTTCGAACCTGAACGCGTGCCTGTCCTCGGGCGCGCCCACGTACCTGACGGCCGCCCGGAACGTGCGCCCCTCCCCGTCGTACCCGCGATGTAGCGTGAACACTCTACCGTGCGCCGCGAGCACGTCCGTGAGCAAGAGTCCGCGCCGCTGCACAAACGTGCGTGGCAGGTCGGGCCACGTCCGGTCCGCGTGGGCCGAGAGGGCGTGGCCCAGCATCGCTTCGGGCCGGCCCCTCCAACCGCCGCACGCCAGGGGACAGTCGTAGTCACGGCGGGGACAGACCGCGCCGTGTCCCCCCAGCTCGCACGCGGGCATGCGCAGTAGGCATTCCGTGCACGGTAGGCGGATGTCAGCACTCAGACCCTCCAAGGTAAGATTCCTCCCAGCAGTGAACTGTCCGCGACACAGCGGACAAACTGTGATCCTGTCGTCAGACCAGCAAGCGTTACACAGGCTGTGCCCCGCGGTGCACTGACGTATCGGTGCGCACATGTCCTTAAAACACACGGGACACTCCAGGGTCCGCATTATGATCTGCCTCAGGTCTGTTATGTCTTCCCTCAACTTTTCATCAATCCCTATCCCACACTGCGCTGAAGGTGCGACGATTGACGTGACCAACAGTAGTGTGTATGTTGAAGCAAAAGCCACCTGTTGAACCACCAGCCCCGGTGACTTCGGCAACAGAGTCGCCACCGAGAGGTTATTCTTCCCCCGACCCAGTTGACCACTTGTTCCTCGGCCACACACAAAAACGTCCCCTGCCCGTGTCAACACCGCAGTAAGATTACATCCAGCTATAACCTGGGAGACAGTCTGGTCCTCGAGGCCAATCATTCTAGTGGGGGCGAATCTCTTGGTTGTGTCACCGGTACCCAACTGTCCTCCATTATTACTACCCCAAGCCCAGGTCGTCCCATCGACTCCGAGGGCCACAGTGTGGGATGAACCGCAGGACACGGCAGCCACGGCTGTTGATGGCACCGATACTCGTGTGAAGCTGGACACGCTATTCACTGCACCAAGCCCAAGTCGACCATACTCATTCGACCCAGCCATCAAGAGGACCCCAGAGGCCGAGACAAGAGCTGTATGATCGCCGCCACATGATATTTCAATAATGGCCTCGGGGAGGTTGGGCACGCGAGTGAATGAGGTTTGCTTGTTTGCTAGTTGACCGAGTCCTAGTTGGCCGCAATCGTTGCATCCACACACCCAGACTTCACCGCCTGTTGCAAGAACCACCGTGTTGAGGCACCCAGCAGCAACCTTCTTGATGGGCGGCAGACCGGCCACCAGGACGGGTGTGGGGGTGTTACGGGTGTGACCGAGGCCAAGCTGACCATACTCATTCTTCCCACACAAATACACCTCACCCTTGTCAGTGAGGAACACGGTGTATCTCAATCCACAAGCAGCCTGGGTTACTCTAATACTGCTGAGAGTGTCAACAAGCCTCGGCTCAGCGACCGAGCCTTGGTTCTTCATCCGTCCTGTGTCTAGTGTTACAGAGAAGGTGTAGACGCGGCCAGACTCGCAGACAACTGCAGAGTGGTCATAACCGCAAGACACCTGAACGACAGTCTCGTCTTGGGAGAACGACACAATGCTCGATCCAGCAGGCAGGCCTCCACCCATAACCAGGACACCAGGCTTGGTTATAACGAACCGAGCGTCATCGTTCTCAGCCATCCTGCAACCAAACGAGATGTTGGACACAGAAGGGGACAAGTTAGAGTGGGAATATGATTCACAGATAAATAACAAACTCAAATATCTTTATTTATTTATAACTTCATACTACATCCACACATCGTTTCGATAAGTCAAGTCGCAAAAATATGGCATTAAAAATCCAAACATCAATCAATCAATAAATGAATCAAATCTACATTTATATTCACCATTTGATTTATGATTTAAAAAATGTGTTTTTCCTATATTGAATTCATTTCGAGTTAATAATTTAATTTCATAAATTTCGAAATACTAATTTCACAAAAGGGGGAATGACGTGAAGAATTGCAAACCTTCATCTGGACCAAGATATGCGACTTCCTCTCAACTTCCATCCTCTCTCCACCGCGCAAGCTCGACCGCGACTCGAGGCTAGGTAGTCATTATCGAACTAATTAGTCTCTATTGTGTGCATCAAAACAAAGACTCACTTAGTGAAAAGTGTATTTTTTATCGATTGCTACCTATAACTACCCCAATTATCCCCATTCGGGAAAAACTTGAATTTTTATGAAAGTGGTTTTTTAAATTTCGTTTCTAGGGAAAAAACGAAGTGTTTGACGCAGTCACTGAGGTAACCAACATTCATTGCATAGACTTAAAGTGAAAAAATAAAATAAACTTATGTTCATAATACTAAAGTGAACTCAATCGACAACAAACAAACAAAGCTCGTTTCATCATTAAACAACAAAAAACTGAGAGATGGATTACAAATAATGAAAAATAAACAATTATTGATTACTTGCACATTCACTCACAGGCACTGTTCTCTGTCGTGATTAATACAACATATTATTATCACTCACGGGCACTGTTCTCTGTCGTGATTAATACAACATATTATTATCACTCACGGGCACTGTTCTCTGTCGTGATTAATACAACATACTATTATCACTCACGGGCACTGTTCTCTGTCGTGATTAATACAACATATTATTATCACTCACGGGCACTGTTCTCCGTCGTGATTAATACAACATATTATTATCACTCACGGGCACTGTTCTCCGTCGTGATTAATACAACATATTATTATCACTCACGGGCACTGTTCTCTGTCGTGATTAATACAACATATTATTATCACTCACGGGCACTGTTCTCTGTCGTGATTAATACAACATACTATTATCACTCACGGGCACTGTTCTCCGTCGTGATTAATACAACATATTATTATCACTCACGGGCACTGTTCTCCGTCGTGATTAATACAACATATTATTATCACTCACAGGCACTGTGTGGTGTATGTACACACAGTGAAGTGAGAACAGTGAGAACAGTGCCCGTGCTTGATAATAATATGTTGTGTTGATTACGACGGAGAACAGTGCCCGTGCTTGATAATAATATGTGGTGTTGATTACGACGGAGAACAGTGCCCGTGCTTGATAATAATATGTTGTGTTGATTACGACGGAGAACAGTGCCCGTGCTTGATAATAATATGTTGTGTTGATTACGACGGAGAACAGTGCCCGTGCTTGATAATTATATGTTGTGTTGATTACGATGGAGAACAGTTCCCGTGCTTGATAATAATATGTGGTGTTGATTACGACGGAGAACAGTGCCCGTGCTTGATAATAATATGTGGTGTTGATTACGACGGAGAACAATGCCCGTGCTTGATAGTAATATGTTGTGTTGATTACGACGGAGAACAGTGCCCGTGCTTGATAGTATTATGTTGTGTTGATTACGACGGAGAACAGTGCCCGTGCTTGATAATTATATGTTGTGTTGATTACGACGGAGAACAGTGCTCGTGCTTGATAGTAATATGTTGTGTTGATTACGACGGAGAACAGTTCCCGTGCTTGATAATAATATGTTGTGTTGATTACGACGGAGAACAGTGCCCGTGCTTGATAGTATTATGTTGTGTTGATTACGATGGAGAACAGTTCCCGTGCTTGATAATAATATGTTGTGTTGTTTACGATGGAGAACAGTGCCCGTGCTTGATAGTATTATGTTGTGTTGATTACGACGGAGAACAGTGCCCGTGCTTGATAGTATTATGTTGTGTTGATTACGACGGAGAACAGTGCCCGTGCTTGATAATTATATGTTGTGTTGATTACGACGGAGAACAGTGCTCGTGCTTGATAGTAATATGTTGTGTTGATTACGACGGAGAACAGTTCCCGTGCTTGATAATAATATGTTGTTTTGATTACGACGGAGAACAGTGCCCGTGCGTGAATGCACAGGTAATAAATAATTGTATATTTTTCTTTATTTGACATCCACCTCTCAGTTTGTTTTGTTGTACAATGATAAAACGAGCGACGGTTTTTTGTCGATTGAGTTAACTGTATTATTATGAACATAATTTTCTTATATTTTATTCACTTCACTCAGGATTTGCAATGAATGTTGTTTACGTCAGTGACTCCGTCAAACACTTCTTTTTTGTCCTTGAAACGAAATTCAAAAAACCACTTTCATAAAAATTCAAGCTTTTCCCGAAGTGGGTGTAATTGGTGTAGTTATAGGTAAATTTAGCAAACGATACAAAATTTACTTTTCACTGAGTCGTTGTTTTGATGCACATAATAGAGATCAATAAGTTTGATAATGACTACCGAGCCTAGAGTCGTGGTCGGCCTGGCGCGGTGGAGGGAGGATGGAATTCGAGGGGAAATCGCATAGCTTGGTCCTCCAGAGAAAGGTTGTTACAAAGTTTAACTGATGGAGACGGGGGTGGGAGGAGTGAAAGAACAGCGACGCCACTACAATTATAGACAACGTTGTGGCGGGCTTCAATACTCACACACGCATTTCATAAAACCACCTTTTTTTTAATTGTTTCAAGGCTCTCTTTGATACTATCAAGAGAACCAGGAAAAGAAGTAACTATAGATATTAGGCATAGATAAAAATAAAAAATAATCAATGGGAATTTTTAATTGTTTTATTACATTAGGAAAACGCATTGTTTGACGCGTTGATAAGCGAGCGCGTCCATATCTACCAACGTTCTGGCGAAAAGATCTCGAAGCTAAAAAAAAAAAAACTAATAACAATTCAAGAATGCACATTGCAAAATGTTTTCTAATTTCCATAGCTATTATAATTCCAGATATTGTTGAATGCACTGCAATGTGCGTTGCTAAGAATTTTCGTTGTCATGTTTTCGCCGCGGTCCGCCACCCTTACTAACAGTTATTGACAGCAATAGAAATGTAATTTCTGCCTCTAATACGTATACGATCGCGTTTAAATTAGTATATTCGTAACCGGTCAAACATTTACTACAAGATAGCCACCTCACATTTTGCTGTTACTGTGTTTCAGAAAAATATTTTCGAGTAACTTTTGTGTAACTTTGCCAATATTTATCAGATCGCCATAAAATGAACATATTCGTGACCGGAAAAAGCTTTAAAAAAATATGGCTATCTCACATTTTGCAGCCATTTTGTTTCAGAAAAAAAATTTGCAGTAACTATGGTGTAACTTTGTAACTTTTCTAACGATTTTGCCTCAAAACTATACACCTTCAATCCACATCGAGGCTTGTGGATGGTTCAAATTTCGAATTGATCGGACTTTCCGTTCGACCGCTATCGACAGACATACAAAAAAAAAAAAAAAAAAAAACAGAACAAAGTGCCGTAAGAGTCAAGTGGAGACGATCGCTTCGCTCGCTTAAAAAACTGCGTGAAGCAATATTTACATCTTTCGTAGACATACTTCCTTGTTTAATACTAGAAAAACGCTCTGTTTGACGCGTTGATAAGCGAGCGCGTCAATATCTACGAACTTTCTGGCGAAAAGTTTTCAATGCTAATACGAACAACAATTAACAACAATTCAAGAATGCGCATTGCAAAAATTGTTCTTATTTCCATGGCTATTATACTTTCTGACATTGTTGTATGCAGTGCAATGTGCGTTGCTAAGAATTTTCGTGGTCATGTTTTCAACACGGTCCGCCACCGTTACTAACACTTATTGACAGCAATAGAAATGTAATTTCTGCCTCTAATACGTATCATATCGCGTTTACATTAGTATATTCGTGACCGGACAAAAATTTTCTATAAGATAGCCACCTCACATTTTGCCGTTACTGCGTTTTAGAAAAATAGTTTCGAGTAACTTTTGTGTAACTAACTTTTCAAACGATTTTGCCTTAAAACTATACACCTTCAATCCACATCGAGGCTTGTGGATGGTCCAAATTTCAAGTTGATCGGACTTTCCGTTCAACCGCTATCGACAGACATAAAAAAAAAAAAAAAAAAAAAAAAAAATAACCAAAAAAAACAAAAAAAACAGAACGAAGTGCCATAAGAGTCAAGTGGAGACGCTCGCTTCGCTCGCTTAATAAAGTTAACTAGGAAAACGCTCTGTTTGACGCGTTGATAAGCGAGCGCGTCAATATTTACGAACGTTCTGGCGAAAAGATCTCAAAGCTAATAAAAACAACAATTAACAACAATTCAAGAATGCAAATTGCAAAATTTTTTCTAATTCCCATAGCTAGTATAATTCCCGATATTGTTGAATGCAGTGCCATGTGCGTTGCTAAGAATTTTCTTTGTCATGTTTTCGCCGCGGTCCGCCACCGTTACTAACAGTTATTGACAGCAATAGAAATGTAATTTCTGCCTCTAATACGTATCCGATCGCGTATACTTTAGTATATTTCTGACCGGATGAAAATGTACTACAAGATAGCCACCTCACATTTTGCTGTTACCGTTTTTCGGAAAAATATTTTCGAGTAACTTTTGTGTAACTTTGCCAATATTGATCAGATAGCCATTAAATGAACATATTCGTGACCGGAAAAAGCTTTAAAAAAATATGGCTATCTCACATTTTGCCGCCATTTTGTTTCAGAAAAATATTTTGCAGTAACTATGGTGTAACTTTTTAACTTTTCAAACGATTTTGCCTCAAAACTATACACCTTCAATCCACATCGAGGCTTGTGGATGGTCCAAATTTCAAGTTGATCGGACTTTCCGTTCGACCGCTATCGACGGACATAAAAAAACAAAAAAAAAAAAAAAAAAACAGAATGAAGTGCCGTTAGAGTTTAGTACGGTACAAAAAAAAAAAAAAAAAAAAACAGAACGAAGTGCCATAAGAGTCTCGTGGAAACGCTCGCTTCGCTCGCTTAATTATTTATTTGCAATACACTGATTACTTAGCAGTTTTGTGACTGTAAACAACTGATGCAACCACAATTTCAATATGACAATTCTGAGGAACAGAATGCCTATACTAGCCCAAATGTAAGTATTTGCATACCGATCTCAGATCATTTTTCAGCCCCCTTTCATACGCGCTAATTGAAGGAACATCAACAGAATCCAGGCGTTCTTTCACACATTCCTAAATGCAGTCTTCCGCTGAGTAGAGTGCACCCGCCTGTTCCCCCACCCCACCGTTCCAGGTAACCGACGGAAGGGACTAGAATATCCCTAATGGACCTGTTTTAGTTATATGGTAGGAACTAGAGAGGTAGAACATGAAGTTGGTAACCTGGCCTCGGCTATGTCGTAAGCATGAGAATACTTGCGTTGAGCCAACTATAGACTAAACTTAAATGATAGATAGAGACTTCTTAAGTAACTTCACTTAAGTTATTTGATTGTAATTAGGTGAGTGGCCATCAGTATAAACTACAACATTGACGACAAATGTTTAAACCCCAATATATATATATATATATGTATAATATATAACTACCCTATCTATCGTCCTAGCACGTTAATACTCATGGAGACTCTCTGCAGTATCCCCGTATTATGTACAACGTATTATTTCACGCATTAACTAATGCTCTATTTATCGTTTGACCATGTTTACCGTTGATTTTTCCAGCCAAAAATGATAAAAAACTTAATCGACCATTATAATTAATGAAAAGGGTACAATACTACGCTGTATACAGCCATGACCGCCGTGAGACGACGATGTTTCAACCGACTGGAGACGCTTCGGATGGGGTCAGTGTGAACAGCCACATTCATTTATATGGGTGAACCATCCTAGTCGCCCTATTTACGTCGTCATGAATTTGGTCAGGTCGGTTTGGTGTGCGACCGGCCTTAGTGTCAACATGCCACCAACGAAGCCTGTGGATTTTTATTCGATTTTAGAAGAAATCTTCTTTGTCGATTATAATATGTGTATACTATATATGTATATATACGTACATGTATAAGTAGCCTAGTACCGGTAGGCTTACAGTGGTTTCCAACCGGTGGTCCGCAGACCGGCACCGGTCCGTATAGTGTCTGCTTGTAATTATAATTATATCTTAGAAACATGTAAAAATTCAAAAAATTTGTTCTACACAATATTTTACGCGTACTCTGGCTGAATGGTATTTTCTCAGGAGGGGACACTTGCTTATAAGTCAATCAATACCGACTATACAAACACCCACTTCTACCGACACAGAAAGTTGAGAGCATTGATGGCAAGGAACGACCCAAGACTTGAAACAACCACGATTCTAAACGCGCAATCCAAAGTTAAATTATCAGTAAAACATCATAATAATTAACACAAACAAAGTTTTTACAATCGAAAATTAGTAATTTATTAATATATTATTAACGGTGATTTGAATTATTTTTTCTGTGTTCACATTCTTCCAGTTGCCCCTTCCCTTCGTCTGCCTTATTTGCTCAAATCGCTGTGGATGCTGTTTTGGGGTATAAGTATACCCGAAGAAGTTTCGCCTCCGGTGTCTGGGGCTCCACACCAGACCCCTTGTAGCCGCGCCGGTCCTTACGCATACATATATCATACTGCCGGTCCGTGAGGTGATAAAGGTTTGGAACCACGGGCCGAGTATAGTAGTCGTACAGCAGCTACGGGAACGCTTTCGTCATCAATCAGTGATGTGTTGACGGTCTCTGCCAACCCGAGCAGCTATTTGATTTAGCCGGTGAATTAGGTGGTTGGCTGCCGCTCACCCACCCGTGACGGAAGCATTACCAAAGTTGTACGACAACTATATACACATGTTATGTAGATGCAGTGTTTATCACAACACAAGTAAAACCTGTTGACTCTAATTTCCCATGAATGATTTTAAATAAAGCTTACGCTAAAAAGCGATTTACTACAACGATCACCGGGGGTGGTTTCGTGTACATACACGTCATCGTATAATAAAACAAAATGAACATCTTTTATGGGGGCAGTGTTGAGCAAGGTAGATAACGATAAGATAATCACATGAAACAGTCACCTAGGCCCTAGATAAAGACAATACTATCAATGAAATAGAAAATTATCTAGATATACAGACACCCATGTTATCTAGATGATTTCAGATAACCAGATCACTATAGAGTAATTGCATTGATCGAAGTGTTGTGAACATAATGGATAAGTTTCAATGTAGGCCTATTTAATATTAATGTGAGCAATAATTATGTCATCGGCTGCTACGAAGTGAATGTATTATATTATCACTTGAGTTAAGAAGTTAGGCCTACTTTTTCATGAACATGTATTTAAAATGCACTAGTTAGATAAAAGCTGAAAATGTAGCCAATTAGGCCTACCTCGTTTCCATTGGTCTGTATTAAGCTAATATATTCGCCTACTGATCCGATATACAAGTACCAAGTAGCCTAATTTGAATTATTAATTGATTTGACCTTGCCACTAAAATGTAATTGGACGTAGTTATGCAGAAAGGAACCAACCCACAAATATTTGTTTTTAGAAAAATAGTTCCAAGCATCGACAATAGAGGCCTCCAAGTATGTGTTAATTCCCAACTTAGTATTTAATATGTGCTGCCTTCTATACGCACCAGAACCAACCCACACAAGAAAATTCAACATTTCGTATTCTGCAGAAAGGAACCAACCTTCTTGGTTCTTTTATGCTACCGGTAGGCTACACAAGAAATTCTACATTTCGTATTTTGTAGAAAGGAACCAACCCACTTGGCTCTTTTCTTGAATGCAACATTTATGTTTCTTTCCAGTCTGATTATAATAATTTGTTGTTGTTGTTGTTTTTGAACATTTTTTTTTAAAATGTGATTTTAAGAATAAAAAGAAGAATCCCATATCTGTCTATAAACCCAAAGTTTGGCCGGATGTTTATGTTGAAAGCAGAGTAGGAAACTGTTGCAATTATTGAGGTTAATGTTACAAAAATGGAAGCATGGTGTGATGAAAAGTTAAATTAATCCACATATATAAAAACAACTACCTATTCATTTAAAATCCTAATACATCACTTTTTGTCAAACTTTATTTCATCAAGAATAGAAAAAGATAAGGAACCAACCCACATTTTATTTTTTGTTGACTTATCCTAGTAAGCGGAAAGGAACCAACCAACATTTTATTTATTTATTTATTTAATGTCTATCCTATTCAGTTATAAAAACTGATTTACAAAGGAGGACCTTAAATAAAACTAAGCTATGCAAACAATGAATAGTAATGAAATCATAAATAACAATAACAACAAAAACAAAACAAACTACTGAACTATAAAATATAATCAAGAACAAGAAAAATAATTGAGAAATGAAATAAAATCAAATGAAGTGGAAATTCAACATATTAAAAAATAAAAATAGAAGTATGCAAATAAGAAAGAACATGAAGAAACAAAAAAAAATTGTTGGAAAAAATAAATATATGTAGGCTATAGGCCTATATATAAAAGTGAAAAAGAAGAAAAAAAAGAAGAAAGAAAAGAAAAAAGAAAAAAGGAAAAAGAAATTGAAAAAAGAAAAAAGAAAAAAAAAGAAAAAAAAAGAAAAAAGAAAAAAAAAGAAAAAAAAAGAATAATTAATAATAATAAATATTAATAAGAATAATTAGCAACCAAAATACAAATATTTTTGGAAATATTTTCTTCTCCTTAAACTAAAATATAACTAGTGTATTTAACATGATTTTATAGATATCGTGGCGTTAATGCAGATTTTATGATAATAAGTAATACTAGAACCGCTGTAACTATTTTCCACATATCTGTGGGTTGGTTCCTTTCTGCGTAACTACGTCCAATTAGTAATGACTGATTGCAAAACTTTGTTAGAACTTTAAGGACACTGATCCGACTTAAAAATAATAATCTTATTTGGATAAATGGATATCAATAATTACCGTCTTACACAACTACGATGGACAAAATATATTGAATATTCACTCCAGATTTACATTTCACAAAAAAACAGTTAGATTTGAAATTACAGTCTGATCGGCAACTTCTGGTTACCATAATCTGTCCCGAGTTTCCTTATGGGTTTTAAACAGAACCAAGCTCATGTTTATATCTATGGGGGAATCAACCAACATAACAGATAAGCAGAAATATCATCTTATATAATAGATAACTGTGGTTTGGTAATAAAGATGATCATGAAGAGCTATCTAGATGATTATATATATTATATATATATATCTAGATAATGTCCGGGGGGGGGGGGGGGGGGAAATTGTATTCGCAGCAGTTACACACGCGTGAACGGCGTAGTTGTTTGCACTGTGTTAAATTATAATAAAGTTGGAAATCAATGAACCTATCTGCATCCAGCCCAATCATGGTAGGCCTAATTATCTATTGAGGCAACCCAGTTTCTTGGACGGTAGGCTCCGCAAAAATCGAGAACTGTAGTTTTTTCAAATACTAGTGAGAGCTTTCTTTTCTGTGATGAACTAGCCATGGCTTACGACTTATAACGTGGCCATACAGCAACCTTCCTCATGCTTTCGTCACAGGCGAGGAATCCGCCCCCACTTGTAGTCGATCAGTGATCGGTATTTGCGTGGGCTTGTCTCGGGCGGTTCGCTGGTTGTCTACGAGCTGCTCGCCCGAGACGAAAGCATGTGTAAGGTAGTCTTGGGACGAGTTTACACTTAACTGATCACAATGAATGCAAGAGAAGGTCAGTAGATTGTCTTGGACCTGTAGGCCCTACATACCTCGTCTCGGGCTTCCTGGCGGGATCTGCGCTGACAAGAGTATATCTCGAAAGACAACTATCTGCAACAACAATACAAGTCAATCAAAACAGATCCTGTGTGTCCATTGGTCAATAATGGGCAAGCTAGGACTATTCACACACCACTATTCAGGCCATTCACAAGACATTCATTATGGCATCAAAATATTGTATTTCCTAGCCTATATCAAGTCAAGGTGCATAATATACAAACACTTATTTTTTTAATTTGCCCATGTATGTTATCGCTTTCACTATTTTCACGTATGTATTTAACAGTATGTTTTTGGCAAAGATTCCAGAAAAACGATACATTGGGATTTCACTGTAATCGACATCACCATAACGTTTCATGTAATAGACTTCAAAACTCAAATAAATGCTATTATTATTATTTACAGTACTCTTAATACACAAAAGAATAAAATATTTCACTGGCATGATTTGATACAAGAAAACTGAAAATATTAACATTTAAAACATCAATAGATAACAAAACACGACTAGGTAGGCTTACTGGAAAATATAACTAAAATTGATATTTGCTATTATTAATTAGTAAATATCTAGACATCTGTGAGGCCAAGCAGTATTTGTCTCATTGTTAAAACATGTCCTCTATTTATCTATCAGCAAATGGACATAGACGACGCCATCTGAACATAAAAATCAACAATATATTTATTTAACAAGATAAACATGTTCTGGTGATTAACTCAGCCTCTTTGGCCTCTCCATCCAAGTATACACAACCAATTAATTAACAATACACACTATGACCCCAGAGCAGCAGTAACCCCACAACGACAGACATTATTGTTGTCGAATGTCCCGAGTTAGTCTTGTTGCCAACGGGTGGGATTCAGGGGGCCGCGTATTTGCGAGCCGGTGCGTAGGAGTTTCCCACCGGTCTTAGGAAATAGACGCTCAACAAAACATCAATGCCGAGAATAACACAACACCGCTGTTTAATGGATTAATCAAGACGACGGCTGGTCTTGAGTGGTAATTGTATTAGTGCCGGTCTTCGTGTTGGTAAATGTTACAATCTCAAACTGCATAGCGGCCAACTCACAATATCGTTTCAGCCCATTACCAATTATTTAAACCGTGTTTAGTGTGAAGGTAAAAACAGAAATAGTAAAGAAAGGGGTCCCATAGATTTCTCTACGGACAGATTACTATTACAAATTATTGTAACTCTATGACATCTGTATTCGAGGTTAAATGTTGCAAAACACACTCATGCGGTAGTAATGCGAACTAATGGAGTCGTGTTGCCAGCGCCCTTGTGTATGATTTTAATGTTGAGTTATATAACACAGTGGTTATTAATAGCTGGGGGACTGAGTGCACTGGCCCATACATAGCTCCCCCATACATAGCTAATCTCACTACGATGGGAGTAAAATGGACGTCTTGAAGTCGAAAGAAGCCTTGTGGCAGGCATTAGGTTTCTGATTGAGGTTTCATAAACCTCACTACAGGCATGACAAAGAGACCCCTTGCAGCCGAAAGAAGTCTCATGTGGGCTTATTCATCGACCCGACATAGTCAGCGGTACCCACTTTAAGAGACAAATTTTCGTCTTTTATGGGATTTTGGACTTCGTTTAAAGGGTGGATGAATCAACCTCTTGGAGATTAAAATTGACACTTTGGGGTAAAACGTTCGCCCTCTTATGGTCTTATTATTCTCATCATAATTGGATAGTAATTGACCTCTTTGAGTTGACAAAACTATCCCAGATTGCATAATTTTTTACCACCACGATTATTTTTGTGTAACCATAAAGTGAGTTATTTCCACCTGTAGTGGTAGATTAATTGACCCCATATTTGCAAGGGTCGAATGGTAGACCCCATAAAAAGAGGGGCCGAACCAGTGATATCCCCGTAGGGGTCGAATTTCCTTCCTTTTAAAATTACAGTGTATTGATAGTTTGCATGTGACGTGATATGATAAGTCCAGCGTAGCTCTGCCTGTCGTAAGAGGTGCCGGCCACATGACCTAACAGTTATGTCGTAAAGCAGACCAACTCATGGCTTATCTCTTAACCTATTGA